>CP137684.1:25303204-25344154 GCA_037976565.1 Mesocentrotus franciscanus | reverse complement strand
TACCTATATTAGGTTTAATACCAGATTTCCATAGGGTTGTACTCAAACGATTGACATTCTTCTCCCATAGATATAACACGCAAAATTAGGCATTTTATTACATTGTTTGTGATTGTATATGATAATATGTTATAATAGTCGAAGAAGATCATAAAATCAAATTTAAAACGACGGCAAAAAAAAAAAAAAAATGACCCACCAGGAATCGAACTTGGGTCGCCGGAATGGGAGGCAAGTGCTATGACCACTATACCAAAATAATCCACATAGACATTACACGTGAACGGAAAATGGAATTCTCAAATCCCACTTTGCAAGTGAAATATGAGCATGATCCCGGCATCTGATCGAAAAATAAAGGCACACTTGTGATAGCTTATTGTCTCAGCTACAACATACTCAAAGCTCAGCAAAACAAAACTAAAACGACGGAGATATTGCTCGCGAAAGACGGGAATGTAGAATCCAGTTTTGAGAAAAAGTCATGTCCCATAGAGAATACACGCAAAATGTGAAAATTGACATGTCCTTTAATCGCCAAAATACGCCATGATGCCTTTGTCAAAATGAAAATCGTGGTGACTGCATTTGTAGAGAATTGTCTCAGCTAGAACATATCAAAATTTGGAAGAAAATCGATCAATATTTACAGAGATACAATCAATTTTCCAAAATATGCTGACGTCATAATATGCAAATTGAAATTTTGAGTTCGGAGGCCATTATGATGACGTCATGAGTTAATTGAGGGTCAAATGAGACATGAAATCATATCTCCGACTCATAATCTATCCAAATATGAAAAAATTGGGAGTTCCCATCTATTCTGAAGAGTTACAATGAATTTTGTATAGGCATGTTTTTGCCTATGTATTGTGGATAGAGATATATCCGCGGGTGCTGTTATACTTGACGGACGCTCATTGCGTTATTACTGGTCAGAAAAAGTTAAACAAGGTATCAAAATGCTTGGAAAAATGTGCCAAATATGATGACAGAAAAATTTGGCGATTCTATGTTGCAAATGCCAATACGCGCGAAAACGCGCGCGTATGTGCGCGCGCAAATTTTGAAAATGCTTAAATGGCCTGAAACGTACTCTCATTTGAATAAAAGTGATTTTGAACAGTTTAAATTTGCGCGCGCTCACGCGCGGACGCCGCATGCGCGCGTTTTTTGACCTGAAATTGACCGGACGGATATTGACCTTGATCATGATAAATATGAATAAGAAATGACTTTCCGTTATGAAGATATGATCATGAGTTGAAGTCCAAAAAAAAACACAAAATGGCGCCTGGATGACGTCATGAAGACTTGATGACCTTGAAAATGTTCCTGTCACGTCTCATGACAATGAACTATGACTGTGCCAAAATTGAAAGAAATTGACTGAACTGATCTTGAGTTATCCTCTGAACAAAAAAGGGGGGAGAAATAAATAAAAATAAATAAAGAAAGAAAATTCTGACAAAAACAATAGGTGATCTGTCGATACCGACAGACCACCTAATAAATAAATAAATAAATAAATAAATAAATAAATAAATAAAGAAGAAAGAAAATTCTGACGAAATTAATAGGTGATCTGTCGATACCGACAGACCACCTAATAATAATAAAGAAAGAAAATTCTGACGAAAACAATAGGTGATCTGTCGTTGACAGAAACTAGAAATGTAATTCGTCATGAGGACGAATTAGGTGGTCTGTTATGTAATCTGAATAACTGATCTTGTAGAAAATTGTCTTAGCTACAACATATCAAAATTTGGAAGAAAATCGATCCATATTTACAGAGATACAATCAATTTTCCATAAATATGCTGACGTCATAATATGCAAATTCGTATTTTGAGTTCCAAGGCCAAAGGGCAAAGGGCAGAGCTATAGAAAATTAAGGAACATTACAAGACATAATAGAAGGAGAACGAGAACCAGAGAGGCGGGAGAGGTAGAGGGTGAGAGAGAAGAAAAGAGAAGGGCAGAGGCAGAGGGAGACAGAGCAAGAGAATAAGAGGGAGGCAAGGCAAGAGGTCGAGGTAGAGGGAGGCAGAGATAGGGAGAGAGGAACGAGTAGAGAGAGAGATGCAAAACAGAGCAAGAGAAGGATAGGGGGCAGAACAAGAGAGGGGAAGGGAAATGGAGCAAGAGAGAGAGGAGAGAGAACAAGAGAAAGAGATGCAATGGAGAACGATGCATTTAATATTTCCAGCATAAATAGAGTTGAATATTTACTATATTATAGAGAAAGAGAGAAGTTATAGACATGTAAACAATTCTATGTCCATGGGAGAGACGTAAACATTGCATATACCTGGGCTGAATAACTGGAAAGTATAAACGTCTGGGAAGGAGACTAACATCATAAAAATGGGATGATTTGATATATTCCAACAGAGTTGGGAGATTAACCCTATAGGTTTGATACACGACAAGGAATCAGATTTCCCATAGGGTTGTACTCAAACGATTGACATTCTTCTCCCATAGATATAACACGCAAAATTAGGCATTTTATTACATTGTTTGTGATTGTATATGATAATATGTTATAATAGTCGAAGAAGATCATAAAATCAAATTTAAAACGACGGCAAAAAAAAAAAAAAAATGACCCACCAGGAATCGAACTTGGGTCGCCGGAATGGGAGGCAAGTGCTATGACCACTATACCAAAATAATCCACATAGACATTACACGTGAACGGAAAATGGAATTCTCAAATCCCACTTTGCAAGTGAAATATGAGCATGATCCCGGCATCTGATCGAAAAATAAAGGGCACACTTGTGATAGCTTATTGTCTCAGCTACAACATACTCGAAGCTCAGCGAAAACAAAACTAAAACGACGGAGATATTGCTCGCGAAAGACGGAATGTAGAATCCAGTTTTGAGAAAAGTCATGTCCCATAGAGAATACACGCAAAATGTGAAAATTGACATGCCTCCTTTAATCGCCAAAATACGCCATGATGCCTTTGTCAAAATGAAAATTCGTGATGACTGCATTTGTAGAGAATTGTCTCAGCTAGAACATATCAAAATTTGGAAGAAAATCGACAACCTATTACTGCAATATTGTCAAATGAATACAAAAATTATGATGTCATATTTTCAAAATCAAATTTTCGAGTTCATATGCAAATATGACGACGTCAGAACATACGATTGGACAAAATTATACATGAAATCACATAAAATTTCATGGGCTTCCAGAAAATGTTAAAAATTTGGGGGTATTTAGGCATTCTGACGAGCTATGGCGGATTTTATATAGACATGTTTTTACCACTTTTTACATTATATTGCCCATTGACGCGCGCACGAATTTTAAAGTTTGACGCACGCGTGTGGCATTATGGAAGGTCGAGAATGACTGGAAATAGTTGGAAATTGTCAAAAATAGTGTCAGGAATACAAACCATGCGAAAAAACGGCGTTTTTACGATGTGTACGCGCTGCGAGCGCGCATGACGCGCGCGCGGACGCGCACGGACGGAAATTTTTGAAATGCTTAAAATGACCTGATTCGTACTCGTTTAATAGTTAAGTGATTTTGAGCATATTAAATTTTGACGCGTACGCGCGCGTCCTGACCTTTATACGACCTTTGACGACATGACTTGTTGACCCTTGACCGGAAGTATATGTGATATGAATATGAATGACCTTTGACGCATCATGAAGATATGATTGATCATGTGATTTCACAAAATGGCGCCTGGATGACGTCACGATGACCTGATGACCTTGAAAATGTTCCTGTCACGTCTTATGACAATGACCCATGACTGTGCCAAAATTGAAAGAAATTGACTGTACCGATCTTGAGTTATCCTCGGAACAAAAAGGGGAGAAATAAATAAAAACTAGAAATGTAATTCGTCATGAGGACGAATTAGGTGGTCTGTTATGTAATCTGAATAACTGATCTTGTAGAAAATTGTCTTAGCTACAACATATCAAAATTTGGAAGAAAATCGATCCATATTTACAGAGATACAATCAATTTTCCATAAATATGCTGACGTCATAATATGCAAATTCGTATTTTGAGTTCCAAGGGCAAAGGGCAGAGCTATAGAAAATTAAGGAACATTACAAGACATAATAGAAGGAGAACGAGAACCAGAGGCGGGAGAGGTAGAGGGTGAGAGAGAAGAAAAGAGAAGGGCAGAGGCAGAGGGAGACAGAGCAAGAGAATAAGAGGGAGGCAAGGCAAGAGGTCGAGGTAGAGGGAGGCAGAGAGAGAGGGAGAGGGTAAAAGAGTAGAGAGAGATATATATGCAGAGACAGAGCAAGAGAAGGAGAGGGGCAAAATAAGAGAGGAGAAGGGAAACAGAGCAAGAGAGAGGAGAAAGAGAGAGATGCAATGGAGAACGATGCATTCAATATATCCAGCATAAATAGAATTTAATATAGAGAAAGAGAGAAGTATAGACAAGTAAACAATTCTATGTCCACGGGAGAGACGTAAACATGCATATACCTGGGCTGAATAACTGGAAAAAGTAAAAACGTCTGGGAAGGAGACTAGCAAGGTGATTTGATATTGTAGCAGAGTTGGGAGATAAACCCTATATTAGGTTTAATACACGACAAGGAACCAGATTTCCCATAGGGTTGTACTCAAACGATTGACATTCTTCTCCCATAGATATAACACGCAAAATTAGGCATTTTATTACATTGTTTGTGATTGTATATGATAATATGTTATAATAGTCGAAGAAGATCATAAAATCAAATTTAAAACGACGGCAAAAAAAAAAAAATGACCCACCAGGAATCGAACTTGGGTCGCCGGAATGGGAGGCAAGTGCTATGACCACTATACCAAAATAATCCACATAGACATTACACGTGAACGGAAAATGGAATTCTCAAATCCCACTTTGCAAGTGAAATATGAGCATGATCCCGGCATCTGATCGAAAAATAAAGGGCACACTTGTGATAGCTTATTGTCTCAGCTACAACATACTCAAAGCTCAGCGAAAACAAAACTAAAACGACGGAGATATTGCTCGCGAAAGACGGAATGTAGAATCCAGTTTTGAGAAAAAGTCATGTCCCATAGAGAATACACGCAAAATGTGAAAAATTGACATGCCTCCTTTAATCGCAAAAATACGCCATGATGCCTTTGTCAAAATGAAAAATCGTGATGACTGCATTTGTAGAGAATTGTCTCAGCTAGAACATATCAAAATTTGGAAGAAAATCGACAATATTTACAGAATATTATCAAATGAATACAAAAATATGATGTCATATTTTCAAAATCAAATTTTCGAGTTCATATGCAAATATGACGACGTCAGAACATACGATTGGACAAATTATACATGAAATCACATAAACATTTCATGGGCTTCCAGAAAATGTTAAAAATTTGGGGTATTTAGGCATTCTGACGAGCTATGGCGGATTTTATATAGACATGTTTTTACCACTTTTTACATTATATTGCCCATTGACGCGCGCACGAATTTTAAAGTTTGACGCACGCGTGTGGCATTATGGAAGGTCGAGAATGACTGGAAATAGTTGGAAATTGTCAAAAATAGTGTCAGAAATAAAACCATGCGAAAAAAGGCGTTTACGATGTGTACGCGCTGCGCGCGCATAACGCGCGCGGACGCGCACGGACGGAAATTTTGAAATGCTTAAAATGACCTGATTCGTACTCTCAATTAATAGTTAAGTGATTTTGAGCTTTTAAAATTTTGACGCGCGCGTACGCGCGTCATGACTATGTGACCTTTGATGACATGACCTGTTGACCCTTGACCTGAAGTATATGTGATATGAATATGAATGACCTTTGATGACGCATCATGAAGATATGATTGATCATGTGATTTCACAAAATGGCGCCTGGATGACGTCACGATGACCTGATGACCTTGAAAATGTTTTGTCACGTCTCATGACAATGACCCATGACTGTGCCAAAATTGAAAGAAATTGACTGTACCGATCTTGAGTTATCGTCGGAACAAAAAATTGGAGGAAATAAAAATAAATAAATAATAATAATAATAATAATAATAAAAAAGAAAATTCTGACGAAATTAATAGGTGATCTGTCGATTACGACAGACCACCTAATAAATAAATAAATAAATAAAGAAAGAAAATTCTGACGAAAACAATAGGTGATCTGTCGATGCCGACAGACCACCTAACTAGAAATGTAATTCGTCATGAGGACGAATTAGGTGGTCTGTTATGTAATCTGAATAACTGATCTTGTAGAAAATTGTCTTAGCTACAACATATCAAAATTTGGAAGAAAATCGATCCATATTTACAGATACAATCAATTTTCCATAAATATGCTGACGTCATAATATGCAAATTCGTATTTTGAGTTCCAAGGCCAAAGGGCAAGGGGCAGAGCTATAGAAAATTAAGGAACATTACAAGACATAATAGAAGGAGAACGAGAACCAGAGCAGGCGGGAGAGGTAGAGGGTGAGAGAAGAAAAAGAGAAGAGCAGAGGCAGAGGGAGACAGAGCAAGAGAATAAGAGGGAGGCAAGGCAAGAGGTCGAGGTAGCTAAGGAGAGAGTGAAAGAGTAGAGAGAGATGCAAAGACAGAGCAAGAGAAGGATAGGGGCAGAACAAGAGAGAGGAAGGGAAACAGAGCAAGAGAGAGAGAGAGAGAGAGAAGAGAAAGAGATGCAATGGAGAACGATGCATTTAATATTTCCAGCATAAATAGAATTGAATATTTACTATATTATAGAGAAAAAGAGAAGTTATAGACATGTAAACAATTCTATGTCCATGGGAGTGACGTAAACATTGCATATACCTGGGCTGAATAACTGGAAAGTATAAACGTCTGGGAAGGAGACTAACATCATAAAAATGGGATGATTTGATATATTCCAACAGATTTAGGAGATTAACCCTATAGGTTTGATACACGACAAGGAATCAGATTTCCCATAGGGTTGTACTCAAACGATTGACATTCTTCTCACATAGATATAACATGCAAAATGAGGCATTTTATTATAATAGTCGAAGAAGATCATAAAATCAAATTAAAAACGACGGCAAAAAAAAAAAAAAAATGACCCACCAGGAATCGAACTTGGGTCGCCGGAATGGGAGGCAAGTGCTATGACCACTATACCAAAATAATCCACATAGACATTACACGTGAACGGAAAATGGAATTCTCAAATCCCACTTTGCAAGTGAAATATGAGCATGATCCCGGCATCTGATCGAAAAATAAAGGGCACACTTGTGATAGCTTATTGTCTCAGCTACAACATACTCGAAGCTCAGCGAAAACAAAGCTAAAACGACGGAGATATTGCTCGCGAAAGACGGGAATGTAGAATCCAGTTTTGAGAAAAGTCATGTCCCATAGAGAATACACGCAAAATGTGAAAAATTGACATGCCTCCTTTAATCGCAAAAATACGCCATGATGCCTTTGTCAAAATGAAAATTCGTGATGACTGCATTTGTAGAGAATTGTCTCAGCTAGAACATATCAAAATTTGGAAGAAAATCGATCAATATTTACAGAGATACAATCAATTTTCCAAAAATATGCTGACGTCATAATATGCAAATTGAAATTTTGAGTTCGGAGGCCATTATGATGACGTCATGAGTTAATTGAGGGTCAAATGAGACATGAAATCATATCTCCGACTCATAATCTATCCAAATATGAAAAAAATTGGGGGTATCCATCCATTCTGAAGAGTTACAATGAATTTTGTATAGGCATGTTTTTGCCTATGTATTGTGGATAGAGATAGCGCGGTCCGCGGGTGCTGTTATATTTTGACGGACGCTCATTGCGTTATTACTGGTCAGAAAAAGTTAAACAAGGTATCAAAATGCTTGGAAAAATGTGCCAAATATGATGACAGAAAAAATTTGGTGATTCTATGTTGCAAAATGCCAATACGCGCGAAAGCGCGCGTATAAGTGCGCGCGCGCAAATTTTGAAAATGCTTAAAATGGCCTGAAACGTACTCTCATTTGAATAAAAAGTGATTTTGAACAGTTTAAATTCTTGCGCGCGCGCTCACGCGCGGACGTACGCATGCGCGCGCGTTTTTTTGACCTGAAATTGACCGGACGGATATTGACCTTGATCATGATAAATATGAATAAGAAATGACTTTCCGTTATGAAGATATGATCATGAGTTGAAGTCCAAAAAAACACAAAATGGCGCCTGGATGACGTCATGAAGACTTGATGACCTTGAAAATGTTCCTGTCACGTCTCATGACAATGACTATGACTGTGCCAAAATTGAAAGAAATTGACTAAACTGATCTTGAGTTATCCTCTGAACAAAAAAGGGGGGAGAAATAAATAAAAATAAATAAAGAAAGAAAATTCTGACAAAAACAATAGGTGATCTGTCGATACCGACAGACCACCTAATAAAGAAAGAAAATTCTGACGAAAACAATAGGTGATCTGTCGTTGACAGACCACCTAAAAATCATTTGGTTGTCCTCGACCGCCCGCTCCTCATTTTCGGCCCGCTCGTATTTTTTTTTTTTTTTTAGATTTTTTAAATATTATTTTTAATGAATATACATTTATTTTGGAGCAATTTTAAACGCCAAACATACCATTTTATGCATGTTGCAAGGATCAAAATGTGTCCCGTCGCCAATTTGGTCCTTTTAGTACGCAATTATGTCTTTAATAGAGAAGAGGAAGAGGAGGGAGTTTTCGGCCGGGTGGCAGTTTTCGGTGGGTCCGTTGTATGCGTGGTAAAATCACTTTAAAATACATAGCATAATACACATATCACACACATACAAAACATATCAGAGTCACAGGAGAACCACATTTGCAATAGAAAATGTATCCTTAAATATCACATTTTAGCGATGTAATCGGCAGTCCCGCTACCTGAATCTGAAAAATCGAATATCTTACGCGTGTCTGTAAGGAAGATGGGTACCAAAACCTGAGCTGTATTTCAAGTATTTTTCAGATTTAGATCACTATTTTCGTGTATCGCAAGATCAATAGTGTCTCCCCGCACGTATTAAATCATTGCAGTCGGATCACCACAGGGATAGTTTTTGGCGCCGGCCGCGAGCTCTGGCGTGGGATACCTGCTCCGGCCGCACGAACAAACGACGCGCGGGCGAACGAACGACGCGCGTGCGCGCTCCCTATAGACGTACGTACGTTTTACATACAGACGCAAACTGCCTCGCTATAGCCGAAAACTACCTCCGAAACAGCGAAAATGAAAATGAATATTGACATGGCAATTCATGATTTTTGGTCGGGATTCTTTTTGTGTTTAAATAATAATATTGGCTTCATGATTCGAACAAAAAATGAAAATAGGAAGAAATGAGTCCATATGAAGAAGAAAACAAATGGAGAAAAAAAAAAAAAAAAAAATCCGCCCGCCCGCCCCTACTCCAGAAAAGCAATCGAGGACAACCAAACAACTTTTTTTTTTTGGCCTAACGCCCATGTGCACAGTAACACATTACATAACTGCTTGCCTCGCATTTTCCACTGACCTCATACCCGGGCTTTCGTATCTTTCGCGGTTATTTTTTTCTCCAATGTCCAATGTCCAATGTTTCGCGCATTTTCTGCTTTTATCGAAAATAATAATGTGGCGGGCCAGAAAATTATATGGCGGCCGCCATATAATGTTGTTATGATGTATTATAGAAAGAGGAAATGATAGAAAAATAAAATCAAAGAATGACATAATGAGAGATAGATAGATAAAAACAAAGAATAAGATAAGGAAAGATAGAAAGTGAAGAAGATAGAAGGAAAATAACATAATCATGATAAGGAAAGATAATTATCTGGCAGGCACCTGATAATTCTTTCTTTCTTGATGTTAGCTTGTAGATAGAAAGAGGAAATGAAAGAAGGATAAAAACAAAGAATAGCCTAACATTAGGCAAGATAGAAGTATCCGGCGGCCGCATGATTCACTGGTTCTTATTCAGTAAAAGTTTGCTTTTCCCTTTTATCTCTCTCCCTTTTTTTTTAGGTCTTGAGGGTGGGCTGCTCAGTCGTTTTGGTCCCCCACCTCCCTCCTTTATAGGTACCTTATTTCATTTTACGGAATTATGAACCCTCTTTAATTTTCGGAATTATCATGATGAACCCTTTTTCATTTTCGGAATTATGAACTCTTTTCCATTTTCGGAATTATGAACCCTTTCTTATTTTTGGAAATACAAACCTTCGGAATTATGAACCCTCTTTAATTTTCGGAATTATGAACCCTTTTTCATTTTCGGAATTATGAACCCTTTTTCATTTTCGGAATTATGAACCCTTTTGAAGTTTTCCATTTTCGGAATTATGAACCCTTTTTATTTTTGGAAATACAAAGCTTCGGAATTATGAACCCTATTACATTTTCGGAATTATAAACCCTTATTTATTTTCGGAATTATGAATCCTTTTCATTTTCGGAATTATGAACCTTCGGAATTATGAGCCTTCTTTCATTTTCGGAATTATGAACCTTTTTCAATTTCGGAATTATGAACCTTCGGAAATACGAACCTGGTTCTTATTCAGTAATAAGTTTTCTTTTCCTTTTAAAAAAATTATTCTTGATACGGAGAGGGGGCTGCTCGGCCGTTTTGGTCCCCTTGCCTTCCTTTTAAGGTACCTTATTTCACTTTCGGAATTATGAACCCTATTTAATTTTCAGAATTATGAACCCTTTTTCATTTTCGGAATTATGAACCTGGTTCTTATTCAGTAATAGTTTTTATTTTCCCTTTTAAAATTATTCTTGATATGGAGAGGAGGGGGGGGGGCTGCTCAATCGTTTTTGGTCCCCTTGCCCTCCTTTTAAGGTACCTTATTTAATTTTAGGAATAATGAACCCTATTTAAATTTCGGAATTATGAACCCTTTTTCATTTTCGGAATTATGATCCTGGTTCTTGTTCAGTAATAGTTTTTATTTTCCCTTTTTTTTAAATTATTCTTGATACGGAGAGGGGGGCTGCTCAGTCGTTTAGGTCCCCTTGCCCTCCTTTTAAGGTACCTAATTTCATTTTCGGAATTATGAACCCTATTTAATTTTCGGAATTATGAACCCTTTTTCATTTTCGGAATTATGAACCTTCGGAAATACGAACCTGGTTCTTATTCAGTAATAAGTTTTCTTTTCCTTTAAAAAAATTATTCTTGATACGGAGAGGGGGCTGCTCGGCCGTTTTGGTCCCCTTGCCTTCCTTTTAAGGTACCTTATTTCACTTTCGGAATTATGAACCCTATTTAATTTTCAGAATTATGAACCCTTTTTCATTTTCGGAATTATGAACCTGGTTCTTATTCAGTAATAGTTTTTATTTTCCCTTTTTAATTATTCTTGATACGGAGAGGAGGAGGGGCTGCTCAGTCGTTTTTTACGGAATTATGAACCCTCTTTAATTTTCGGAATTATCATGATGAACCCTTTTTCATTTTCGGAATTATGAACCCTTTTCAATTTTCGGAATTATGAACCCTTTCTTATTTTTGGAAATACAAACCTTTGGAATTATGAACGCTATTTCATTTTCGGAATTATGAACCTCTGTCTCTGTTCAGTTTGCATCCAAAGTTATGTAAAACTGTTGATTTGAAAGGTCTTGTGTCAATCATGATTTTGCCATCTTTGTTTCCTTGCATTTATTATACAGTTCTGATTTTAACAACGCTTGTATTTCAGATAAACAACATAACATATTCTTTACTTTGATTTCTTCCTGTAGTGTTGTTTTGCGAGGTGATCTGCTCCCGGGATCTGCTATTTCGTTTCCATTAATGCCGCAATGCGATGGGATCAATTCAAGATACACTTGGATGCCTTTGTGCACGTACGTGCATGCGAACAGCTTTATTGGAGCCTTTCATTTTGTCATACAAATATTATAATTTTGAAATTCACGCATTATTGTCATTGGTCGGTTTTATTTTTTTTCCTCCACAACTGAATTCCAGAAAATATCGAACCAAGATAAACAAAATAAACTGTCCTAAATAAAATAGAACACAGTGCGTAGCTTATTCCATGGAACCCCCACCGTAACAGGGGCGGATCTAGCTTTTTGCTAAGGGGGTTAGACCCAATGACGATGCGGATACTGTGTGGGTCTGGACACATGATGGCGTTTTTATGCACATCACATTTTCACTTGGCAGCCCAAGAGGGGGTTAAACCCCTAAACACCCCGTAGATCCGCCACTGCGTAATACGCCATATTCGTATAGACAGCGAACGCTATTCATATCACTGCATGACAACAACGACAAAGTTAAACAATGTATTATCCCTTTGACAGGTTGTCTGTTTGTGTGCAAATCCCTTGAATATGAAGGTGGGAAACCCGTTCATAATTATGACGTACATCCCACTGCGTGCCGGCGGAAGCGAACAGTAACATAATACCTGAACCACTTTGTTTTAATTAAACTGCTATAATTTATATAAAGATGATGTAATTGAGAAATTTAATATGAGAGTCGTTCGGCTAAGAGCAATTCTATATTATATACACGTAGGAACGCATCAACACAACCATGGCAACGCATAGAACTATACATAATTATCATTTCAATGAGTCGATCATGTGTATTGTGTAGCTGGGAAATACCCCCACATTGCACAATACGCACTAGCTAGCACTGCACCTCTCTAATCATTTGCATATACAATCATCCTGTACGCTGTAATAGTAACATACTACATGAACATCATTGTCTCATGGTGGTGAAGTCCTCATCGCAATGGGATAATACAGCAATAGTTCGTAAGTTATATATTTCATTTGTAATATATCTTACAATAGACATATAAGACGTTACATAAGTAAAGTTTGTCTCCGCTGTTGTTTTCATTTCAAACAAAACATTAGTGAGTTCATTTGGACGCGCTACATTACGAATGAAATGATCAAAGCGTAGAAGATATGACATTCGTCTGACTAAGTATGAATACATTAGTCACAACGTACTGACGGGCATTAGGAAGAAAAAAAATGATACAGGAAAGATTAGGTAAAATGCTTGATATTCAATATTCAATCTATAATTATGTTTCTGCTTTCCTATTCCCCTCCACTCATTTATTATGGAATTCACCCCCTGGTATGTGTCTCTATCATATGTCCCTGGTGTTACAATGTATAAGCTGTAAGTGTACGAACAGGACAAAGAATTTCCCCGGTGTTTCAATAACCCGTTGCCTGTCTCATGATGTATTAAATGCATTCATTCTAAGTTCATCCATTGCAGCTACATCTTTCACCTACACACTACACGCCATGGCGTCAAGGTTTCCTCCAGAAAATCGGGTTCAACTGAGAGCAAGAAAAGGTCATGACATGAAGTGGTCATGTGACAAGCACGCTGAGCCAATCAAATTTTACTGCAAAGAACACAAAATCCCAATTTGTCATCCATGCGCTACCAAAGATCACGGCCAGAAACCATGTGAGCTAGCCGACATCGAGGATGTCATCTTGGAGAGGAGGAGAAAACTGGATGATAAACAGCACGAGATTGAGAAGACAAAGAAACAACTGAAAACGATTGACTCTAAAATAGAGTCCAGTGCAACTAGTACAAGTATCCATCTTCAGGCAGTCAACGACAAAGTTAAGTCCGCATACAAAGAACAATCAAGGAGTGTGAAGGAAAAAGGTAAGAAGAAGATTCGACTCATCAACGCGGAGGCGGATGAGGAAATTCGTATTATCAACGAGAGGAGGGACAGGCAGATCAAGACATGTAATGCTGAGATGGAAAAGCATCAACTAATCGTCAATGAAAGCCAAGCAAAACTTATCTCAGAGGCAAAGGCAATCAGCGAAGTGGTTGCAAAAAAGCTAAGAGATCTCACAAGTAAGAATCAGCATAAAATCACCACTGTGGATAATGTTGACGCCAAGATGAAACGAATCACACAAGATGACAGATCATTAGTGAATGAAGCTCCTCAAGTACTTGCATCCCTAGATGACAATATAAATGTTCATGTTCATCAAGATGTTATGGACTGTCTTGACCGAATTGAGCGTGAAGTTCAGAGAATTGAGTTTGTCGAGGGTGAAGTAGGTGGGAAACACTATGGGAGAATTGATGGCTATACAGGTAAATGGGAGCTTGTCAAGTCGATCCAAGTTCCATCGATTGTTAAATCTTCAGTGCGTGGTTTGATCAGTGATGATGTGGGAAGTAACTAGCAATACCATATACCGGACAAATATCAGCACTGAACACACACAAATCATGACCGGGCATGGTAATATTACATCATGCGTCCCCGTAGGCAGCATGCGAGCCCACGAAATGATGGGTATCGCCATGGATGGAGGTATCATTTTCTATGACAGACAATGGAATGTGATTAGAAACATCAGCATACCGTGGAAATATAAAAGCAGACAATGGAATGTGATAGCGTGGGATACCAGCTGCTCTGATTCCGTGTACGTTGATGTTGACATGGATGGGATGCTCCTCACTGCTCAGGAAAATCATCCTAATATCTACGTGATGAACCCTGCTGATGGTAAGTTGATAAACACTATTACGATGCAGGGCAAGGTGGTGAGGGGTAAGATACAAGCCTTGTCATCAGGTGATATCATTGTGAAGACAAGTAATAAGCAATTCACTATCATCTCACGAGCAGGAGAAGAGAGGGTCACACACTGTGCTGCATGGTCAGGGTGTAGCGTTGACAAACTGACAGACACACTCTACATCACATACCGGGATGACGAGCATAATATCTACGTAGTGGATCAGGTGTCAGGCGGTGGTATCATCCAGCCAAGGAGGATAGTGGAACACGAGACATCAACAAACATTGGCCCATGCCTCGTAACTCCTAATGGTAACCTTGTAGCTTGTGACGGAGACAAGCTTCTTGTGTACAAAAAGAGATTTATTGTATAAGCTATATAGTCATCAGAATAAATAGAATTCCTCATACACTGCAGGCCTAATTAGCCTCAACGGAATATAGGCTAATTCGATTGTTCATAAATAATAACCAGGGAGGTGACATTCCTGATATAACACAGTTAAAGTTAAAGCATAGTTCATTAAAGCATCTGTATTTCTCACGAAGGAATTTGTTTTTACCCATTCAATACTAACGGAGATGCATTCTAATGTCAATATATATCATATTAGCTCATCAAAAACACCACTAAAATGGAGCCTGAGAAGACAGGTGAAAACGGGCCATACAGGTCATGGACTTGGAAATGACTACTCATTCTAAAAGCAAAGGAAAGCAATAAGCCTTTTCGGTGGTACACAATATGTTTAAATCGATAAGAAGTCTAAATAGACTTAGCCACTTTGAAACGGTGAGGCAAATTTATGTCTAAAAAACACATAACAAGCTTGACATCGATAAGAAATGTGTTACTTCAAGATTTGGCAATTTTTTTTCTTCCAATTTCCAAATTATCGCGATATTTCAACTTCAAGAGGGGTTTTAGAGGTACATCTTCAGTTACTCCAAATCGTTTCAGGTTAAAAACAGGTTTTATCAATATAAATGTCAGTGTCAATGTCAGTGATGTGTATAAGGTAGCTAGAACAATTGGAGGGTTATGACCCAATCTTTTGAAGTTGTGTGGATGATTTCATGAACCGAGACATTGAATTCATCATATTGATTATTATGGATTAATGTTATGAATTTATATTTTTGATTGCGATATTATATTAAAGGCATGTGAATTTATGCTACATTGCTGTATGCACTAAAACAGATAAATGTACAGGCGGTTCAGTAAACCTTATAATCTCTTGCATCTATATCGAATCGCACCTAAGTATAAATTCGCTATGTTATTTGTTTTCGTACCGCTGTCAAAAATCTTTTCAAAGTGCTATACATTTATCTAAAATCAGTCAAACTGAAAACATCACATGCCCTTCATGAATCTTCCAGTTCTGTAGACTTATTATTCTTTTTCTCTTTCTTCAATTTTTACTTTTCTCCTTTACATTAATCCCTCAAAAAGTTTACATACAAGTAAACTTTTTTTTCTTCGTATCATTATCCACAATATTGGCACTGTCCCTGTTAAAGTATATTCTAACCAAGATCATATAATCATTAATGTGAAGACTATTTTTTTCTCAAAATACTGAATATTTTCTTCTTCATTTCTACGATTGGTGTGCCATTTAACGTTATATTCAGTTATCATGTATGTAAATTATTATATTTTATGTATAACATTAATATGAGGCTTATTATTTTCTTATGATTGTAAATTATATGTACAATCCAACATCACATGTATATTACAACTTTGCTTAAATAAATACCATTTTTAGTTAAATATAATTTGATTTCGTTAAAATTCGTGGGATATAAATTTGTTACATTCTTTACAGTACGCCTATATTCATGTATCTTCACTTTGTTTTAGGTTTCATTCTTAAACGTATAGGAAGTGTATAATATAAGGTCGGATGGGCTTTACAATGTAATATAAAAAACAGGGGGCTTGCAAATACAGTTTGCAAACATTTGCTAAACATTCTAGCTGACAAAGACGAAACTAGTTATGGAAGAGGCTTTTAAGAATATTTCACTTTCAATGCTTTGTCACATCAAGATATAGGAAGTTTAACATATGAGGTTACATGGGCTTTATAATGTGATTTTATTCAAATCAGGCTTGTAAATACATGTACAGTTTGCAAACATTTGCTAAACATTCTAGCTGACAAAGAGGAAACTAGTTATGGAAAGAAGCTTTTAAAAATAGTTCAGTTGTAATGCTTTGTCACATAAAGATATATGAAGTGTAAAATATATGGTTAGACGGTCTTTATAATGTAATACAAACAAAACAGTTGGCTTGTAAATACACTTTGCAAACATTTGCTAAACAATCTAGCTGATAAAGAGGAAACTAGTTATGAAAAGAGGCTTTTAAGAATAGTTCAGTTGTAATGCTTTGTCACATAAGGATATAGGAAGGGTAACATATGACGTTATAAGGGCTTTATAATGTAATTTTTTTTATTTAACTCGGGCTTGTAAATACAGTCATGTACAGTTTGCAAACATTTGCTAAACATTCTGGCTGACAAAGAGGAAACTAGTTATGGAAAGAGGCTTTTTAAAATAGTTCAGTTGCAATGCTTTGTCACATAAAGATATATGAAGTCAGTGTAACATATATGGTTAGACGGTCTTTATAATGTAATACAAACAAAACAGTTGGCTTGTAAATACACTTTGCAAACATTTGCTAAACAGTCTAGCTGACAAAGAGGAAACTAGTTATGGAAACAGGCTTTTAAAAATAGTTCAGTTGTAATGCTTTGTCACATATTATAGGAAGTTTAACATTTGTGGTTACATGGGCTTTATAATGTAATTTTATTTAAATCGGGCTTGTAAATACAGTCATGTACAGTTTGCAAACATTTGCTAAACATTGTAGCTGATAAAGAGGAAACTAGCTATGGAAAGAGGCTTTTAAAAATAGTTCAGTTGTTATGCTTTGTCACATAAAGATATAGGAAGTGGAAACATATGAGGTTACATGGGCTTTATAATGTAATTTTATTTAAATCGGGCTTGTAAATACAGTCATGTACAGTTTGCAAACATTTGCTAAACATTCTGGCTGACAAAGAGGAAACTAGTTATGGAAAGAGGCTTTTAAAAATAGTTCAGTTGCAATGCTTTGTCACATAAAGATATATGAAGTCAGTGTAACATATATGGTTAGACGGTCTTTATAATGTAATACAAACAAAACAGTTGGCTTGTAAATACACTTTGCAAACATTTGCTAAACAGTCTAGCTGACAAAGAGGAAACTAGTTATGGAAACAGGCTTTTAAAAAAAGTTCAGTTGTAATGCTTTGTCACATAAAGATATATGAAGCGAAACATAATTGGTTAGACGGTCTTTATAATGTAATACAAACAAAACAGTTGGCTTGTAAATACACTTTGCAAACATTTGCTAAACAGTCTAGCTGACAAAGAGGAAACTAGTTATGGAAAGAGGCTTTCAAGAATATTTCACTTGTAATGCTTTGTCACATATTATAGGAGGTTTAACATTTGTGGTTACATGGGCTTTATAATGTAATTTTATTTAAATCGGGCTTGTAAATACAGTCATGTACAGTTTGCAAACATTTGCTAAACATTGTAGCTGACAAAGAGGAAACTAGCTATGGAAAGAGGCTTTTAAAAATAGTTCAGTTGTTATGCTTTGTCACATAAAGATATAGGAAGTGGAAACATATGAGGTTACATGGGCTTTATAATGTAATTTTATTTAAATCGGGCTTGTAAATACAGTCATGTACAGTTTGCAAACATTTGCTAAACATTGTAGCTGACAAAGAGGAAACTAGCTATGGAAAGAGGCTTTTAAAAATAGTTCAGTTGTAATGCTTTGTCACATCAAGATATAGGAAGTATAAAATATATGGTTAGACGGTCTTTATAATGTAATACAAAAAAAACAGTGGGCTTGTAAATACAGTTTGCAAACATTTGCTAAACATTCTAGCTGACAAAGAGGAAACTAGTTATGGAAACGGGCTTTTAAGAACATTTCGATTGTACTGCTTTGTCACATAAAGTAATTGTTTTATATTATCCAAATATATCTTTATTTAGTAAAATATATCACTTGTCCAAAGCGTAAAGAGTATAGTTCCTGAGCGTTGACGAAACACTCCTAACTATGAAGAGTAGTTTTGTAAGAGTGTGCATTTTGGTCATCTTCATTCTGGTATCTGAAGAGTAGTTTGGTAGTCTTGTTTATTTTGTTCATTTACATTCTGGTATCGGAAGAGTATTTTTGCTGGTCATGACAGGTGATTATTTTGTTAATTTTCATTCTGATAATTTGTTTTATATTATTATTACCTGTGGCCTATGTAGAGCAGAGTAAACAATGTCAACCTGGCTTCTCATTTCATTAGCCCAATCCATTATAATAGAAACGTAATTAAGAATAATTAATCAGCATGTGTCATTCTTTCAGTGTGACCTCAAAAATACATTAATTAAAAAAGTGTTTGTTACAAAGAAAAATAAACAAGTATTAAGAGTAGTTGGAATAGCCAGACTAAGGGTTAAGTGATATGAACGAGAGAAAGAGAGAGAGAGAGAGAGAGAATGAGAGTGAGAGAGAGAGAGAGAGAAAGAATAGAGAGTGAGAGTGAGAGTGAGAGGGAGAGAGAAAGAAGAGAAAGAGAGAGGGAGAGAGAAAGAAAGGGAGAGAGAGTGAGGAGACCCAAGAAAGATACAAGATTTCGTAATCAGAGAGAATGGGGATTCCCATCTTCAGGGTGCACGGGGTCCAGATGCAAGACGCACCACACCATTTTTATCTTTATGGATGGCGTCCAAGGGGCATATGCCGGGGGGGGGGTCTAGGGTGCAGAGCCCCTGGATGCCCTCGCGTTTTAGCAATTCAGAACCTCAAATAGATAGCCGTCTTCAGTGATAGAAAGACATACTCTCTCTCTCCTAGCTAAGAGCAATTTTATACGATAAACAATTGTTTTGGGAACCACTTTCATCTTTATAGATGGGGTCCAGGCCGACGCTCTCCCAGATTTAGCCATTCAGAACATTCAGATGCCTTGGGCGAAAAGAACTCTTTATCTATGCCGTGAAATGTGCATTGTCCCTATTGATTTATGTCGTTGGAAATCAATTCTTCCTTACACCCCCCCCACACACACACACTCTCTCTCTCTCTCACTCTCTCTCTCTCTCTTTGTTTTATCTATTTCTAGAAATTTGTACTGCGCCTATAGTTTTATTTCGACGAAAATCAATTCTATGTCACACGCATTCTCCAAGTACTCTTTCCCTAGGAAAAAGGGTTGTTTTGTGAACCTCTTCTATATCTTTACGGATATAGGGTCCAGAGACTCGCCTTATGGGCATTGTCGGGTTGCAGGGGCATAGCCCTTGCCGGGAGTCTAGGGGATGGAACCTTCGGGCGCTCTCGAGTTTTAGCCATTTAGAACCTTCCAGATAGACGTCTTGAGCTATAGAAACTTTAATATATATATGCCTTGAAATTTGCGCTGCCCCTATTGATTCATTTTGTTGGAAATCTATTCTCCCTCACACATACACACATCCCCACACACACACACACACACACACACACACACTTTCTCTCTCTCTCTCTCCCTCTCTCT
The DNA here is from genome assembly GCA_037976565.1 of Mesocentrotus franciscanus. NCBI lineage: Eukaryota > Metazoa > Echinodermata > Echinoidea > Camarodonta > Strongylocentrotidae > Mesocentrotus > Mesocentrotus franciscanus. The sequence continues at coordinate 25,323,928 of CP137684.1, read as the reverse complement.
CCCTCTCTTAAGGACAATTCTACAGAAAAAGGTGTTGTTTAAGGAACCACTTCTATCTTTACGGATGGGGTCCAGGGGGCTCAAATTTATCATGTTCTTTTCCCCCTTCTCTCTCTATATAATATATTAATATAATATTGGATGGCTCTGAGTTTGATACAAAAATATATTGTCATAGCGAGAGCAATATTTGTATAGTATCGCACGAAAACAAAGCCATACAATATTATTATTATTATTATCTATATCAGGCTGACTAGCGAAAAAAAAAAAAGACTCGATAATCAAGCAATATTGTATCGACAGTGAAGTTCCAAGATGCAGAGCAATACAAAAAACAATATTGATCTGTCATCCGGGTACTGCGCTAAAGTTATTAAACACACTGTTTTATTGTACCACTTGGAAGCTCATATAGATAATAAATATATATATTTATATATCTCCTTTTCCCCTCTCCCTCTTTATTCTCTACTTTTACCTTTTTTTCTCTTTCAATTCTCGCTCTCTCTCTCTCTCTTTCCCTTGTTTTAGGCCACCGAAAAAAGGGAAGGTCCGTGGTCGATCCGCCCCGATCTACCACTGATTTATATACATTTTGCACGCATTACGCATGGCTTGCGGTGGAGTAGGGTTCAGTTTTAACCAATCCAAAGGTTTTCTTTCATTTCTTCTTTCTATCTCTCTCTGTCTCTCTTCCCCCCTTTTCCCTGTTATTCTCCTTCACCTTCTTTCATTTCTCCTTTTTTCAATTTCTGTCGCTTTCGTTTCCCTTTTTTATGCCGCCACTGAAAGGGGGCCACTTCCACGATTCGGCCCACTTGGATCCGCCACCGCCACCTCTCTCTCTCTCTTCTTTTTCTCTTTTACCTTCTTTTCTATTTATATTATTTTCTTCTTTTTCTTCCGTTGCCCCCTCTTTCCCCTTTCCCCTCTTTTTTCTTGGCCGCCAAGAAAGATAGAAGGGGGGGGGGGGCGATGGCGTCAAAACAATTTTGCCGAAAAGTTAGAAAATGTCATTGAGCAAACAAATAGGAAAGATCGAGAGGACCCCCAGGGGGCCGTTTCTCGAAACCGTCATAAGTCTCACTTCCTGACGAAATCAACGCAAGTTTGCTCATTGTCTGCTCCGTGTTTCACAATGCCGTCTTTGCTAAGATCGACAGCAAAATATAGGCCTACAAAATGTCCATTAAAATTTCGTCTAATATTTTTGTCGATAAATTAGTACATTTAAGCTGCATTTAATGGCCAGCCGATCGATGGAAATGTGAAATTGCAACAACTGAATTGTATTCCTTGGGACATATAGTTTCATGCAAACTTTATTTATTTTGTTATTATTGTGTTTTTTTGGTTTAAACATCAACAATCTCCAATGCTAATAAAGTGGCATAACAATGTTTTCAGTACAAACATAAATATACCCCGCTCAGGAAATCCGGAAATCCGGAGGGAAATGCAAAAAACAACAACAATAAAATAATAATAATAAAACCTAAGTTAAAGGAATGTTTCTATAAAAAAGCCCCTCATATACCACAATGCATCTCGTTTCTTTAAATAGAGGCGCGTCACGATAGCGGACACGGCTCTTGAAAGTTTGTATTAAGTTTAACACCTTTACATTGAATCCATTGTAGATGTTCAGTAGAGAGGCACATGAAAGGGATTATGAAAATAGGATCATTGGGTGGTTTTATAGCAGCATTAGTATCTTTTTTGTGTATTAAAAACTGTTCAGACGACCTCTCAACGTTTCAAACACGACTGTACAAAACTCAACTGAGTTCACTCAAAATCGGTACATTAGTGACACCTATTAAATAGTAGTAAAATACAATTTGTTCAACTTCCCGATGTTAGAACAAATTCTTTGAACATTCAAATCGTGAGTCTACTGTCAAACTTGCCGATCAGCCACTTCGTATTCATTGTGTACATTTATTTTTGTGAATTGTGCGATCTTAATAATTTGCATAATGTCATGAATATTCACTAGCAAAAAAAGCCAATCACAGAAACTGTCTCATGAAAATGCCTCTGTGTAGAAAATGAATAGGAAAAAAGTGGGTCAGATCACAGTGTGTCAGGTAGGTCAGAAAAAGTGGTACAGTAAATGGAAACACCCGGAAGGGTAGGGTATCGGTATGTACTGTTCTCTTTATTTAAAAAATAATATTTGACAAAATATCCTTTTCCCCATAAGTTATGGTTTGATTCCAAGTTTTTAACGTTTAGAAAGTACACCTGGTATTATTAAAATGTTACTTCGTCATGAAAAATACACCTAAGCCCAGTCATATAAAGAGTTGTGATTGATTTGCATCGGTCGCAACGTTTCCCCAGAAAAGATTTGGGTCAAGTTATATTATGATCATTATCTTTGGCAATGATACAGAGCAGGACGAGGGAAGGGAATGATGTCCTCAAACACACGAGTGGAAGGAAACATGTCTCCACTCATATACGCAAAACATAATCACTACCCACTCCACACTGAACTGAGTAACCACTCACAAATGTATGATACTGATGGAAACACAACATGACAAGGTTCATAAACCTGCCAATTACATGTACTATATACAAGAGTCCTGAAGAAGATCATGTATAAGATCGAAAGCTTGATAAAGGGAGACACTATAAGAGCTACAACCGCATCATATCTCATCTTTCTTTTGATATAAGTTCAAAATATGAATAACCACACATGTGCTTTTTTTTCTTTTTTTAAAAATCTTTATTCAGATACAAAATCACGAATGACATCATACATAATTATTTTCAATAAGCAAATCATCACGTGTTTAAATAAGATCAAATTATATATTTATTTTTTACTTGAAAGCAGATTATAAATGCATTTCCTGTCAATCATTAATTATCTTAATCCACTTAGTAGTATTCGCATATGTTTTCTTAGTTTTATTTTCATCAACTTCTAGTCTGTATTTTAACATAAACAAGGAATATTTTCCTATTATTTTCGTTGCTACATTTTTATTACATTTATTTACAACACTCGCTTTATAAATTGCCAAAAAAGCATAATGAAGTAGTAAATTAATAATTGTTACATTTTCATTTGATTCATGTTAACCATATACAACACAAATGGGTGAGAACTTAATAACATTCCAAATTGGATAAATCTGTTCGCATTAAAAAATACATGCATTATGGTAGCTGTTTTTTCTTCAGTAATAACAAAAATCGATTTCTCTGAGTTACCATTAGAATAAATTAAGAGGTGTTGGTAAAATATTATACATAAATCTAAAGTTGAATTTAATCAAGTTATTATCACGAACATATTTTTTCAATTAAAATAACCACAGAGAACCCCACTTAATGAAAAAAATTGTTTGTACAGTTTTATTCCAGAAGTCTACCTTCCTAGATGGTTTTTGAATGAATTTTATGAGTTCCGTATAGATTTGTTTCACAGTAATACAATTTATATTAATACGTTGATCTACGTTTGAAATCATTCAAATTATAAACTTGTTTACGATATTTTATAAATTGCCTTCATCTTTGTTGTATAGCGATTCGTATTTTGGCATATTCACTCAACCATCTACCATCATGATAATTCAGTTTGTCTTTAAATTCATCGATGTCAAAAATGTATTGCCTATCACTATATCCCCAAAATAATATACCTGATTTTATCCAATTAGATATACAACAATACTTTTTCTTTAAATTTGATATCACAATTTAACGAAATCATTTCTTGCTTTACTTGCTTTACTGCAAACCACGTATAAAGTAAATCACAATAAATCACAGATATTTTACCTCTATAATAAGTCATATATGTTGGTAAACATTTACAATTCATGATGATATTAATCCCTCCCATTTTTTCAATCCAATACTCAAAAATAATAGTCCATTTCACTTTTTTTTCATGGAAATCTTTAAAACTCAGAAAACTAAAACAACCATTTTAATCTTAACAACATAAATTGTGTACACATGTCAACCATATTCATGCCTCCATTTAAAGAGTATATATCATGCTTTCCTTTTTCACTTTCGCTCTATTACCCCATACAAATTTATAAAATAACTTTTCATACGCCTTTATTCATTCCATAGGGCACGACAAAACTTGAGCTGTATAAATTAATTTTAAAATCACAAGACTCCTCAAATTAAGTAATTTCCCTTTAAATTTCAAATTCCTCCGTTTCCAAGAATTTAAAAGCTGTTGCATTTTAATGAATCTCTCCTGAGACCAATTCATATACGAACTCAAAGATTTATTCTTATTAGAATATATATACCCAGAGAGCTAGAGTTAATAAAACTATCACACCAACAAACATTCTTTATTGTCTCTGAGGAAGAAGTTTTACCCAACCACATAGCTTTCGTTTTATTCGTATTTAAATGTATTCCCGAAATCCTTTCAAAATTTTCAATCACATTTATTACCTTCTCTCCAGATTTAATGTCTTGTAAAGAAAATCGTCATATCATCAGCCAGTTGAGCTATCTTAATTTATGGTATTGTGTTTTCCGATAATAATACCTTTAATATTTATATTCTGCCTTATTCTATTACTTAAAACTTCGACACCCAGAATGAAAAGTAGGGCAGACAGAGGGCAACCTTGCCTTATCCCTCTAGATGGTTTGATAGCCACACATGTGTTGTCTGAGGTACATTTCTGGCTCTCTCTCTCTCTACATACATTATTCACCTTAATTGATATTGATGTCAATAGAGAAGTTCTTGAGTGTTTCTGGATACATTATCACTACGTAACTATGACAAGTTGAAATCCAAGTCTTGCAGCTCTCCAAATTTTTAAAAAATATATGAACAAATACAAAAGTTCCAAAGAATACAAATCACCTAGTATATGTCAATATATAGAGAAAATGCTAATACAGGCATGGATCCAAGTCAGTACTTGGATAAGCATTAAGCAGGAAAGGTTACATGTACAATCAAACGTGCTATTATGGCAATCATCTGGTGAGATACTTTGTGCTTCGCACACATCAGTTCATATTCCTTCCAAGTTTCAACTTAACATGTTTGAAATTATGTTTGTGGACCACCCTGACAACATTGAAGTTAAATGCTAGATTAGACAGTTGCATCATTCATTATCTTGTAGAAGATTTTCATGTCAAACTTTGTCACCACTTCTACCTCCACCCCCTTCAAGTCAGGTATCCCAGGAGTGTTCAGCTTATGTGTCACCATCTGACCTCGGGTCAACTTTCCCTGCAGCTCAACCTTACAGATAGAATGCGTAGACTCCTCCACCGAATCTCTTCTGATAGCAACCGCCATGGCGCTCGTGTCGGCACACATGTACTGCGCTAGATTTTCCACTTTTCTGCAGCGGGTGATTGATCGTTTGTTGACAGCATGCATGAACTGCGCCCTGGATGAATCCTGTAAGGCCAGCTTTTCAAACCACTCCTGCGAATGAAGACATACAAAATTATCCAATGCAAAGTGGCCTACAGGATAAGTGTGGCCTACAAGATTATTTAATATGGCTCACCAGAATAAGAAACAAAAGGTGATTGGTTTTAGAAATGGAGTGCCTCCTTATGATAGCTGCAATTTTTTGTTTTCATTTCACTTGCAATGAGAGTAACGTGGCAATTACATTAAGCACGCTGCCAAAATGTGACGCACTTGCGGCAGGGGCAGGACCAGCCCCTCTTTATAAACACACACACAAAATAAATCTGAGAAAAAAAGTTCTGTCATGGAACATCACGTTTCTGAAGTTATGTCATAAACCAGTTCCCTCCAGTTCTCAGGCTTCTAAAACAGGAAGGGAGAACGGAGAGCAAGAAATTGCTTACCATCATGTCAAAATAGACGTAAGCATCACCTGGGACAAAAACTCAATTAAAAAAAATATGAAAAGAACTGTAATGTATTTCTCAAAATGTGTGTAGTACAGGGGACAGGAAGTTTCACAATCACATAAGGCATATATTATAATGCAGCCAGCTTCATCCCCAAACCCAGGACGTAATCACATCTCAGTCACCTTAACAAAAAGACACATCATAAATGAAACAGACCATGAAGAAGACTGTTGAAGTCAAGTGAAATATTTCTTCATACATCCAAGAACTGCCACAGAGAAATGAGAAGAAGAAGAGTTCCGGCACAACTTGTATAACAAATTGAGAGAAGACCCTCGTTATATTATTTCTAGTTAAGAAAAGAATGAAAACAAGATACTTTATGACTTTATAAAAAACTTATTTATCAGATAATTATGTGATATGATTTGTATCAAGGTTATAAAGAAATGCCTTCAAGAAAATAGTCGTCATTCTAGCTCATGGGTCTGTAATTACAGAATGTTTGATCTTCTGCTACTTTTCTATGGTAGACAGATGTATGTACAAATAATATGTATCTTATTACTCGTTAAGGCTTCAGATGCCCGTATATAAGTGCATTTCTTCATCCCTGGTGAGTGCCTCTTTTCAGGTGAAAGAAGTGCCTCATTTTAACTTCTGATAGATACCCTTTGTACTCTGACACGTGCTCCTTTTCTTTTATAATACGTGTCTTATCCCTTTCGATAAGTGTCCCCTTTCCCTCTCATCAGACGTGGCCCTAATTTAAAGCGACTTAGAGCAATTTTCCCCAAATCTCGCTCGCTACGCTCGCTCGCATTTATATATGATACAATTATGTTACTGATAACAAATTGTATATTTTCGCCTTGAGATTTCTCTTAGTTGTCCTTTTTCCAGAAAGTCCCCTTTTTTGTTGGTCCCCCAATTTGGAAGTCTCTCCGCCGCCCCTGCTTCTACATATTAGGCCTCCATTAGCATCCTATTTCAAGACCGGTCGCTTTACTCAAACTGGTTTTGAGTTATTTGCTGAGTATGTATAGTACTCTTGCAACCCCTGTCCAGAATTGCCTAGTTTGTTTCAGTAAAAGCAAATACAAACGGTCGCTGAAAAGGATTTGGTTTCAGATCTAATATACGTCTGCTACATGTCATCACGGATAGCTTTCAGCCGAGCAATCTTCAGTATTTACTATATCCTCCATTATAAGACAACTGGAATTTTAGGTCGCTTTATGTCAGACCATCATGCGGTGTATTTAAAAATCGAATTTAAGGCCGCAAAAAAGGCCAATGCATTTGGAAACTGAATAACTCACTTTTGCAAGATGATGTTTATCACAAAAATGTCATTTCTCTTATTAATGACTTAGAAGAAAAATTACAATTAAAAAAAGAGAATATATCGGTTTTGTGGGACATTTTCAAACAGAAAAATAAGACACATGTCAATTAATGATTGTAAGAAAAGGCTTACAGTTTTTCTTACAAGATAGGTTAAATCATTTATCAAGTCTTGGTATATTAGATGGAGATCAAGATAACGAATTGTATCATGTTAAAAGACAATTGTCAGAATTTTATGAATATGAAATACATGGTGCACAAATAAGGTCCAAAATCAAATGGTATGAAGATGGTGAGCGAAATGATAAATATTTTTTTGACTTAAAAAAAGAGACTTTAAGTTAAAGAACATAAGTAAATGTTAATCGAATAATATACAGAAATATGAAAGATATAATTGTAGCTGAAGTTGAATATTTTTCTCGTTTGTATTCGACTAGAGGAAAAGACAATGAAGTGAATGATTATCTTAAGAACATCAAGGTTGATAATTTATTAAGTGAAAAACAAAAGAGATACTGTGATTCAGAAATAACACTTACAGAATGTAATGACGCCCTAAATGGGACTAAAAAAGAAAAAAGTCCAGGTTCAGATGGTTTGACTTTTGAGTTTTACCAATGTTTTTGGAATAATTTGAAATGTATTATGTTAAAGTTATTCAAAACATCATTGTTAGTAGGAAGTTTATCGATTTCACAAACTAGAGCTGTCATAACCCTTCTACATAAGCTACCTGGCTGCCTGGCTGCCTCCGTCAGTTACTGACGATTGGCGACCACATCTGCACATCTTCTTGTTGTCTTTCTCCACTTATTTCTGTCCTGTGCTAATCTTTTGGCTTCTGAATATGTGAGACCTGTCCATTCTTTGATATTATCAAACCACTGCTTTCTTTGTCTGCCTCTTTTTCTTTTTCCTTCTACTTGGCTTTCTATTATTTGTGCTGCTAAGGGGCTCCCACTGCCACGCAGAATGTGTCCAAAGTAACCCATCTTGAGGCGGGCCACTTTTCCAAGGAGATCTCTTTAAACATAAAAAATGCGACAAAGAAAATATTTCAAATTGGAGGCCGATAAGTCTCCTAAATACTGATTATAAAATATTAGCATCTGCTTTAGCAGGAAGGTTGAAAAAAGTATTAAATGTTTCTATTGATTCAGATCAAAATGCATATCTTAAAGGTACTATGTCCCATTTGCAGGCCCAAAAAATAAAAAGGTTAAATTCCAACGGCATTTGAAAGACAATACTAATTTAGAGCTTCCCTGAAAAAGGGGGGCTTGAAAATGTCTTTAAGTGGGAAAATAACGACTATTAGTTGTCGAATCGACTTAGGAGCTATAGAGCCAGTAAGTAATAGTCTGATTTTTCAGACCATTGTACCGAATGGTCGTACGTTTTATGCTGCGCAAAGATTCAATCAGTTTAATTTTGGCCATTACAAGAAGTGGGTTATTGATGTAGACAAATGCTCATGTACCCTTTACAGCTCATTTTATGTATGTTATTACCAAAGATGAAAAAGCCAGTCAGTCACTCAATAGTGTCTGACAGTGAAGTCTAGCAAGTAAACGGGTTTCCTTGCATAATTTGAATATTAGGACACTGCTAACGTTTAAATTTCACAGATAGGACATACATGACATATTCATAATTCCTGCAAAGTTCTACAGAATTTGATGTTGGCTGCAAAAGGGACATAGTATCTTTAAAGGACGTTTTATTGGGAACAATATTCGTTTGATCGATGATGTAATATGTTATTTTGAAGAAAAAAGAAATCCGGAGCTGTTATCTTTTTGGATCTAGAAAAGGCTTTCGATCAAAAAAGTTGGGATTTTCTTTACAAAAGTTTTAGACAAATTAAATTTTGGTAGTATGATTATTGGATATATAAAAACTCTTTATACAAATGTTCAAAGTTGTATTGTTAATAATAATTGGCAATCATTTTTTTTTGTCTCTGCAAAGAGGTCTTCGGCAAGGTTGCCCAGTGTCCACTCTATTGTTCCTAGTTGTCATTGAAATATTAGCAATTGATATTAGATCAGATCAAGCTATTCAAGGTGTTCAATTACCGGGATCAGGAGATATGCCTGGTACTCAAGTGAAAATTACCTTGTTAGCAGATGACACAACAATGTTCGTTGCAAACCAAATTTCTTTGAAAAATGCCATGCGTAAAATAAAAACTTTTTGTTGTGTAGCAGGACCTACTTAAAATATATCAAAAATCAAAAGGTTTTCATGTTGGTGAAGTTAATGTAGAACAATATAAAGAAATCACATGGTCTAATCACTTTATAAAAACACTCGGGGTTTATTTTATTAAGAACATGAAACTAGCTTATGAAAAAACACGGAAGGAAAAGGTAGAACAAATTGAAAACCAAATTAAACAGTGGAAATGTAGAAAGTTGACATACTTTGGTAAAATAACTGTATTGAAATGACTTGTATTGTCAACTATTATTTATATTATGTCAGTTTTTCCAAATATCGATTTTATACATAAACAAATTGAAAAAGGTTATATTACTTTGGAGTTGTATACCTCGTGACTGGAAAAAGAAATTAAAATGTGAAACTGGTTTTTGTTTAAATGAAAATACGCGTCTTCATTATTTTGAATTGACACCAAAAGTATGTTACAATATATCAGTTACAAAATTAAAGATGTCACAAGTTATATATAAGGTATCAGTTGATAGAATTTTTATAAATCCAAATGTTCAAATTTATTGGGAATCTTTTTTTGGAAAAAAGTTATCCTGGGCAAATATTTGGAAAATGAATTTCACCTACGTCAAAGAAATACGATTAAAACAGTTTAATTTCAAACTACTCTATAAGTTATTAGCATGTGAAGAATATCTATATCGTTTCAACAAATCTGATCATGATTATTATTTGAAGTGCAAATGCACAGAAAATTATTATCATTTATTTTATGATTGTGTTTACTCAAAAATATTTTGGAACAAGGTCTTAATTTTTCTCAGAAAAACAGAAGTATTGTTCGATAATGAAAAAATTATTACAGTGATATAATTGTGGGCAAGCAATGTGATTATATAAATTCAAAATATGTAGTTTTTAAAAACCTATTAATTAATTTAGCTTCTTATGTTTTATATACACAAAAAAGAAAATGTAATTTTACAAGCATATTCGACATTTATTTAAAGGAAATATTATGAAGGGCAAATGTTGAGAAGTATCACCTCTGGAAAAAAAAGTTAATTATGTTAAAAAAGTATAATTAATTTTGTGATATAAGTATAATTCAGATGTTTTTCTTTGTAATCAATATAATTATGTGTTTTTTATGTCAGTATTATTCAATTAATAAATGATGGAAAAAAGAAGAAAAAAAGACAACTGGAAGGTAATTGAAATAGATGTTTGTATTTAGTTTAGATTCCTACATAATATTGACATGCAGATACTTCGAAGTGAAAGTGTACTATGGTAAAGTTTAATAGATCCTGTATTTTTCTTTTCATTTCTACAAACATAATTGTGTGCTCTCACATGATTGTTTCATAGGTCATTTTCCCATTTAAGAGATAAGATTCTAATACAGGGCCTCCGTCAGAATAGTACTTGCGCAGTAGCCTATGATAATATTTGAGCTGTGTATCCTATGAAGCGTTTTTAACTAAGATAATTCATCCCCAACAATGAAAAAGAATCGACGGCTTCGCTTCTTATAGTGTTTTGTTAAAAAAAGAAACTTATATTTATATTGTATTCATATGGAATACGGAGTAATATGAGCACGTTGGTATTTTGTAAGCGAACAAGAGTGATAAAGTCATTCATGAGTATAAATATGTAAAGATATAAAGAAAGTGTTTAATATATTTTGACAGTCATGAAACACATATATAGTAACACAGGAGTTTAATTGTTCTGGAATTCCACATAAATGGAAGTTTTCATTGCAATCATGGTTGTAGCACGAGCTGTTTCTATATTTACTCCACAAGGATTCAAATTTCATATCATAAAACCTGCAGTAAATGCGAGATGGGGTTGCAGCCTCTCTTTCCCCGAATATTTAAATATTACCAATATTCGGGCAGCGAGCTGCCGAATATGCATTTGTTATATCTTATCTCGTATATTTTGGTGATAAATAACACTTTCACAACATACATATGCTCAAATTTTCACTCGCTTGCTTCGTTCGTCAAACTTTGAAACTAGAAAATTCATATTCGGGCAAGAGGCTTCCGCCCCCTAATGAAAATGTCCAAAAATTTGACGGCGTCATTTGTGGACAACTCTCCATGCCTTCTGATCATGGAATTTCATGTTTTTTCTTCTTTCTTGTGATTGAGATAATCTACTCCCCTGAAAACAAGATATAGAATGCAGAATGATATTCTACTTCACATTTTATGAAGTCGGATATTGAACACAAATGAATACGAAGAAAATGAAAGAATTGTGAAATTCCATGATCAGATGGCATGGAGAGTTGTCCACAAATGACGCCATCAAATTAAACATCACCCTCTGGTGACAAGTTATTTCTTTAGCTTTAACTTCCTTATACCTTGCCTGATTTTGTTCAATTTTTCACTAATCTTATTCAAATCGTTTAAACTTTACAATAAAGGTAACTTAGGATGAAGGTTTTGGTTCCCTTTAAAAACGGGGAATGTTGATATCGGACAAGAGACGTAACGTGAGCCTGCCCCCTTTCCAAAATTGTGCCCGCTTGCAGGTACCGGTACGGTGCTTCTCATATGACCTTGTCAGTAATGGTATGTTGAGTTGAAATAATGGTCTGCGCGATTTCCAAATTTCCGCCCCCCTATTGGAAAATCCATGATCCGCGCCTGTAGTTGGTCCTACGCATTAGATAAAAAGGTCTATGTAATATAAAGTGCCGGACAGTATATGTTACGCCTGCTGTAATGCGAATGGATACGGCTACTAGTTACTTTCCAGACAGGTGATAACATGGTGTTTGTGGACGAGCGGTCATTATTCTATCTCTAACATTTCACATTTACTTCCGAAAAACAATGGAGTATAGAGGGTATGAATAATATTGTCACTCTTAAGATCAAAGAAAGTTTGAAGGAATGGACTCTTGTGTGAAAGGTAGTAAAGTGATATCCTTTTTCTTTTTTCCATCAGTAATATGAGGTTTCACCCCTTTCTATTAAATAAACCCCAAATTTCTCGGTTTTCAATTAACAACACTGAGACTTTATGAGAGCTTATTTCAAATAATCAGTTTCATTCGAGCATTCAAAGAAGATGTTTCAGTTTGGGCTCAAATTTCTTTCATGTTACAGGATACCCATAGACAGAAGGATTCATTAATCGACGTAAACAACATCCTGACTTACATTGGATGCTGTATTTCTATCTTCAGTCTTCAAGTCACATTGGCAACCTACCTGTGGAACAAGTGAGCTCATTACAAAAATGTGCATTTATTAATGTAATGCAAAGGAGACAAAATATGCAATTATTATCTTGCCCTTCTATCTTCGAATTTAGTTGGTAGCTTTTGAAAAAAGAATGGTTACATAGAATATGACAGAGATTCATTTTTAAAATGTATTAAAATTAATAATGTAAATTTAAATATATCCCCTTTGCATACAAACTATCCCGTAATCAAATGATTTGAGAAATACGTGTCAACCTGCAGCACATTTCTGTTCGGTATCACTTCTGTTTGAACCAGCAGGGCTGTTGCGAACTACTATTAAAAATGTAAAGTTCGTGATAGAAAGGGAAAGAGGAGGGGGAGGAGGAAAAGAAGAAGAAGAAGAAGAAGAAGAAGAAGAAGAAGAAGAAGAAGAAGAAGAAGAAGAAGAAGAAGAAGAAGAAGAAGAAGAAGAAGAAGAAGAAGAAGAAGAAGAAGAAGAAGAAGAAGAAGAAGAAGAAGAAGAAGAAGAAGGAGAAGGAGAAGGAGAAGGAGAAGAAAAGAGAAACAGCCATATAATGATTACATGCTTGGTGATGTAAGGGTTGTGTGACGAGGGTAATCAATAGGTTACAATATTCATTTGTTAATATCATATCAATATAATATATTGATATTATATCAACTTCGTAGATCAAATGCTCTGCCTCATGGTGTGCAGTTTGTATAGGTTATAGGAATCATATTAATTTCGAACAGCTTTGGCGTACATATTTTTCTCATTTGACATCGTCGTGAATAGTTACACCCAGATTGATTTCATTCAACACGCGTCGCCATGCTGAGGGTTTGTGCCTAGTAATAGAAGAGATATAAAACTAGAGCACTATCACGCAATCTCCTTCATTTCACACATTTTCCACCTATTTTTTTTTGTCTTAGTTGTTCGTATTGTGTGATCTTTCTATTCTTCTGTGTTGCTGATGAAGTGATTGTGAGCTTGTATATGCATGGAACAGTATTGCTTCTACGCTTTCCTAACCTCTTTTTAATGTTACAATCTTGATAGGGATTTGAGGACCAAACAGAATGAGCAGATCTTCATCTGTCTGTGCCTGACCTTGCTGTGTCTCTACACGACATTTGTCATCATGATCTCTCTGGATTCTATTAGAGCTGTACCCTGTGGGTTCCTGACGGCCGTAGTTCACTTCTTCGTTTTGTCCTCCATTGCATGGATGGGTGTTGAAGGGTACAATACATACCTCATCCATGTAAAGATCTCTAACACCTACATCCAGAATTTCATGATCAAGGCTTTCTTAGCTGCATGGGGTACGGTATTTGTTTCCTTAAATCTTTTCTCTTGGAATAGTGCGTACTATTAACATGAAGTGTCTGTATGTTTTTACATACAGATAGGTGTCTCTAGATCAAAATCATTCGACCGATTTGTTAGAACTCATACATGTAGGTACTGAAAGTATCCATAAAACAATGAGTTCGGCAAGGTGCGACAACCTGCTTTGCTGCGATCAACCTTACGCAATCAAATATAACATAGGAAATGTTTATTTTTTCTGTTTTTTTAATGAACAAAATAATTCCAAAAGTCTAGCAGGATATTACATTCATTCAGCCATGCTAACTAAATGGACATTAATTATGGAAAGATCACATTACGACGGACAGGCATCAACTAATAATGCACAGGAATCCGTCATTTTTGCCATTTTTGTGTAAGTTCTTCATTATTATTATTAAGCGGTACTCGTCATGGTATGTGATATGTTCAAAGAAGACTTTAAACCACAGAGAGTATAATAATCGAGATATCTAATTCATTAAAAAAATAATCTAACTGTCGCCATAACCGTGGGAGAAAGAATTGGTATCTAAGTATCACTTTCGTGTGTATGTGAAGTGATCCAAGCTCTAGAAAGGCCACCAACGGAATACAGTCACCACACATACTAAAATCTCAGATGTTGTTGACAACGGATGGGACAGCAAAGCCTGGACTTTCCAAAATAAATAATGGGGAAAAAATGTACAATAAATATTGTTCGGTTAATATGTTTTAAGGACCATGGACATTTCGCTATCGCTAAGATAGTCAGTAATGATTGATTTACTTTAGTCACTTTACAAAATGCATATTTACTATTAACAGATGCTTTCTACAATTCTGGGCTAAAATCGGTGGTCTCCTGATTCCCATGTCCATCATCCTCCTTATGAACATTGTCATCTTCATTCTGGTGGTTCGACAATGGATCCGGTCAGCCAACATTCCTGGTCGGGTGAAAAGAGAGGCTAAGGTACAATGTCGAGAGACAATCGAACGCGTCCAGATGGCAATCGGCATCTTGCTCGTGCTCGGTCTGACTTGGGTCACCGGATATCTTCTTTTGATCCCGTTATTCAGTCAGGTAAAGCCAACTAGCTTCAAGAATAACTTTTGTGTGGTATCTATCTCTTCTCAGAAGTATCTTGAGAACTCAGTTATGATAATTAAATACACCAGCAATACCTCTTTAGATGTTTAGTACATGAAGAACATGAGAGACAATGCTATATACCTAATTATTATTTCTGAAACATTTGCGTTTAACAGGTGGCTGAGCCAATCTTCGTCGTCCTTAACTCCCTCCAAGGATTTTTCATCTTTCTACTCTACTGCGTCCTGAAGCCTCACATCCGTAAGAAATGGAGGCTAACTTGTTTCGACAAATTGCTAAAGAAAGAAGCAAGCCCTTCCAGCGGTGTGGTAAGCTCGACGGCGCCATCCTCGTCAACTGGCATGGTAAGCAAATTGCGCCCAGGAGCCTCGGATAATTACTTGTTGCCTACCAAAGACGACAATCGATCCTATGTGCATGTTCAATCCGACCTATGATGTTAGCCAGGTTGAGGAAGGGGTCAAACCACCTATGAACAAGGATATCCAAAGTTCCACCGAGGAACAGAAAAGGGGCACGGATCGTCATGTGCTTCAAGCACTGATGTCGTGACGGTAAGTCTCCCTCTTGATGCATCTGTCACAAAAGCCACTAAGAGAGGTGATGGTGTTTCCACCAACAATGCTGCTGCTATCAGTCTCCCTAAGGATGCTGCGGATGGCACCATCCTCAATGAGAGGAGTGATGATATTGCTTCTGCAACAAGAGATGCTGCAGTCAATCTTCCAATGTATTCAACGGACGTCAGCAAAGGAAATTAGAGCGGAGACATAGCTACCAGTGGCACTGCCGATTTTGCAACGGCCACTTGCACAGTTGAGGATTTGGCTGTAGCGATGCATTCATTCTTACTGATTAAAAAAAGTTTTAATTTAATCCACAAGAAGGACTTATTAAGAGAGCATGATCTTATATTGGCATACTATACAGGGGAGGGGTGGGCTGGGCGTCGGCTGGACCCGCTCCCTCCTTTTCCGATAACTTTTCAATTACCAATTTTCCGTCACCATATATTCGGGAACTATGTGATCAATTTGTTATATATTATCATCTTTATTGTATTTGTAATGACGAAATTATCTCTATATTTATATATATGGTAGCTTATAGAAGTCTTCATGATCATATGATTTTGTTTTAAATGATACTTTGTGGTGTATAACTCAGAGAAGAGGCCTTTTTATTTTCTTTAAAAAGTATGATGATGATAATGATGGTACGATGATTTTTTTTTCTTCTCAATTCTTCTGAATCATTATTAGTCATGACATGATATGTATATATAATGCGAAAGGAAATTAGACAATAAAGGTTGCGTAGCTTAAATCGAAGTTCCCAAATTAATGTCCTCTTTGTTGACATTTTTGCAAAGGGTCAAGGGTGAACAAATTGTTTCCGTCGGGAGTCGAACCGGGTCACTGGCTGAGAACGCCAATGCCTTAACCACTAGACTACAGAGACGGGCCAGTGGCTTCGGCAACACACAGATTCAATTGACCGACAGATTGACCAATCTCCAACCTTCATTTATTAATCTATTTGTTGGGGGCAGGAGAGTTTTGAATAATGACAAGCCGCCTGACTCAGCTCGAGGCGAATGCTTTCAGATACACGTATAAGTTAGAATAATTGTAAACAAATGTAAGGAAATAACCTATACAATTGCATTGGCAAATCTCTTGGAAAAATATATATTCATGTTTATGTATATAATTATGTGTTTTTTATATGTATATATATGTATATTTAATCATGACCTAAGATCAAGTTCTACAATTAACAGATTTAAATCGATGTACAAAAAGGGTATTTTTCAAAGATTGATATCCATGGTTGAGTAGGTATTTCTCTTTCTCTTCTTTCTTTTACTTTATTTAATTCTTATTTTTCGCTCTTTTCTATTCTTTCTGCGAAACCTTCTTTATCAATGTGTGTATGTTGGTGTGTATATGCGTACTTGTATTATGCAAGTCTTTTACTTGTTATTACAGTAATTATGTTCATTATCTTGTTCTTGTTTTATTACAGGGCCCCGATTACAAGCAGAATTCTGCTTCCTAGGTATCCTAACGATTATATTGTTTATTGTCATTTTTAATTGTTTTATAAAGGTTGAATAAAGATTTGAATTGAATGTATATATATAACTGTGTCTATTATGTAGATATATATACTCCTGTGGCGGTTGACGACAAATAGTCAAGTGAAGAAGAAATAATGAACAAATCGTAGGATATACAAAATATACTAATTTTCGGCTTTAAATCTTTGTCAAGATATGACAAATTTATCAAAAACCAGCGTTCTTTAAAACTTGAAAAAAGGGGCCCAGCACTATATATATATATTGTATATACATATATGTATATATACATATATATAAATGAATATATATATATATATATATATATATATATATATATTATCTCTATGCAGTGGATCGGTTGATGCCTCATACATGCAGTTCTTGAAGTTACCTCGTTGCTCCATGATTAACATGTCGGTATAGTTTCATGTACTTCTTAATTCCAAGTATCTTAGTACAAATTGATATCACCATATTTTACTCGGAAAATGTACTTTATTCTAGATTATTTTGGTTGTATTCGTTACCGATTTTTGTTAAAGTATAAACTTCACTGTTCAGGGTGTCCCTGAAAAAAAAAGAACCAAGTTTAATCATTAAATTACTCAACATTCCTGAATTTCTTTTGGTTAATGTGCACGTAACAGAAAAACTAATAAGTGAATTAATAATTTACCTTCATACAGCGATCAAGGCTAATTGCTTCTAAACCCTACACAAAATAACTTACACGAATTAATGAAGAAATCTATGTCATAAATATGACAGGAATGTACATACAATGTATAGAAATACAAATGCAAGACAAAAATATATAGGTACAAATGTCCACAGACAAATATACACATGACGAAATTAATAATCACAAGCGAAATACCTTTTTAATTTACTGTGTGCAAGGTAGGTCTTTAGGCTAGCCTCAAAAGTATTAAAATGGAAAATTAGAATATCAGGCTTTATATAATGAGTTTCGATAATTAATATTCCCAGATCATTTGTCTTTTCAAAACAACTATCATCGACTGGTTTTGTTGTTCTGTCACTGCAATTTCTCACCGTCTAAAATCAGCCATATGTAACTTTAATGATCATATTCTTGTAGTCATATGATAGAAAGAAATATGAGGTTCTCAGTGATAAATATATTGGAAAAGTTAATTTGAGATCATTGAGTAATTGTATATTGTAGCTCGTTTCAATGTTAGATTACTGTGATTGTCATTTGTGTTATCGTGCGCGAAAAGAAATTTGTAAAAGCAAGCGTGGTAATAAAGTAAATGGTGGGATGGAAAGTTGGTATTCATATTTGCATAATTTTTATTAAGCGTTTTGAATCAATATTTCATATTCATATTTCCATTGCAATTTAATAACGTATACAAACTGTAAACATTCTTTACAAAGCTGTCGAAGCTAGCAAAAAAATGAAATAACACAAGAACCCAAGATCCACGAGATCAATATAGCATAACCTCTAACCAATCACAACTCAAGCCCCAATTCGAAATGGCGGATCAATAAATTATTTCATGTAGTTCATATTAAGGTACAGACACAGGGATCAGCGTCTAAACATGACTGACTTCGAATTATAAAGTATCTTTATTGCATCACGTTTTTTGGACACAGAAAACAATAAATATGTTAGGACCTTTAATGTAGAGGAGAGGAATACCGACACATACCGACAAATTAACTCACTTGCAATGTTTAAGACTGCTGTCAAAACTTATCTATTTTCAAAGTAATTATTGTTTGTTGTAGTGGATTATCATTCGATGTAATTTAATTTGTAATTTGTATGTAATAATGTAATTATCTATAATATGTATGTAATAATGTAGGCCTAATATGTAATATGTATGTGATAATGTAAGTTGTATAAAAGTAACAATGTAAAGCGCATAGAGGATTATCATCGATGATTATTATGCGCTATATAAA
The DNA here is from genome assembly GCA_037976565.1 of Mesocentrotus franciscanus. NCBI lineage: Eukaryota > Metazoa > Echinodermata > Echinoidea > Camarodonta > Strongylocentrotidae > Mesocentrotus > Mesocentrotus franciscanus. Next base: position 25,304,832 of record CP137684.1, on the reverse strand, counting down.
TCACAATTATTATTGTTATTATTATACGGGGGTGATCAATTCAGCCCTGCATATTATAGAAAGATATCATTTTTGTTTTGATTTGAAAATACCCAGCAGCTGAATTTAACCCCCCCCCCAAAAGCCAATGTTGGCAACAAACTACTTGGCAAGTACCCCGAGTAAATCACTCAGGACAAGTACCCCAGGTCAAACTACCTCTCAGTTGTATGCTCAGATAGGTTTCAATTATGAATATCAATAATTTGATAATGCTTTTTGGGGGTTAGTAGTCCAGAACTGGTGGTCTAGAAGTAAGTGTCCCTTTTTGTTTCTTCTCTTTGAGATTGTCCGAGATTTTAAACTCTAGAGGGCAGTCATAACACGCAATAACTCTATAACAGGGGCGGATCCAGCCGGCGGCAAGGGAGGGGGCCTAAAAAGGGGCCCACTTCGTGCGAAAATTTGAAAATCGTGCCGGCCGATTTTTCGCTCAGTGAAGGGGGCCCCCCGGGCCCCCTCCCTGGATCCGCCACTGCTCTATAAAACTATAATTTCCCTTACACCCATGTCAATACTCTATAACAAAATAATATAAGATATATATATATATATATTCATTAAAACAAAAATTAAATACAAAATATATGTAATAGTTAGGTCCTTACATTTCACCCCACAATTTCATTCTGGAGTCGTTATAATTATAATTGTTTGTAGAGGGTCAATATTTATTGTCTGCCGTAGATCAAAATATTTTTCGTAATGACCATATATAATAGAATAATTGTAGACAACATAACACCCCACCCCCCCCAAAAAAAAAAGATGGGAAAACGATTTCTTACAATAAAAAGTCCTTGATACAAGAGTAACTCTGGTATTCCCGGCACATATTTAAGCACTACATATATAAATTTGACTAGGTTGTTTGCTGATTTAATTTAATTTATTTCCTCGTATCGTATAATAGACTTACTACAATGTAAATGTAATGTATTGAAAATATTCAAAAATTGTAGATTCTATTTCAATAAATTCGGATTGATTTTTAATTCATATTCAATAGAAGTACATGTATATATTAATTACTCATGTACGGGGAGGGGTCGAGGTAGAGGGGCATCAGCCCCCTATTGGAATATAACAAGATGAACAAAATAATAGCAAAAGAAGCAGACAGACAGAAAGGTTGAAAGAAAGAAAGAAAAACGCTTAAAAAATGGAATGATTAAAGAGAAGGTTCATTGATTTTAAATTTATTGCCATTATTGCAAAGATGAAACTTTGATTGGACAAGGTTATCAAAATTCAATGCTTGGAAACATTCGAAGTAAAGATTATTACCGGCATACCACCTAAAAAGCTCTCCGAACGCTGCTGAGATGTGTGACGTCACATGCTGAACATGATTTGCACAAGCAGACGATGTCCCATGACATCTCACACATTTTCAGTGCCTGTTTTGTCATCTTCTCTTCAGTTATTTCTCTTACTTCACAACTGTCAGGCTAAATGTTTAATCTATTGCCTCACTTTAAACCCCGCGCATCGTATTATTTTGATAAAAAATGCAGCGATAAAAAAATTAAGGAACCCGTCGCTTGTAAACAAATCAAGACGCCATTGTATTTTCAGCTGCATACACC
>CP137684.1:25295704-25298204 GCA_037976565.1 Mesocentrotus franciscanus | reverse complement strand
CTATCACCCTTTGTCCATGTTTGCCTCAACCCCTCTTTCTCTCTCCCTACTCTTTCTGTCCCCTCTGTCATCTTCCTTTCTTTCTTACTTTCTATCCATCTCTCTCTCTCTCTCTCTATCACCCTTTGTCCATGTTTGCCTCCAACCCCTCTTTCTCTCTCCCTTCTCTTTCTGTCCCCTCTGTCATCTTCCTTTCTTTCTTACTTTCTATCCATCTCTCTCTCTCTCTCTCTATTACCCTTTGTCCATGTTTGCCTCCAACCCCTCTTTCTCTCTCCCTTCTCTTTCTGTCCCCTCTGTCATCTTCCTTTCTTTCTTACTTTCTCTCTCTCTCTCTCTCTCTATCAACCTTTGTCCATGTTTGCCTCCAACCCCTCTTTCTCTCTCCCTACTCTTTCTGTCCCCTCTGTCATCTTCCTTTCTTTCTTACTTTTCTCTCTCTCTCTCTCTCTCTCTCTATCACCCTTTGTCCATGTTTGCCTCCAACCCCTCTTTCTCTCTCCCTACTCTTTCTGTCCCCTCTGTCATCTTCCTTTCTTTCTTACTTTCTCTCTCTCTCTCTCTCTCTATCACCTTTTGTCCATGTTTGCCTCCAACCCCTCTTTCTCTCTCCCTACTCTTTCTGTCCCCTCTGTCATCTTCCTTTCTTTCTTACTTTCTCTCTCTCTCTCTCTCTATCACCTTTGTCCATGTTTGCCTCCAACCCCTCTTTCTCTCTCCCTTCTCTTTCTGTCCCCTCTGTCATCTTCCTTTCTTTCTTACTTTCTATCCATCTCTCTCTCTCTCTCTCTATCACCCTTTGTCCATGTTTGCCTCCAACCCCTCTTTCTCTCTCCCTTCTCTTTCTGTCCCCTCTGTCATCTTCCTTTCTTTCTTACTTTCTATCCATCTCTCTCTCTCTCTCTCTATTACCCTTTGTCCATGTTTGTCTCCAACCCCTCTCTCTCTCTCCCTTCTCTTTCTGTCCCCTCTGTCATCTTCCTTTCTTTCTTACTTTCTCTCTCTCTCTCTCTCTCTCTCTATCACCCTTTGTCCATGTTTGCCTCCAACTCCTCTTTCTCTCTCCCTACTCTTTCTGTCCCCTCTGTCATCTTCCTTTCTTTCTTACTTTCTCTCTCTCTCTCTCTCTCTCTCTCTATCACCCTTTGTCCATGTTTGCCTCCAACCCCTCTTTCTCTCTCCCTACTCTTTCTGTCCCCTCTGTCATCTTCCTTTCTTTCTTACTTTCTCTCTCTCTCTCTCTATCACCCTTTGTCCATGTTTGCCTCCAACCCCTCTTTCTCTCTCCCTTCTGTCCCCTCTGTCATCTTCCTTTCTTTCTTACTTTCTATCCATCTCTCTCTCTCTCTCTATTACCCTTTGTCCATGTTTGCCTCAACCCCTCTTTCTCTCTCCCTTCTCTTTCTGTCCCCTCTGTCATCTTCCTTTCTTTCTTACTTTCTATCCATCTCTCTCTCTCTCTCTCTCTATCACCTTTTGTCCATGTTTGCCTCCAACCCCTCTTTCTCTCTCCCTTCTCTTTCTGTCCCCTCTGTCATCTTCCTTTCTTTCTTACTTTCTATCCATCTCTCTCTCTCTCTCTCTATTACCCTTTGTCCATGTTTGTCTCCAACCCCTCTCTCTCTCTCCCTTCTCTTTCTGTCCCCTCTGTCATCTTCCTTTCTTTCTTACTTTCTCTCTCTCTCTCTCTCTCTATCACCTTTTGTCCATGTTTGCCTCCAACCCCTCTTTCTCTCTCCCTACTCTTTCTGTCCCCTCTGTCATCTTCCTTTCTTTCTTACTTTCTCTCTCTCTCTCTCTCTATCACCCTTTGTCCATGTTTGCCTCCAACCCCTCTTTCTCTCTCCCTACTCTTTCTGTCCCCTCTGTCATCTTCCTTTCTTTCTTACTTTCTATCCATCTCTCTCTCTCTCTATTACCCTTTGTCCATGTTTGCCTCCAACCCCTCTTTCTCTCTCCCTTCTCTTTCTGTCCCCTCTGTCATCTTCCTTTCTTTCTTACTTTCTATCCATCTCTCTCTCTCTCTCTCTCTATCACCTTTTGTCCATGTTTGCCTCCAACCCCTCTTTCTCTCTCCCTTCTCTTTCTGTCCCCTCTGTCATCTTCCTTTCTTTCTTACTTTCTATCCATCTCTCTCTCTCTCTCTCTATTACCCTTTGTCCATGTTTGTCTCCAACCCTCTCTCTCTCTCCCTTCTCTTTCTGTCCCCTCTGTCATCTTCCTTTCTTTCTTACTTTCTCTCTCTCTCTCTCTATCACCTTTTGTCCATGTTTGCCTCCAACCCCTCTTTCTCTCTCCCTACTCTTTCTGTCCCCTCTGTCATCTTCCTTTCTTTCTTACTTTCTCTCTCTCTCTCTCTATCACCCTTTGTCCATGTTTGCCTCCAACCCCTCTTTCTCTCTCCCTACTCTTTCTGTCCCCTCTGTCATCTTCCTTTCTTTCTTACTTTCTATCCATCTCTCTCTCTCTCTCTCTATCACCCTTTGTCCATGTTTGCCTC
>CP137684.1:24830704-25290704 GCA_037976565.1 Mesocentrotus franciscanus | reverse complement strand
CCTACCATTTCTTTGATATAAAACGAAAGTCTAAGCAAGTTCAGGTGTAAATTTATATCTCAATTTATTTATTTTTACATATTTACACATCACATTGTTTCTGAATTCTATTGCTGGCAAATTATTTGTCAATACATATTTCCTGCATAGATCCATCACATAAGCTTTTAAAATCACAAATCCAATGAGAATAGTTTTCATTAAACCTAGTATGAAACAGGACGAATAAAAGCAAGCTAATAATCTACATTGTAAATGTACATTTAAAACTCGGACTCAACAAGAAAAAAAATCTCATATAAAAAAGAGAAAATGACAGCCAATAAGCGTAGAACCTTCCATATATACGCTTACATGTACAAACAAACTGATCGCTAAGAGCTAGAACATTGTCCTCCCTCCCTCTCTCTCTCTCTATCTCTCTATTTGGATTATTTAAAATAATAATAATTGTAAAAATCTCTGTTTTCTAAGTTCACTTCCGGCTTTCAGCTGACAAAACGTAATCATACTTCACTAACTGTACAGTGAATGTGATAACACTTTATATCTCACTTAATGGCGAAATAAAGCTAAATAAAAGTAAAACGTAGTTTGTCATTCATTTGATCAAAAAGTATGGTGAAGAACTTATTTCTTCATTTGGATGAGGAACACTAGGTTACATAATGGCCCTGCCCTGCATGGACCATTTATCAGGTCAAGTCCTGGGCTTTTCTTATTATGTTCTCCTTTTCTTTGTATGCCTTTGTCATTGTGTATCTGTTCCTTTATTGCTGAAGTATCAATCAAGTAATGTACCAACAATCGTCTTTACTTACAAATGAAACAAGACTCTAGAGTCTAGAGTATTCTGATTGAATTGCTCAATTTAATAATGATAAGATCAACATAAAGAGCATTTTTATCCTACAGGGCATGCAAAGTTCTAGTTGGCCTGCAACACCTTTTAATGTAATAATGTTAGAACACTTTTTGCACATTTCTAATATTATTGTAATAATGAAATTGCAATTAAAATTTGTGAAATTGATAATGCTAACAGATTTTAGCTCATCAACATACTATAAATACAAAAAGCTTTTAGTATATTAGTATATTTATTATTTTGTCTATAATGTACGATAGTCTTGTCCACTAACTTGTCCAATACATCAATCAAATAGCAATTTGATAGCTAGTATTAACAGTTAGCTAGTAATACAGTATGTGTGCAAACGAAAAAAATATGCACAAGAAACCTATTCAGATAAATGAATGACCATAAAAGCATTTACAGTGTAAGGAGAATTAATTTAAGTCTAAATAATTTTCAATTAAAGACTTCAATATCTTTGAATTCCGTATTTCAGTGTTTATTCAAACATTTGATATCTAGTTCATGACCTTTTTAGTCATCGCATTACGATAACACATCTTTACAGAGTCCTCTGCGACTCTGATCAACTCAAAGTATCCCAAATACTTCACATCACTCTGATCAAAACGTCCAAACTTAGCAGCATCTTAATTCACAATAATAAAACCAAAGAATGATATCTCAGAGTGGATGATTTCAAACAGCGATTGGTTTACCACTAGCATATGTCTTGTATTCTGTTGAGTACATGTTAGGTACAGAGAATGTTTGCACAGGACCAGCTTCAGGAATAACCCAAGGTGTGTCTACTGGGCTGGAGAAGAGTTCCGTCATCTTAGGGTCTGATGGTGTCTTGTAAGAACTAGTCATTGTGGTCTTCATACCTGCATGAGGAACACGCTTGAAACGTTCAGGCCAGCGCGCAGGTTCCTTGATGGCTGTCTTAAACACCATTTCGTCTACCATAGGAGCACGCTGGTGAGTTTCAGCTGCCTTAGGAAGAGGACTGTTAAAGAGAAAATAAAAGAGTTGATAATTTACAACAATCAAGATCTTGTCTTAACGTAGTAATACTCCCTTCTATTTAATGAAATAAGTCATGAATCACGGCCATGATTTATAGAACTTGTTATCAATAACAAAATATGACAATTGTTATAAGCTACTAAGATCCTTACACTTAATTGGCTATGAGAAGTTTTGTCATAGGTCTTTGGCAGTTGTTTTATGAAATGGAGCCCAGCTAATCCTATGTTGCTAATAATTTTCTTTTTTTAAGTGTATGCTTTGAATGGACTTTCTGGTCCTTAATGTAATTAAGAAAAGAAAATATACTGAAGACATTCATTCATTCATTCTATTTTCCTCTCTGGGTGGAACACCCTAACATCAAAGTTGATTTCCAAAGGGGTCACCTTATGGGGTCATGTGACCCAAGGGGTCATCTTTATTTCTATCTCAATTTCCTTTCTTTTTGAGGTTTATTAGCACATATAATCAGCCGCTCACAAGAAGGCTGTTAGTGCCAATGACAATACATAGCTTTTACGACCTTACAGCTGACAATGTACAATACTATATTTATGCGTTTCATATGACCCATCAAACAGGAAGACAAGAGAGATTCCTAATACTTACTTGTGCTTGGTCCCATGGCCCCATGCCTGCGTGTAATCTTCACATCGCCAGTAGGTGGCAGCATCTTTCTTTGGGTAGTCATCAAGCTCATGGCGAGTGAAACGTTTGTGTACGTGATGAGAGGTTGGTACGTAGATATCAAGAAGCTGTAGAGCGCCATCATCTCTCACAAGAGATGGCTTGTATTTAGGCACACTGTCCTGTAAATGCAAATATAGAGTAATCCATTGTCATCCATTGTGAGGATATTTAAACTCATCAAATCAACTTTCAAAATCACTTTAATACTACATGACCACGTTTGCTAAGCAAACATGATGCATGTAAAGGTACATCTCACCTACTAAAAAAGCAATATATTTTTCTCAAAGATGTAGCATATGATAAATTATGGCTAGAAATAAAAAGGAAGGTGCACAACTTCATTTCACAGTAAAAAAGGCCTTAAATAGGAAGAATTATATTGTAAGGCCTGTAACTTGCACTATGTATTCCCTATCTCTAAACTTGTGATCATCGATATTTAGAAATTCAATCAGTGATTGGATTTGTCTAAAAATGTCAAACTTTTGAACATACATAATTTAAACCAAATCAAAATTGTGCCATACAGTTGGAAAGGAAGAGCATGTGACTTTTTTTAGGTCTGACCTGAGCCCTGTTGCATAAAACTTGCCACTGATGGTAACTTTGCCAACAATATGAACTACCATGGCAACATCACTCAACAGCCTATCAAATTAAGATTTCCATGGAAATACCATTAATGGCAAAGTTACCATCAATGCTACGTTGTATACAACGAAGCCCAGACAAAAGGATTCTGTAAAGTTTGCTAATCATATTAAGTTCCTTACCCTGACTGGTGCAGGACAATTCTGATGATGAGTTTGAAGATCAGATGGCTGTGGATTGCCACTGAGCCTGTTGTCAAAGTCTACACCCATCTGCATTTGGTCTCCTTTGTACTGTGATTGGGCCTCACTCTCCTGGTGTCCCATGGTTAGAGGCTTCCTCCAGCCTCTTTGTTGGAGCTGGTAGGGAGAGGGGCGGGGGAAAAGATACCATTAAATTAAATCAGTTTATGTATTGTCAGATTATACATAGTCAATGTATTTACTCCTCCAACATTTTTGTAAATTAACCCCTTCTATTTTCCCCCTCTAAATTTCACTTCATTAACAACTAACAACAAAAAACCCCCAAACAGTCCAAGCAATACATTGCATTGACCCTAGAACCAACAAAGATTGCCTTTGAATGGATCTTACATAATATTAATATCAATTGCATCATTTACCATTGAGAACAAGATTAAAGACTTACAAGTTTCCAATATATTGCAGTGTAAAAAATGTAAAAATAAATGTTTAGCCTTGGGTACCCCCTTTACCCACCGCAAACTGAAGCATACATGAAATGGTTTACTGAATCAACATCTAGACAAAACTTGGAATTTCAAGAACAAAACAGAAAGCTTTGACCAAACTATTCTAGAGCCTCAGATCAGACTCTTCAGAGGTCTCTTTCTGCCTTATTAAACATTGTCTGAATTCATAATCTTACCTTTTCTCTTAAGTCCTTATTGTAGTGCATATTCCAGTGACCTGGGGCCTTATGATGCTGAGGATTAGCCAGTAATCCTCCATGATATTTGTAATCATGCGCCCGTCCTGTCGTTGTTTGGAACGGCTTGATGATTTCATCTTGTTTGGCAAGCTGCGGTGGTAGAGGGTTGTTGATGGTAGTCTGCAAAGTTTAAAGAGAAAATAGCCTAATTAATCTACAATAATTAATAAATTATGAATAGTTTCTAGACTAGTCTAGGCCTAGGCTAGACAGAAATAACCGTCTGGTATGGGTCATTCTTTAATAAAACTGACATTTGTTGACATTCCCCATACACAGACGGTAACCAATACGGCTCGCAACGGGGGGAGAGATTGAGCCGATTGTGCAGCACTTGTTACCCGAAACTTTCTCCCACGATTTTCCTTATTTAGATCTAATTTTCTGATTTATAAATCAGATACAAAAATACTATGTCTATTTTTCTCCTATGTACAGTTATCAATTTTTAATGAATTATTTCTAAATGCAAAATTTACGGACTTACGTATATGAATTATCCAATTTTTATCTCAGAACCAAGGAAACGGTACGTTCATGCATTCGAACTGGTAATCTATGACATGACCCGCCCGATATATTTCCGGGTCAACCGACCAAAACAAGCCCAATGGCCAATCAGAGCACGTGTTTGATATTGGGCTTATGAATATTCAAACATCACCGGCTCAAGCCGGGCTGACTCATACGTAGCTATTGGACGTTCGAAAAGAAAAAATGAATATTCATCAACTTAAACCAAGATGGCTGACAACAAATCTTGTTGACTACAAGACTTTCTTGGATTAATCATTAATATAGGATCTAAATGAGCAAGCTATCGTAAGTCAAAGTAGATATTTCTGTGTTACTTTTCATCTTAATTAATATTCAGTGTAATATTGCAGCCAAATGGATATATGAAGACGTAAAGAGTGAAAAATCTCGTTGCATATCTCATTCATCGCGGTCCGGCCGAACCGAACCATTCGTTCCGCACACTACTGCATACGCCGTACTTCAGTCTATGTATAGAGGCGGTCAGAGGAGCCAGATGCAATCTCAGCGGAACAACCGTCGATATCAGAGACTGAAGCTTTCGGTCTAGGCCTAGGCCTACTTGTAGAATGAGTCGAAATAGAGTCAAGTAGAGTCTAACTGTAGATCTAGATTCTATGTCAATACAGTCAACATGCCGTGCATGGCGTGTGTCCAGACAGGTCGTTTATCTCGCTCTTGACAATGACAGTTGTCAGCTGATTTAAAAAAGGAATCAAGTTTACAAAAAGCAATGCCTCATAAATCTTTTAATAGGCCTACGTAGACTATGTATCTATGTTGGACAATATTATAAAGGACAAATATGTAAGATAGTTAATGCCATTTGATGCTTATTTTCCCTGAAATATAATGGCAAACGTGACAGCTTTACTTTTTTAAAATATATCTGGACACGCCACCATGATAACCCTCCGTCCTAAGTCAAGTGAGAAATAACAAACCTTAAAATCTGATGCTGGAAAATAGTATTCCGGTCGGTAATCCAAGCCCCGACCTGAGCTAGTCTGATGAAGATCGAATCTCCTATCTGCTCCCGTCATGATGTTTCACAAAATTTGACTTGAATCCTTCAAACCGGCTAAAAATGTCGTTTATAAAACTGTTATCTTTCTCTTTCGTCTCCCGCGTGCACTAAGCTAACTAATAGACTGCACCTAGTACCTGTGACGTGAAGCGCGGATGCTGGTTGTATTGTGTACATTTATATCAACATTAGTCGCGTTGCCAGGTAATACGATGGACTTCCGCACCGTTGCGATGCGTAAATAAACAAGCACGCCCTCTCTTTGTAGGCGTTGCGTTAAAGTTTAACCGTACATGTAATTACACCGGGGCTTCCCCTAAATTGATTTGAATTTAAATAAAAGGCTTAATTATCTACTGTATCGAATCTACATCCTACATTACAACAAGGGCTGAATTACATGCATTAGCGTATTTAGGAGGGGGCGAGGGATAATTTGCCCCTGACAATTAACATGCCAATCTCTCTCTGAACTCTATCTCTCCCTATATATATACCCCCTCCAGTCTCTTTGTCAATCCCCTCTTTTATCTCTATAAACATTCTGCTCTACAGTTTTTCCTCCATTCTTTATCAAATCATATACTCCTCACAAAAACAAAGTCCTTAGAAGCAATGTTGAAGTAAGTCTTTCACTTGATAACTTACCACTACCCCATGCATCTCAGTTTCTCTAAACCTCTAGCTTCCTCCATCTCGAATTCGTTATCACTTCTCTCTCTCTCTCTCTCTCTCTCTCCCTCCCTCCCTCCCTCCTCTCTCTCTCTCTCTCTCTCTCTCTCTCTCTCTCTCTCTCTCTCTATCTCTCTCCTTCCTCTTTGTCTCACTCTTGACTCTCTCTTTCCCTCCCAATCTCTCTCATTCTGAACTCTCTCTCCCTCCCTCCCTCCCTCCCCCCTCTCTCTCTCTCCTTCCTCTTTGTCTCACTCTTGACTCTCTCTTTCCCTCCCAACCTCTCTCATTCTGAACTCTCTCTCTCCCGATGTCCCTCTTCCTCCTCTCTACTTGTTGGCTTCCACCCTCCCTCAATCTCTTTCTCAAACTCATCTCTGTAAATTATCTTTCCGTGGCGTCTCTCTCTTCTTGATCAAATCATATTCCTCCAAGTGCTTATAAATAATTCTTTGAAAGTTTGAACTGATAACTTTCCTCTACCCCATCTCAGTTTCTCTACCCCTCCCTTTATATCCTCCCCCTCTCCCCCTTGTCTTACTCTTAACACTCTCTTTTCATTCCTTTCTTCCTCCTAATCTCTCTCTCTTAATTCTGTCTCTCTCTTTTTCTTTTCCTTCCTTTCTCTCCAAATCTCTCTCTCTCTTAACTCTGTCTCTCTCTTTTCCTTACTTTCTCTCTCTCTCTTTTCCTTCCTTTCTCTCCAAATCTCTCTCTCTTAACTCTGTCTCTCTCTTTTCCTTCCTTTCTCTATCCAAATCTCTCTCTTAATCTGTCTCTCTCTTTTCCTTCCTTTCTCTCCAAATCTCTCTCTTTTCCTTCCTTTCTCTCTCTTAACTCTGTCTCTCTCCCGTTTCTCTCTTTCTCACCCCCACCTCCCTCTTTATCTCTATCAAATTCTCCTTTCTCTTCACAAGACAAAGTCCGTGCATGCAATGAAGTAAATTATCAAATTGATACCAAGGAATCAATTGTAATATTTCATTACTGTTAAATTTTATTTTACCATGATGTTTATAAATATTTCTGTTACACTTTCTTACCAATCATACCCCCGAAGAGTTGATATAACTCTGCATAAACAATATCAGTATAAGAACATGGCACAATACAGGTAGACTAGTGTACAGATACATGTAGTTATAAATATCTGTCTTGGTGTGTTCACATTTTCATTCCTTTCTCATTTCAAACACTGTAGACTAATGTAAACGTTCGTAGTGGAAAATAGTCATTATGAATTAACTTAGGCAGGGGTATATTCAAGATGCTATCCTAATCATCTTGTTATTGATATCATGCAAACTGGAAAATGACACTGTTTAAAACATTAGAGTGAGAAGATAGGAGCGCATTAAAACTGGTTGGATATATGAAACAAAATCATATTTCTATCATTTTAACAGTAGGTCTGTTAAATACCATGAACAACAAAGGTCGGTACTGTACTAGATATAAATCCATCCCTTCAATTCACTGTAATCTTCTCAATCTAAAGAATCTACACTTGACTGTATATAAATCAAGATGGATGAATGCTCATGAGGTTTGATCCAATCTTTAACAACATTTTTAAGACTGGGAAACAAAGTGTCATTATAATGTACAGCACTCATTGCGCACATAAGAAATCCACAGGTTTGCAAATGCTCCTCACTCTTGTAATGTAATGTGATGGTTTGTCCTACATTTTCTGATGAGAACCTTCACATATTGTTACATTTTCCTGATTATCCATCTTAAATCTTCAAGAGGTTCCTTCTGAACATCTTCTCGCACCTCCACACCGGACACAGTAGAGGGCTTTATCAGCTCCTGAATGAGTGTTTTCTCAGAAGTCTAGTTTTCTAGAGATGTCTTTCAGAAGTCTGGTTTCCTAGAGATGTCTTTCGGAAGTCTAGTTTCCTAGAGATGTCTTTCAGAAGTCTAGTTTCCTAGAGATGTCTTTCAGAAGTCTGGTTTCCTAGAGATGTCTTTCGGAAGTCTGGTTTCCTAGAGATGTCTTTCAGAAGTCTGGTTTCCTAGAGATGTCTTTCAGAAGTCTAGTTTTCTAGAGATGTCTTTCAGAAGTCTAGTTTTCTAGAGATGTCTTTCAGAAGTCTAGTTTTCTAGAGATGTCTTTCAGAAGTCTAGTTTCCTGGAGATGTCTTTCAGAAGTCTATTTTCCTGGAAATGTCTTTCAGAAGTCTAGTTTCCTAGAGATGTCTTTCAGAAGTCTAGTTTCCTAGAGATGTCTTTCAGAAGTCCAGTTTCCTAGAGATGTCTTTCAGAAGTCTAGTTTCCTGGAGATGTCTTTCAGAAGTCTAGTTTCCTGGAGATGTCTTTCAGAAGTCTAGTTTTCTCTCTGCCAGTGATGATGCACAGCTGAATGCTGATGCAGAGGCACTCCTAGCAGCTTTCTTAGCAGGATCTTCTTGAGATCGACTTACAGTCTCTGACAGGTCTGGGGGGAGATGAAGCTTCTGAAAAATAGAAAACAAATGAAGGGAAATAAAGGAATGAAGGGAAATAAAGGAATGATATATTGTTTAATTATACAGCTAGACTTGCACCCAGCACAGATAGGTGTCTATCATTTGATTCAAATAATTTTTTTGATTTTTTTGATTTCTCATGCAAAACATAATACAATGAATAAGTATATTACAAAAAATATACAATGAAACAACAAATATAATAGAAATAGCACGAGAAAAAAGAGGAACTAACTAGAAGCAGAGCTTGTTGAAGTGTTAGTTCCTCAGATGCTGTTTTACAATATATCTTGAACAAAGTTTTCTTAGAAAATAAATAAATTTAAAAAATATGTAGCAAAGAAATTATGAATTTTTGGGAAGAAAACAAAATTGAAACCCTTAATGGGCAACTCTGGTTTTTAAATAACTCATTAAAGTTAAAAGATGTGTCTGGAAATGTGATAGAGAAAGAGAGGGAGAGATCAAGGGGGAGAGATGGGAGAGAGGGGAGAGAGGGAGAGAGAGAGGGGGAGATAGATGGAAAATAATTTTTTTGATTTTTTTGATTTCTCATGCAAAACATAATACAATGAATAAGTATATTACAAAAAATATACAATGAAACAACAAATATAATAGAAATAGCACGAGAAAAAAGAGGAACTAACTAGAAGCAGAGCTTGTTGAAGTGTTAGTTCCTCAGATGCTGTTTTACAATATATCTTGAACAAAGTTTTCTTAGAAAATAAATAAATTTAAAAATATGTAGCAAAGAAATTATGAATTTTTGGGAAGAAAACAAAATTGAAACCCTTAATGGGCAACTCTGGTTTTTAAATAACTCATTAAAGTTAAAAGATGTGTCTGGAAATGTGATAGAGAAAGAGAGGGAGAGATCAAGGGGGAGAGATGGGAGAGAGGGGAGAGAGGGAGAGAGAGAGGGGGAGATAGATGGAAGAGATGGGAGAGAGGGAGAGAGAGAGAGGGGGAGATAGATGGAAGAGAGGGAGAGAGGGAGAGAGAGATGGGAGATAGGAAGGGGAGAAGGGAAGAGAGAGAGAGAGAGAGAGGATGCAATCATACACAAAGAAAAAAAAAGAGATATACATGGAAACCTCACAAAATATCCATGGTTTATTGCGAAAGAAAAAATAAAGACAGAATGGGAAGAACGACAAAAAAACCCCAATCATCTTATTTGTAGTTTGTTTCTAAATACACAGAGAAAAACAATATAAAAGAAAGGTGACTCACCTCAATGGTAAGTTTCTTCCTGCGGAGCTTAAAAGCTAGATCCATGGAATCAGGAAGATAACTAGTAAGAGAATTCAGTCTCGGCAGTCTATGTATGTGAAATAAACCTGAAAAACAAGATTATTTAAAATTGTAATAAATAAATTATAATGGTTATAATGGTTCTTAGGCAAAGTGATACATGTATATTCCAACTAAATTGGTCATTCCTCTGTGTATTCATTATTAAAGTGTGTTTCTTCCTCCAAATAACCACAATCTTCAAACAAAAAGAGCAACTAAAATATTGTAATGATTATCAGACTTCAGTATCTTACCATGATACTCTTTATAAGCAGGATTAGTCTCCTTGTCAGACCCTGCAAATGATTCCAGTTTGAATGCTGCATCACATAGTCTCTCTATTCTCCTTACTCTGCTCTCATCCTGTACAAGTAGAAACAAACATGGTAGAAACAAAAACTACTCAAGTACCCTAACTTGGACAAAAGGTGTGTCGGTATGGTGAAAACACAGACAGCTAGTGATCATACCTGGGCCCGGTCTTATAATGAGTTACGATTGATCCAAATCAATCGTCCGTAAGTCCTCCAATCAATCTTCTTTCGTGTCCATCATCTAAGCTCAAATGTTCTGCCAGGCTCTTGCACACTGAAGAGCCTTCTCATTTGCTGCCACTAGGTCTTCTAGGCAACATTGGTCATCTAGGAGTGGGCATCTTAATAGGTGTGACATAGATTGCACGGATGTTCCACACTCACACCCAGTATCTGTGTCATCTGTGTATCCCAATTTATGCATATTGTATTTGCATTGCCCCATCCCTGTGCGAAGCCTATTGAGGGACTTCCATGTCTTCCAGTCACATATATGGCCAGGTGGCAGCTGTTCCTTAATTGGTCGGGATTGGTAGCTTTTCGTGGTGGTGGTTTTCACAACGTTTTTCTTCCCACAAGGCCACTCTGGTTGATTGAGGAGGTTTTGACAGTGGCTGGACAGTATGAAGGAAGCTCTTCCTTGACTTCAGGCGGGTAGGGGCAGTCGCAAGTTATTATGTACATAGTTGCGATTGATATCAACTCTTTATAAGATGCCTGACGGGGCCCGGGTATACATGTAGGTGTGTGGGTATAGTGAGAACACAGACAGCTAGTATTCATACCCGGTATAGGTGTTTGGGTATAGTGAGAACACAGACAGCTAGTGATCATACCCGGTATAGGTGTGTGGGTATAGTGATAACACAGACAGCTAGTGATCTTACCTGGTATAGGTGCGTGGGTATAGTGAGAACACAGACGGCCAATGTGACTCTTAATAGTCCTCTGAGTGCATGTAGAAACCTACATAACGACACACTGGAATGGTCATCAGAATTAGTTTCCCACAGAGGAAGCTAAAGAATAGATTCTAGTCTCAGGACATTGCGGTTTGTCAATCCCTAGGGAATAGAATAAAATGAAAATCATTCATTATGCGATTAAAAGTAATCATATAACATACCTGAAATTTCTATTACAAATACACCATAGTAAGAGATACAGCTACAATATAACACACATACTAATAAATAGATTAATGCAACATTCACAGAAAAGGATAAGTTTAGCAGATGGATAGATTCAAGATCCATTTATTATTGTTCATGTCTAATAAGATATTTTGCTTTAAAACAGAATATGGGATATAACAGGACAGAATAATAGAAACTCATGACTGCATTCAGAAACAAATAAAACCTGAACAGAGAATGAATTATAAATGTCTCCAATTGATTAATCATGAAGAACCAAGATGGCACTTGCTATTTTGAATTTAAAAGGAAAATAACGATTCCTAACATTAACGTATTCATGAATTGGCACCAGTTTAATTGCAGGAACTAATCCAGGAATACGAACCCTCATGCAATCTATGGTCATCTTCACAATTAAACCTTGTGTCTACTTCGGTGTCAACTCTTTCTCATGGTCATTGCTCTTTTTGCAAAGCTTCTGCTGAACTTTGGAACAAACTACCTTTACATGTCAAAAACTGTCAGACTGTCAATCAATTCAAAACTTGTCTTAAGACACATTTATTCAAAATTGCTTTTGATGATTAACTTACTCTGTTCACAGACACACTGATGTGTTTTTCATGTGTATTGTAATTTGTAGGTTTATTTGTAATTTTTTTAAAAATATATAATAGTTTGTCATTGTTTTTTTAGAGACTTCGGTGGAAAGCGCTTTATAAGCACTGTTTTATTATTATAATTATTATCAAAATCTCATCCTAAATGACTAATAACCTTACCTGTGATTTAGCAGCATCTGCAGTAAGACTGTAACCACCATGACTAATAACCTTACCTGTGATTTAGCAGCATCTGCAGTAAGACTGTAACCACCATGACTAATAACCTTACCTGTGATTTAGCAGCATCTGCAGTAAGACTGTAACCACCATGACTAATAACCTTACCTGTGATTTAGCAGCATCTGCAGTAAGACTGTAACCACCATGACTTATAACCTTACCTGTGATTTAGCAGCATCTGCAGTCAGACTGTAACCACCATGACTAATAACCTTACCTGTGATTTAGCAGCATCTGCAGTCAGACTGTAACCACCACGATTAATAACCTTACCTGTGATTTAGCAGCATCTGCAGTAAGACTGTAACCACCATCATTAATCTCTTTCTCTACAGCACTGAACAATCTCTGATAGGCTGGATTTGTACTACCGGTAAAGTAAAAACATGACATCAAATTATGAATTAATTTAATGATTTTTATAGAGCAGTGACTAGTCTTTCATACGCTAGATTGCTTTAAAAAAACAAAAAACATTAACAGCAGTGACTACCGGGAGTGTTTTATATGCTAGATTGGTAGTACCCAAAAAAAAAAAACATATCAATTCATGAATTACTATCATGTTTATTATACAGCAGTAACTGGTTCTAACAGACAGACTAGATCAGTACTAAAATAAAAGCATAACATCAAATTATTAAACAATTAGTCCAGTCTTCAATCCCTCATTTCTCAATCAGATTTCAGATCTTCAGAACCTAACCAAAACAATAATTGTGAAACAATAACTTTTTCTCTATACTTTTAAGAGAGCCCCATAGACCTTTCTTTTTCCTTACAGTAGTGCGATATATTTTTATAATGTTTATATTAACCAATTTTATGATATAAAGCACACAGAGAATTAATCTTTAATTACTGTGCACTATACAGTATCATTATCATTATAGAGGTATCAGGGTCTAGTGGATACGTCAATGGACTGTGGATCACATGGTTTGCGGTTTGATGTCCTTTGGCAAGACATTAATCTACATTTGCACCTCTCCACCCAGGTAAAGTAAATGGGTACCCGGCTGGAAAAAATGCTTTAGCGTCTTATTATGGCGGCTCACCTATAGCCGGGGTAGTAATATGATACTTTGCATTAAGCGCAGTAGAGTATATTCATATAGTAGCTGCGCTATATAAATGGACCTATCATTATTATCATTAGCATTATTAATATCTTACCTGTTATCTTGAAGAGGAATGTTTTCTGATTGAAGATAGAAGCAAGTTGTCTTGACAGAGCTTAGTCTAGGTTCACTCATTACACGGTTCAGATCATAGCTGTGACCAAACTGATGAGCAGATTCCGATACCTAAGAAAATAAATGACAAACAGTGTGAAGGTGTCGTGGTATAGTGGTCATTCCCTTGACACTCAATTTCAGTTGAGGGTTCAAATCCCAGCCCAGCACTAACATTCTTTGGCAAGACATTACTCCACATTTGCCCGGCTCCTCCCAAGTTTATATTGATACCCAATATGCTAGAGCCCTACGTATTTGACCACTGGGCTATGATCGGGTATTTATGCTGGAGTGCCAGGAGCATCACAGCGCGAGAGAACTGAACTGATTGATTGATACAGATGGGTAGATAGATATATGTAGAGAGAAAGAGAGAGAGAGAGAGAGAGAGAGAAAGACAGAGACAGAGACAGAGACAGACAGAGAGAGAGAGAGAGAGAACTCACCTGATGTTGTGGAAGATGTTGATACCTCCATGCTATCTTCATCTTATAGAAACAGAGAGAGAGAGAGAGAGAGAGAGAGATTGAGAGAGAGAACTCACCTGATGTTGTGGAAGATGTTGATACCTCCATGCTATCTTCATCTTATCTTCATCTGTTTCTTGAGAAGTCTGTCTATCTTTATCATCATCTACAGGATGAGGCAAAGCCTGAAAAAACATCATTAATAAACAATACTTGGGATCTTTTTCATCATCTAGAAACTAAAGCAATTAAATGTCATTTAAAATATTTACACTTTTTTTCAAAGGGATGCATAAGTGACCTGCAATGCAAGCAGGTTAAAGTAATAAAGATGGGGAATGTCCAAGCTATTTTGTCTCCTATGTTACCAATCACACCTAAGTTTTTTCAGTATATCTGATTACTGTATCAAGGTGATAGTCCTACTATAGCTTGAATCAGAAAGCACAACAAATAAAACAATATATTTTTATGTCAATCTACATGTATGTTCACAAAATAATACAATTGAATAACACTTGGTAACGTATGGGAAATATTTTAGACATGCCTGATAATAAACAAGACTGAACAGAAATAAATTATGTAAACAAATGTGATGACATTTCATGGAATAAGTCCCCTCCCAAAAGTCACTAAATAGGAATGAGAGTGTTTCCATGTTCCCAAATACTTTTTGACATATCTAAAATTACTAAAATTTCTTAATGATTTTCTTAGGATAAGTACATTACAATGACACCTTTTCTCTATCTGCATGTATCTAACATTTCATTTTCTCAGAAAGATGACTATTATCAGCAATAACCTATTCATTGTTGTTAATATTCACACTGTTAGTGGATACCACAGACTTTCATTCTCATTGCCAATAACCATGAGTGTTGTTTGTGTACCTTGAGTAACTTTTTTGGCTGCTCCTCTGCACTTGCCACCATTAATCCATGACCACACATTACTCCTTCAGCTAGGAAATAGCGGAGCAGCAAATTGGCATAGCTTCCATATGTGTCCTCCTCTAAAATTAAATGAAACCAAGAAAACAGCTTTGATTAATTAAAAATAATAATTACAAGGTGAAAATTATCAGGAATTTACTTGAGATACTTCAGTGTCTCAGGCAAGTGAAATTAACGTCCCCATCCTTTTTTCCCGCTCTCTGCCTTCTTTTGTTTTTACATGAAAGGAAAAAAAACAATGTGTCTTAAAATAATATACTAACTTAATACAAGTAGTTAAACAATATAGTCAGTGAATTTATACATCTCTTTTAATTTCTTAGTATTAATTTTTTCTGAATATTTTATACTTCCATTATAATTATATGGACAAATGCAATTTCATTATGAAAAGTTGCAAGTTGTAGTTTTCAAGAAGAAAAAAAGAGAAAAAAAGAAGAAGAAAAAAAAGAAGGTATGATTGTTTACCAGCTGAGATTAATAAATCAATTAAATTGTAGAATGGTCATTAGACTGGTAAAGAGTCATATTGAGAAAACTTTCATATTTTTCTTTGGGACTGTATTACGGATGCCCCCGTCATCTCCTGCTCAGAAATAACAATGAGAAAAAAATTATTATTTGGACATCTTGGGGAGTAGATGAAAATAGAAAACATGTTTGACAATACATAACGTAACCAAAAAATAAATTCTAAATTCCAATAAGTGGATAGTGATCTAAACCTTAAAAATTTCTTGTTTCCGATTTGATAAATGTTCACCGATGAAGTTTTCTGTATTTTACATTATTTTATTTTTTCACTTCCTCTCCACTATCACTTTTTATCAACGACTGGGTTTTCCGTTAATGGACCTTCAAGTCTGTAAAAGCATGACCTCTGACCTACATACCTATCAGAAGCACTGAACCAACTGCTAGGCCTCCACCTGAAACAAAAGAGAAAAATCACACAAATAATGTAACATTGAGATTCATGAAATAAATATAACGAAGGGCCTTCTCTGACTCATTCCGAGTTACTAGAAGTTGCCAAACAATACATAGTTTCTCACAGAATCTCCAGTCATCCAGATGTAATTGTAACTAGCCCGTGCATTAATTTGCCCCTCAAAGTCTCCAAAGTGGCAAAGAGCATATTTCCCTCTCACCGCCCCGACTTTGTTTACTCCCCACCATGACCTCACAGGTAAATGGATGCTTATTAAGGTTTAGTTATATCATTATCAATATCATATTCCATAACAGCTCTCTGACCCTGCCACGCCCGCCTGCAACTGCACGAGACCACCAGCTTGGGTTGGCTTGGCCTGCTCCTCCTGCCGGAGCGGTCGGGCCGGAGGAGCAGGCGACGCCGATGGCATGCCTGACTGCTGTCTGATTTTGTTAATCTGTTCTGGCATGCAGAGCACGAAGGTCGTTTAATAAAATTATATTTTCTCAACTTTCATACCCAGTAAGTGATCGAGTGATGGAACACCAGTAGAGACAAGCAACTGTCCATTGTGAAGGGATGGTCGAGTTCCTCGTACAGAGAAATTCTTGGATTTCCCTCGCCTTTGAAAACTCGTTTTTGGTTCACAGGGCGCTGCCATTTTGTTTAAGCTAACCTTATTTAAGGCTAAGCTGATAAAATATTCATGTAGACATTTACTTGTAGAACTATAAGAACATAAGAAAGAATCATTAATCAAATTTCTATGAATTGAAGAGAACAAAATAGCTTATAAAAAGTGATCTAGACTGTGGTTAAACACAAAATTGATATGATATCAAAATTTATCAACAATTTATGACTAATCTAAATGTATAAGTATGCCTTGAAAAACACTAGACATTTTAACTTCAAAGTGATGCACACTGTGCACGGTGTTGAGTTAACTGTGACTGTGACTTAGTTTAACTTTACTTAGCTTAGTCTGATTTGATGAATCAAAGAAGGACCAACAACGCAACATGACATCTCAGGAAGTAGGCGAACTAGAAATCATTGTTTCACATGGTATGAACATTATGATGTTTTAGTGTCGTTAGTTTTGTTGTTGTCTTCTTTGTTTGTTTGTATTTATATTTGTTCTTTCATATCATTTATCAATATCATTGACATTGTCATTAACTAGCAATCATTCATGTTGTCCCACCCACATGGCACATGCTCTTAGTCTTATTTTGTGTGGAGAAAAACAACTTCAAAAGAATCAAACTCAAGGGTTGATGAATTGTAAAAGTTAGAGTGATTGAGAGATGATCATCATCACTTAGACAAGAGCTGTGTACTTACACATTAAACTTTGATGAAGATGACTTGCCCCCCCCCCCACCTCCTCAGGCTCCTGTTTGACTCGAGTCGAAGTCTAGTAATTGCGAGAAGTGAGCATGGTGAGGAAAATCCTATGTTATGATAATGATGAGAAAATTACCGTACAATTATTAACTTTCAAATTTGTACATGTAATTGACTGAACTCAAAATGGCAACTCAGCTCAGTTGCACATAAACATGCATGCAGCAAAAACATTCTATTCTGACGCTGGTCTAATCCTTAATCCTAGACCGAAAAGTATGTCTGTTTCGTTCGTTAGCCTCTAGCTATGATAGCTGATTTGGTTAGGGTCCGCTCCTCTCGACAGACAGTAACAGAGTCTAGCCTCTGATTTGGGAAGGGCCGACCCTACCCAAATCAGAGGCTAACGAACGAAAGAGACAGAATTTTCGGTCTATTCTAATCCTTGACACTTGAAAACAAAGATTTAAAACACTGTCCTTAAGAATTGAGTGTTCTGATATGTCTTATGAATTTACCAGAGAATGTTTATTTATTGTTACAGGGCCAGATAAACATTGTATAAGTCTCCCTGGTAATGCTACCGTGGGTGATCTGTCATTGAGACTAGAAGAGTTGACAGCAGTTCCTGTGGGTGGTCAGAAGATCATCAATAGAGGTCAGATGATTGGATTATCATTAGCAATATGATATTTTAAATTTAGAATTTTAAGTTGTTCAACCATACGTGGACATCAAATCCAGCAAAGCTAGTCTTCAAATCTTAACCCCTGAATTACACAATTTTATATACTCTCGTCGAGCCCCAAGTTATACTTCCAGTCATAGTTCCCAGTGGACCATTCGGAAGTGATCAACACAAGGTACAAGGTTTAATTTGCTTGGCAAAGAGAATAGAGACAACAGAAAAAAGAAATACCAAAGACTAGCTAGTGCCCAAGGGGAGCCAGAAGGATTCCTGGTAAAGAGGTTGTCACTAGTCAGTGATTTACAAACAAACACAAAAACTACAAACAATCTTAATTTTCACATACTGATGATAATATTTGAGACAACTTTTGTTTTCATTTCAAAACATATCTACTTGTATGTTTTAGAATGAATTATATAGCAGTATATTATTCAATGGTTTATTTTATAATGTTGAAGTTTCTTTTTTAATGCAATCACTTGAACTTTATTTTTAATAACCCATTGGAATGACCCTTGATATCTCCTCAGGTAAAACTCTTGCGAACCATGATCTAAATGTAACTGAAGCCGGTATCAAGAATGGAAGTAAACTCATGCTCATCGGTAAAAAGGTAAGATGATCATCTAAACCATTTTATTTTAAGACTAAATGTTTGTAGAGATGAGGTCTAGTCGATAAATCTCCAGACTGTGAACCACAAGGCAAGGGTTTTGAATCCCCGCCGCGGCACTAATATCCTCTGGCAAGACATTAATCTACATTTGCCACACCCGACCCAGGTGTAGTAAGTGGTCACCTGGCTGGATTTATTCTTTGTGAAACACCCCCCTGGTATGGATATAACATGATTTTATTTACTGACATCTCCATGCCTTTGTATCCTCCAGTGAAACCTATCTATTGATTTTGGTCATGTGATCTTTACTCTTGACCTTTAACCTTTTGACCTCTAACCTTTGTCAGTTCAATCCAGAGGAGGATGAGAACTACAAGCAGATTGTTGAGGCAAAGAAAAAGATTGAATCTTTAGCAAAGAAACAGATCGAAATATCAGAAGAACTATCCGGTGTGGAAAAAGTAAGTATATTCAATACTTAATGAATGTGCCATCAGGTTTAGAAAGATGTTTCATAATGGGAAGGTTTTGGTTGCTGTTTCATGCTGTGTGATCACTTCTAGTTTGCTATCCATAAGTCTAGTACTTTCAACATTTTATCCATCAATGTATGTGTACGGAAAAATTGCTTACTCCGTAGTATATAATATAGTATATATACCATTTACCACTAGACCAAATCACGTCTCTCGTTGTGATAAATAGCATTGTAGTCTTGATTCAATACATTTTCTTTTCTGTACAGGGTTATCTGCACAAGGAATTAGAAAGTAATTCTTTGTCTAGCCTGGGGAAGAGACTAGGGGCATGTCATGAGGAGTATGTAAGACTTCTAGAGAAGTTAGATGCACTGGTGAGTATGTAGTGAGATGAAGAGAAAAATAGTATTTTTTATCTGAAAAGGTGGAAAGTATACAAAAAAAGGAAGAAGGGAGAGAAGGAAAAAAAGAGCACACAGGAAATTAAAAGAACTTAAAGCCCCTCTTCAAGTGTTGGGAGCCCAAAAATTTGATGGCAAAATTTCACTTCAATTGTACAATGAAGAGAAAGAGAATGACATTTAACACACAATTCTGCAAGGGTTCTCAAAATAAACTTGTTTGAAGGCAAATATTGATGAAAGAATACAAAAATTAGGTTTTCTGCGTACAACACAAAACCTAAATTCTGTATTCTTTCATCAGTATTCAGCTTCAAACATATTTATTTTGAAAATCCTTGCAGAATTATGTGTTAAATAACATCTTCTTTCACATTATTATAACATTTAAGTGAAATGTTATCATCAAATTTTGTTTGCTACTTTTGGGGCCCCCAACACTTTAGAGGGGTTTTCAAAGAAGCTGGAAGGGGTGCTGTGGTTTACTGATAGTGGATAAGTCACTAGACATTGAATCATAGGTTACAAGGTTCAAATCCCTGCCACAGCAATGATGTTCTTTGGTAAGACTTTCATCTACATATATGCCACACTCTGAATAAGCAAAATAAATGGGAAAATATTCTTTGAATGCACCAGTGCTTATTTTAGTCAGTTGGGCTATAGCTGGAGTAATATTCTAAGAGCTCTTTGGAAGCACATACAGACATTGCTCAATTTGTGATTTTTGTTCTGTACAACTTTGATTATTATTATTATAAAATGACTTTGGGCATTCATGACAGGCAATTTATTTGCAAATAGGAGACAAATTACCACTGAAGTTTTGCATTCTTAATTCCTGTTTGTGAAAATTGAGATACTATATGTATATCGCTGACATTCACAGTTTTCAAACTGCAATCTTTATGTATAAATTTTGGATTAATACTATACCTCTGGCATTTCGAAATATTTTTGTTTACAATAGTGATATACATTCTTATCCTACACGACACTCATCCGATTTCCACTTAACCAACCCAAAAATTATTATGGCCTATAAATCGATAAGACACCATGGTCCAGATATTTGGAATGCTTTACCTGACAATATTAAACACTCTGCATCTCTTTATTCATTCAAAGCATCGATGAAAAAATATTTAATATCCATATATTCACAAAAATTATAAGGGTCTCAGAGGTTTTGATTGTTTGTTTATATAAATTAATTTTAGATGACCAGTTCATTAACAATACGAATCGAACACTTACTTCACCTGCACACACCCACTTGCACACACTTGCAATTTGTTTCTTCTTTCTTTAATTTCTTTCCACTTTTTATTTAGATACTTTCTGAACAAAATCTGTATGCGTGACACTCTATTCTCCGACATACTCCTATAACAGCGCCATGTACCCCACCCCCTTCCCGGCTGCTATCGACTCAAGCATTCTTGCTTATGATAGTTGGCCTCTGCATTTATCTTGATTATTTTTACTTACCTCCATACTTTCAAGCTTTCAATTATATATATATATGCATTTTTATGTGTGTATATTTAAGTTGTCACTCTTTATCTAAATCAATTATATTATATACTATTATTGTTATTTGAATGTTTTATATTTGATTTATCAATAAATGCAGAAACATCTGCTAAAAAAAATATATATATATCATTCTCTTCATAATAACCTGTATCTTGACCTCTTAACCATATTCTGTTTGCTCTGACTATATTTCTCCCTTTATTTCTATCTATATGTCCTTCTTTTTCCAATTACTCTGTCTCTTTCTTCTGTCTCTGTTTGAATGTCTGTCTCTCTATTTCTCTTCCTGTCTCTCTGTCTCTCTGTCTCCCTCCTCCCCTCTCTCTCTGTCTGTCTGTCTCCCTCTCTCTCCCTCGTTATGTCTATCTCTCTCTCTCTCTCTCTCTCTCTCTTTGTCTGATTCTCTGATTCTCTCTGTCTTTCTCTGTCCCTGTCTGTATGTCTCTCTCTATCTCTATCTTTGTCTGTCTTTCTCTGTCTCTGTCTATCTATGTGTGTGTGTGTGTGTGTGTGTGTGTATCTCTCTCTCTCTCTCTCTCTCTGTCTCTCTCTCATGTACAGGACCTAGGAGTGTGTAATCAATCAATACGTATGAAGAGGAAGAGTGTTATCAAAGAGATCCAGAGCCAGCTAGATGCTAATGATTCTATTAGTACTACCATAGACAAACTACAAAACACTAGTAACAGCTGATGGATTGTGACACAACTCATTCTATTATTAGCTGTACAATCTACAAACTGCAAGACTTATGAAGTGAACTTGTCTCTGGGAGGTTATTATCATGTGATCTTGATATTACTAAGTGATATTCTTTGATCAATCAAGATGCAAGCATTTTACTGAGAGTTTTGGTCATCATATAGAGGGAGTACAAGTCCTTCTGTGAGCTCGAATCAGTGCCATTCCATTGATACGGTGTCGGTGACATACCAGTAAGCAGCAGTGGCATAGCAGGAGTCCATCCATTTAGGGGATGCTGGAATGATTGGAGGAGGGTGTAGGAGGTGGTCCATGCGTCTTCTTTATCGTTCTTTCCCCCCTCATTCCTATCCCTTTCTCTCTTTTCTCTCCTTTCCTGGCGCTTTAGAAGATCTGTTAGTATGTCATGTTAAGCAGGCTGAGTAGTGAACAAGGTCAATATTACCAGTAATCTTATCCCTTACCGAACAGAATATACCAGAATTGTAAACATATTGTCACTAATAGTATTTTTATACTTGCTGTTTAGATATGGCAGTTCGGTAGCCAATGGTAGCCAATGTCAATTAGGCGATTCTGTGCAATATGTGTCCTGTATGAGATATGTTATTTCTCCATATATATCATCCATGAATGAAACAATCCTTCATTTGAATATGACAAATGGGAGTGAAAGTACCATTAATCAGTGGTCATATCAAGAGATTCTTCTCTTTTTATAAATTAAGTATGTGTGGAAAAAAAGACATGTGTTGTTTGGGACACACTGCACATAACCATATTACTCAATTGCCTATGGGGCGTTGTTATTATCTATCTAGGACATTCCTATGTGAGGCAAGTATGTGACTTATACAGTGAAACCTGTCCATAAAGACCACCCAAGGGAGACAAGAAAAGTGGTCTTTATAGGCAGGTCATCTTTATGTACAGTTTGTACATGTACATGTTTCAATGAGAAACCATTTTCAAGGGAAACAAAAAAATGTGGTCTTTGTAGACAGGTGGTCACTACAGCAGGTTTGACTGTAGTTATCCTATCACAGGTACACGTAGCTATTTAGGTTTGGGTTGGTTTAATACCCTAAAGAGGAGAGATCCGTTTTACTCATATACACCATACACAAAGACCAGGAAATGGAACAAAAGAAAGTAGTTGAGGAAAGTAAATAGCAGCACTTGTGTGTTTATAGGTAGAGTGTGATCTCCCTGGAATGTATTGTGTGGAATTTACAAATTTAGATCAGGTTTTGTTTGTTATAAGACCAAGCTATTCAGTCTTTATTATAATACTGTAGTCTTGTATTGTCAAGTATACCTGCTTATAACTTAATTCAATTTGATTCAATTACACATTTAACTCCAATCACTGGAGACAGACTTGTAAATAAGGCCCGGCCTTCCTGTCCAGTCTCCCAATACTTTTATTAATATACATTTATAACCCCCCACTGTTCTTCATGTCTTCTCTGCTTGTGTTATTCTCATTTTATATATTGATACATGTATTATATTTTAACTTTTATATGTTTGTTTTCCTTTGTATATTTTTAATGAAAGTATTAAATAAAGTAAACTTGAACTTTAATAATAATAATAATAATAGCTAGTTCTTATATAGCGCTTTTCAGGACCGAAGGCCCTCTCAAAGCGCTTTACAGATATATATATATTATTACCCCGGTCATCAGATTCAGGCTTACCCGCACACAATGTATGCACATGAACTCACCTTAAAAATTTGCACAAGTGTGTTACAGCATGAAACAATTCCATTAGAGACTGAGAAAGTGAATAAAAAAAATAAAATATAAAAATAAAATTCTTCAAATCAGTAACTATACATGTATTCCCTTATATAGTACTTTGTTGAATCTATAAAGAGTTGCTTGTTATGGTAAATCTTACAATACTTTTGATAAGTATGTGTCTCATTTGAAACACATTATCTTGGAATAGATACTGAACATTGATGGTTGTGAAGTTTCCTTACAACAGAAAATAAATTAAATTTGTTTTCACTATTGATCTATGTTTCCACTTTGTTGCACTTTGATGTGGGATCAGTATAGGGACGGGGTTTATAATACTTGCTCCTGCAACATAAGTTCATAAACTAACCAAATTCTGAACTTAAATCCTGGACTACATTGACATCCAATACTAAGCCTAAACATTACCTAAGTGGAAGTGGAGAGATAGTGATAATATTTAGAAAGATTCAACATACCTGCCAAGTGTCCCGCTTTCTGCGGGACAATCTCGCATTCTGGAGAAAAAAAATCCCGAAAATGCGGGATGTCCCGCATTCTGCAATTTCCTTTTTATTTTACATTTTTTTATAAAGAAATCTGATTTTATTTTCTTTCCCTTCTATATTCTTTAATCTGTCAATCAAATGATGCCCAGTTTGTGTAAACTTAAGCATCAAAAATCCTTATTTTTAGGCCTCTGGGTACCCTTTATTACATACTTAAAAGTACCAAAACCCATGAGCTTCTGGGGGCTCTGCCCCTGGACCCCGGGCTTTATACGCTCCGCTCGTGTCGTGTTGCTCGCTTTGCTCTAATGGACTCTTGATTACAGTTGTCCCACATTGCAGTTTGGAAACTTGGCAGGTCCGACATTGGTGGATCAAAAGAATTTGGTCATAACTAAGTATGTCAATGAAGGAAATAGAAATGAAAGAGAGAAATGGAGACGAAATACAAAAGGGTAGTAGGAGAGATAAGGGAGAGAGATTTGGGGGAGGGGGGTAAGAGACAGGGAAAGAGAGAGGGGGATGGGGAGAAAGATAAGGAGAGAGGTGGCAGAAATAGGAGATCGGGAGAGAGGGGATGGGAAGGGGGATAGAAAGGAAGTATAGAACTGATGAGAGATCGAGGAAATTGGAAGATAAAAGATGCAGATGTGGTGAGATATCAAGAGAAGAGGTGGGAATCAAAGAAGTAGGTAAAAGCAGGGGAACAGTGCCCCCCACTTTTCAAGTGCCACTTTTACATAGGAAAAGTGCCCTATAACTTCGTAAGAAGTGCCGCTTTTCCTTCAACAAGTTCCCATTTTCCTTTGCAGTAAGTGTCCATTTTCCATTCTCATAAGTGCCCTTTTTAATCTCTAGTACGTGCCCCTTTTCACTTTTTATAGGGGTCCCCTTCACCTCTGATAAATACCCTATTCAGAATGAGAGGTGCCCCTTTTACTTTGACAAGTACTCCTTTTCCTTTTTAAGAAGTGCCTCTTCCCCTTTTAACAACTACCCCTTTTTAACTCCGATAAGCGCACCTTTTATTTTTACATGTGTCCCTTTTCCTTTGTAATAAGTGCCCCTTTTCTTATTGATAAGTGCCCCCATTAAAAAAAGAGCTCCTTCCCCTTCTCAAAAATGCCCCTTTTCACCTATGAAAAGTGTCCCTTTTTATTCTCATAAGTGCCCCTTTTCACCTCTGATAATTTCCCTTTTAACAATGATATGTGCCCCTCTTCCTTTCTTATAAGGGACCTATCCCCTTTTCATAAATGCCCCTTTTTACAAATGCCCCTTTTCACCTCTTATAAATGCCCTTATCAAAATCTGATGGGTGCCCCATTTCCGTCGACAAATGCCCATTTACCATTCTCATAAGTGCCCTTTTTCATCCCTGGTGAGTGCATCTTTTCAAGTATAAGAAGTGCCTCATTTTCACGTCTGATAATTACCCTTTGTACTTTGACACGTGCTCCTTTTCTTTCCTAATAGGTATCTTGTCCCCTTTTCCTCTCATCATTAAACGTGCCCCTAATTTAAAGCGACTAAGAGCAATTATCAAAGGTCTTTTCAGTCTTCCGTATAATGAGAATATGGGCTTTTCCTCTTTATAAGATGTAATTTTTCGCACTGCGACATCACAAATTCTAATTTTTTTTACTTGCTCGCTTCGCTCGCTCGCAAATGAATTTTCAGACCGTCACACCCAACTGCTAAGTATGATGCTTAAGCAATATCTTGTATGATGTATAAAGAGAAACAAATATTGAAAGCATCCCAGATAATGTCATCACAATAGGGGTATCATATACCAATGTCTAAAAAGTTGTATATTTTCGCTTTGAGATTTCCGTTTGTAGGTGCCCTTTTTTCTCCAGAAAGTGCCCTTTTTTGTCGGTGCCCTCCCCCCCCCCTTTCCCACTTTGGAAGTCGCTCCGCCGCCCCTGGGTAGAAGAGATGAGATATAAAGATGAGATGAAAAGAGAGGGTGTAGTGGAGAAGAGAGATAAAGAACGGAGATAAGATAAAGAGAGGGGTAATTATATAGAGATGAGCGATAGAGGGAGCTGGCGAGAGAGAGGGAGTGGGATTAGTAATGACGAGAGATAAAGGAATTTGAGAGAGAGAGAGAGAGAGAGAGAGAGAGAGAGAGAGAGAGAGAGAGAGAGAGAGAGAGAGAGAGAGGGGGGTCTGAAGAAGAGAGTCTAAGAGAAAGGGAGTGAAATAAAAGAGAGCATGATTTAGAGGAGATGTGATATATCAAAAGAAGAGATGGGAAGAGGGGATGGGGTCATTGAAATGGGGGGTGGGGGTAGTAGTAAGAGATGATAGATAGAGGGGGAGACCGAGAGAGAAAGTGGGGGATGCAAAAAAAATGGGGGTGATCGAGAGAAGAGAGAGAGAGAGAGGGGGATGGATACTAAAGATGAGAGATAGACTCGGGGCGTGGTGGATTAAAAAATGGGGGATAAGCACCCACCCTTCCTTCCTTTACAACCGATACAGACATAAATAAATCACAATCAACTACAATTTCGAACACTCTTGTTTAATGAAAATTCGTTGATATATATAACAAATCATTTAAGAGATTGTTTAATGAAAGTTGTAATTTGTGAATGGCTCAGCCGAACATACACTATACATGCATATTATGTAATAACAACATGATTTATTCACATAATTGCGACATAATTTTCCTATTGGCATTATACGGTTGACCTATAGGTTACTGATATATGATTATTTTGCAAACGAGTATTCGTTTGTGCCACGTCTACTATTGCTGTGTTATATCATGGAGCTAGCTCCATGGTTATATCTTTCTAAATGTACTATGGAATTTTATTTTTTAATTGTTTAACTGGTCATGCTTTTTGATGTAAACTTATGCTCATAATTATGCAGGGCCCCATGGAAGACCACTACTTATTGGTGAATGGGCTACCCTGACAAAAGATTAGAAATAAATAAATAAATAAATAAACTAAGACAAAAATTCAAAATATCGATGCTTTGTCGGGGAATTAAGACTATATATTCGGGGGACTACTTCTGCTCGAGAGCATTGCCTACGTTGGATTAACTATTGTCGGCAGTACTATATATCTATCAGGTGAAAAGAGCCACTTTTCATGCAAATTAGTTTTCATAAGACCATTATTTTGATACGGAAGGAACCAAATACCTGGGAAGAAGAAACAAAGTTCGTATAAATTATAGTAAACACGTCACGGTGAAAAATATGAGTCCCCGATGTGTTTGTTTTATCTTTGTCAAAACACTGATTTTGCAGCTAGTATCCAGAGTGGAAAACCTGACAACACTTGAACTTTGGCATTCTAGTCTTCAAACAGGAACCGGATGTACTACATGGAAGTACAGGAGACCAACGTACCACCCTAAGGTTCATGTTCTACACTTCCCTAAAATCAAAACATTTCGACATTTTGTAGAATTCATTTATTAAAGGAGAAAGGAATTAAATTACAATTAATGGACTGAATTAAATTATAAATTAGTAAACCTATTCATATAACTTGAATAATGATTATAGCCTATTCGTACCTTTTGTCAGAGAGACTGTACTATTTCAGAAATGTACATGAATTAACATTTTAAATTGAATTTTGAGTGGTTTGTAAAGGCCCTAAACTTTATTAAAGTGAATTGGTGGGATACTAGATCAGTTTAAAATCCTAATTGTAGGGATAGCTTACTTAAGAAACATTCGAGGGGCGGGGGCGGGGTGGGGGGGGGGTCCAGACAAGGGATTATTTTTTGGGCAAGACGAACAATTAATTCAATTAATATAATCCAAACAAACAAGATCATTATCAATCCATTTTTTTTAAACAAAGGTTAACACAAATCGAAATCAAAGTATAGTCAAGATAATTGAGAGCAAAATATAAACAGAACAAATTATGGAAATTGAGTCATGTTCTTGTTTCTTTTACGCAACTCACTTTAAAAGAAGAAGAAGAAGAAGAAGAAGAAGAAGAAGAAGAAGAAGAAGAAGAAGAAGAAGAAGAAGAAGAAGAAGAACAGAAGAAGAAACATTAATGTTCTTCACACTTTGAGCAATGAGATGATAAGTTAATATCAACCAAAAGGGGCACCTAGATATTAGTATATACCCTTTTATTGTTATTACATTATCAGGGATGATTTCAATGTTCTCTCTTTACATGGTCCAAGATACTGCTTGAGCATCATACTTTGCAGTTGGGTCTGATGATCTGAATATATTTATTTGCGAGCGAGCGAAGTGACCACAAATTTAAAGATTTATGAGGTCGCAGTGCGAAATACGTCATCTTATAAAGAGGGAGAAAAAAAAAATCAATTCTGATGGGGTTTTAAGCACAATCTAATCATGAAAGACTGAAAAGATATTTAATAAGAAAACATAATCATATAAACTTTCAATGCGAATGAGCGTAGCGAGCGAGGTTTGGGCAAAATTAAAGAAAAATTGCTTTTAGTTGCCTTAAATTATGAGCACATTTTATGGTGAAAGGAAAAAGGGGCACATATCCAAAGGGAACATGACACTTATTATTATAGTAAAAAATAAAAGGAGTACGTGTCAAAGTAAAAAGGGGAATTATCAGAGGTGAAAATGGGGCTCTTCTCGCACCTGAAAATGGGCACTTACCTGAGATGAATAGGGGCACTTGTGAGAATAGAAAGGGGCACTTATTACAACGGAATATTGGCACTTGTCGTAGGAAAAGGGACACTTATGAGATTTTAATAGAGGCACTTTTATCAGAGGTGTGAGTAAGGGCATTTATGAGAAGGGGAGGTGGCTCTTATTTAAAAAAGGGGGCATTTATCACTGAAGGAAAAAGTGCACTTATTTGAAAGAAAGGAGGGGGGGGGCATTTATCTAAAGAGGAAGGGGCACTTATTACAAGAGGAAGGGGCACTTATTACAAGAGAAAAGGGCATTCGTTAAAGGAAAATAGGCACCTCTCAGATTTGAATAGGGCAATTATCAGACAGAGGTAAATTAATGGGCACTTATCAGAATTAGGAACGGGTACCTATTTGGAATAAAAAGGAGCGCTTGTCTGAAGTAAAAGGGTGCACCTTTCCTATGTTAAAAGGGGCACTTTTAATTTTTTTTTGCCTGACTTTAAATTTGGGAATTTGTCATTTCCAACAAAAGCATAAAAAAGTGAAGTAAAGTAAAAAAAAAACAAAAAAACAGCAGAAAATCATGTCAATAATAAATAATCCCCAGCCGCCCACAGCCGCCCCAGCCGCCCCAAGCCCCCCCCTAAGACCCCCAGCCGCCCACCAGTCCTCCATCAGTACGCCAGTGAGTATGGTTATAATCATGAGAGATACAGTAAGTTATGCTCATGATTTAGGTGGAGAGACCTTTTCTCCTTTTTATTGCGACCTCTATTGGGGGTGGGTCATCGTAAGGAATTGTGGGTATTCTCATTGAAACTAATGCTACTATACTACAGGAATTGTCAATAGGAATTGTACACAAAATGGTTACACACGAAGCCTATGTAATTAATGTACACGGCGACTACAGGATCAGAGCCGGGTATATTCATCATAAATTCTGAGCCTGTAAGTATGCCTTATGACTATACTGTATCATTTCATCACATAAGAATAAGCTTTGTGGTACGTTTATTCATTTTTATTGCCTAATAATTATTTGTTGTTTGATTTTTTAGTGGAATTGGAGAATTCTTGTGGTGATAGTGAGCCGTATCGGGTGTCTTTTTATCGGGAGAGTTTCCCATCAAGATCCCATTCAGTGCAGTGACATAGCTGCGTAGACGTGCTGGGCCAAGCTCAGCTCGGCTCACTGAGCTACGAGACTACATTCATGCATCGTAGAACTCAATCGAGATCGAGTCTGAGATGTTGTTAATAAGATTAAGTTTGATTTCTATTTGATGTTGTCTGTCGATATCTTAGTTTCCCTCTGGTCTATGTCAGCGTGATTTTTCAGTAGGGTAGGGTAGACAGGAAATAATAATTTGCAAAATTGCAGTCATTTTTTTCTTCTTCTATTTTTTCTTTTTGTTCAGTGTTTTTTTCAACCAGGGTGCCGGGCAGCAAGAGAATTTAGTGAAAAAATATAAATTTGTTATTTTGGAATAGGCCTAATGTCTATGCAGTGAAAATCACATTTTCAAAACAGCTAGAGCCTAGAGCATGTAATTTCATGAGAAAATAATTAAATTAAAGATGGTAAATATGTTAATAAGGTGTCTTTCTTCCTTGCTCTCTTCAGTCTCTTGCTCCCTTTGGAAACATGAGGATTTCAGGCAGCGAGGTGCCTGAATACCTCTCTATTTGAGCAACGAGGTTCCCTATTAGGCTTCCTATTGACAGCAGGTGCCCAAATATGTACCTTCCTATCAAAATTACATTTTTACCATGCTCGTTCGCTTCACTCGCTGGCAACATGCTCATATCCTCATATTTGTGTAATCATGTATTCGGCAGCGAGGTGCCCGCATACTTAATTCTAAATTATATTTAGTGTGTTGATTATAAAGTAAAATTGTTATCATTTTGAAATATGTCATTATTTTTTCTTATTTACACAAATTTAGAAATGAATGTGCCTAGCCTTAAGGGCTTTGTGATAATTAGACCGAAAGCTTCAGTCTCTGATATCGACGGTTGTTCCGCTGAGATTGCATCTGGCTCCTCTGACCGCCTCTATACATAGACTGAAGTACGGCTATGTGGTAGTGTGGGGAACGAGTGGTTCGGTTGAGCCGGACCGTGATGAATGAGATATGCAACGAGTTTTTCACTCTTTACGTCTTCATATATCCACTTTGGCTGCAATATTACACTGAATCTTATTCATAATTAAAAATAACACGGAAACATCCACTTTGACTTACGATACATGTTGCTTGCTCATTTATATCCTAAATTAATGATTAATCCGAGAAATTCTTATAGTCGACATGATTAGTTGTCAGCCATCTTGGTTTGAGTTGATGAATTCTTTGTTAACTGTACATAGGAGTATAATATACATAGATTATTTCTATCTGATTTATAAATCAGAAAATTAGATCTAAATAAAGAAAATCAGGGGAGAAACTGTCTGCAGCAAAGTGCTGTAGAATTGGCTGTATCTCTCCCTATAGTGCGAGGCATACTAATTACTGTCTGTGTATGGGGAATGTCAACAAATGTCAGTTTTATTAAAGAATGACCCATACCAGACGGTTATTTCTGTCTATGTGATAATATACAAATATACCAATCTGTGAGAAAGAATAGTGGAAATTATTTATCTGAGGAGGGACTGGCATAGTACTATTTTTTCCGAGGGTCAAAGCCCCGAGGAAAAAATAGTAACTATTGCCAGCCCCTCCGAAGATATATAATTTCCACTATTCTTACGAACTAAATGCTTGGTATATTTGTTTTATATCCCTTCTTTACGATCCGAACCGATTTGACACCAATGTTGAAAAATCCCTTTAAAGATCAGTGTAAGGTCAACGTTGGACTTAATGATTGGCTGGCATAAGGTTTTTAACGCACTGTCAATGACAATGACAATGACAATTTATTCTCATGCCAACCTGCGCACAATTATATTAACACGCATTTAATGACATTACTTTTGATTGAACGTGTGATGTCACAATGCTTATCCACCTGAAAATCTCAAAGAGAGCATACGCAGTTCTGCCAAGGAAAAAATAGTGAAAAATATTCAGAGCTCTGGCAGAGATTTGTTTTAAATAGTGAAATTATATTTTATCACGTGACCACCCATTGACCAATCATTTTTTTAGAAAACTCATGAATATTCAGAGAAGGGATATAATGTAAAATATTGATATTGATATCACCAAGCCTTAAACGGCTCCCATACAAGCGTGCGGAGAGCCATGTAAACAAACCCTAAAATGTGTCCGAAATCACACCTTCCCACACCCGACCAATATTAGACAATGGCCTCGATGAATTTTATGCCACTTCTACTCCTAATTGCCTACGAAAATTAAAAATCCGAGGTGAAAATAACGAAAGAATAATAGCAAATCTCTTACCAGAGCGATATAGCTTGGGTTCCTCTTCACGTGTAGCGTGTGACTTTCCCTTTGCATTACAATAATGTTGACCTCTGACTCGTGCTGACGGGATTTCCGTAAAGTGTGCTGCTCCCGTAAAATGTGCTGTATAACACTTATACATCTCACATTTTACGGGAGCAGCGCACTTTACGAAAATGCCGTCAGCACAAGTCAGAGGTCAGCATTATTGTAATGCAAAGCGGAAAGTCACACGCTACACGTGAAGAGGAACCCAAGCTATATCGCTCTGGTAAGAGATTTGCTATTTATTGTGACTAAAATACAATGTAGGTTAAAAAATGCTGTTTTAGATCAAATAGGTGGGCATGATTCATATGCTTAGTTTTCTTTACCTCTGTTTGTAAAAATATAAAAATAAATGAATATTGATTTCAGCATGTATTGTTACTATACCAGGTACTTTCAATTAAACAAAGATAAAGTCTCAAAACTAGATCTAGATCTACACACATTTTGGGGTAAGAATCAAATTTTTGCAACACTGGCCTTGGTTTAGAATAAACACTTTGATTCGTACAGACGTGGCCTTGATTCGTATAGTGTGCAAAAGTCAGCATGCACGCGAGCCTCTAGAAATTTAACCGTGCCACTCGCGAGAGATCAGGCCAGAAGCCTTTAATACGTACATTAATTTGGCACACAGTGAAAAAAAATGGAAGGCAAAACAGGAGGTCACCTGACACGTACTTGTCACGTGATACAGTATACTGTATGTGCCACTTCACTTTTTTCAATGTATGCATTGGTATGGTTGCTTGACATACATGTACATGTACGAAAAATCCCTGCACAAAACTTTCAGATTTTTGTGCTGATATTGTATTTTTTGCAGTAAATTAAGGTTTTTGGGGATGATTTTTGGTGAGTTTTCTCTGAGTAATGGGTTGATTTAAATGTGTGTTTACAGTAGCTGTCTTTATGGTTTGATTACCAGTATGTACATGTTAATTTGTTGTAAAAATCATGGTACTGTATGAATTAGGGCACTTTCCTTTCATTTGAAAGTTTAAAAATAAAAGTAATATGTGTGTTGAACTGTTCAGTTATTTGTGAATTAGTAAAATAGGACAAGGACGAGTTGTCTTTGAAACTTGTTTGAAAGAAACTGTCAAAAAATGTCATTGCGGACAACTCATTGATTGAAACATGATTCTGAATAAGAACACATAAAGGCATTTCGGTATCATGTCTGTAACTTTTTGTAGACTTTGACTTTTGCAACATTTTCAGTCACTAGCCCAACCATCCCTTTATGGGGCTGTGTCAGTGTCCGCAGTAGTCATCCTCAAAGTTGAAGATTAGTGCTGTGACCGTATACACGTGTATCCCATGTAAGTTGATCCCATGTACATGCACGAACCACCACTACACATGTAGAAAATTCACTACATGGATAAACGAGAAGAAAACAAAATCACCTGTTTTTTAGCATTATAAATTGCTGAAGTCAATATTTCACAAAAATATCCGTCATCAGTCTAAAGATAAAGTTTAAATGTTTGTTGTTGTTGGTTTTGTAAAGGCAATCAGTCAAGAACTGACTATAATCACCAATCACCAAATTCCAATGCTACTTCATTAAATAATCATTACCATACACTGCACAATTTTGATCCAATGCCGTCGAGTCTCTTCTCTTGTTGTCATGCAAACAATGCCAATCATTGCGGTCTGACTTTCCTTTGAGCGTGATGGTTTCATGTGCAGTACCGTTACTACAGTAACAACTTTTCTGAGAAAATCCTTGTTCCCATGCTTGTGCAATGTTTTCCCTGAGCGATTGCGCTGATTTCCATTAGATTAGATTAGATTTTCATTAGCACTTCAGAAGGTCAGAGAGGATTAGCGTTAGTGGACAATGTCTGCGAAACAACCAAAATTACAAATGTTTTAAGGCAGTGCAACTTGGGCAAATATTATTGGTAAAGTTAGCACATGTACTGAAATGTATATCATTTATTTTATGTAATATAGTAAATAATTAGCGTAGTAAATAATTTATGTAGTAAATAATTTATGTTGTAAATAATATATGTAGGAAATAATTTATGTAGTAAATAATATATGTAGTAAATAATTTATGTACTGTAGGAAATGATTTATGTAGTAAATAATTTATGTAGTAAATAATTTATGTAGTAAATAATTTATGTAGTAAATAATTTATGTAATAAATAATTTACACTGTATGTAGTAAATAATATATATGTAGTAAATATCACTGAAAGTATGTGTATCTCTTTTTCCTTTCTCAGGGATCCACCATGGGGAGCCGATGGACAGACTGATTGCCTCACCGAAGGTCAAAGGTCACTCCCTCATCAGGCAAAGGCTTCCTGATATATTTTGGAGTTACCAAGGTTACATTGAAGAGAGCTTTTGAGACGCATTGACCGACCGACCGTAGTACCAGGATAAACTGGAGCCCAACTACTTGCCATTCTGAACTAGGATTGTAATATCGTTATTAAAGCAAGATGGCATTTTTATACAGAACTAAATCAGTTTAAAATGTACATTTCATAGGGGTAGTGTGTGTTACCTATGATTTTTCTTAAGATTTTTCTTTTTTCATCACTTTAATATTTCCATTAGGTTTTCATAAAAATTGCTTTACAGTGTGACAATTCCATTATGCACGTTACATGACACTGATATTTATTTTTTATTGGAAACCAAGCTTATGCACCCGAGGGAAACTGAATTCAGAATACATGGAGTGATATCTCTATCTTGGATAGTGCTAAACTCAAATTGGATCCTTATTTGGAATATTATAAACTTTTTTCTCTGTGATTTGTGTAAGAGAAAGTAGACATGATGTGTGATGTCATGCCAACAATATCGGAGGACGGTGTAAGTTTGCGTGACTCCACGCTTGGTGACGACGCAAACTTTGAGCAGTTGATGGTAAACATGCTCGAGGAACGGGATCGCTTGATGGAAACGCTTCGTGAGACGCAGGACTCGTTAGCAATCACGGAGCAACGCGTAGATGAAGTAGAGAAGGAACGTGATCTTTTACAGAAACAGATGTCGTCTAATCTACCTCGTGTAAGTACATTGATTCAATATCTTCAGAATTTTTTTGTAAAAGCCCCCCCGAAATTTGCTTACTTCCTTTACCCTTTGAAAATTCCATTACTACCCAAACCTTACAGGAATATGATTAACTCTTGATTGTTTTGGGTAGATTCTTTCGTAGTATTATGGATATTTAATTCTATTTGCATTATTACTTGAAAATAACACCCATACTTGTAGATATTGCCTGTGTTGAATACAGTGTTCATGTGTTCTACAGGTAGTTCATATGAGTCAAAAAGAGAGTTGTGATTCTGTTGAAAGTTGAAGTATGGAGGATTGTACAGTGTACATGTACCGGTATGTGTGTCACATCCCAGCCTGAATGTGTACCATTGGGTAAAGATTGCCAAGTTTCAGTTTTGTGACGGTGTAGACCTCTAGAATGTGTGGGTGTGTATACAATGCCAAACTTTATTCTTCACAGATTTTATAATAGCTTAGCAGCACTAATCTTTTTCTTCATTGTTCGCATTGACGGTGTTCATGACTGACATGTTTTGTTTCTTAGCAACCCCTATATTCAAAGCTTATCCTTGGATTTAGTTGATGTAGCTAAATGGGCCGTAAAACCAAACTAGACTTAAAGATAAAGTTGATTTCTGGTTATGCGATTGTAAAGTGAAAGAAATGGTGTGGAATCTATCAGAAAAAATTGATGATGTACCATATAATTATAAGTATTGGTGTGTACTGCAAGGTTCTGGAGTCATCAAAGTGATAAGATGATGTTCTTCCACACTTGCATAATAACAATGATAACGCTCACAAATTATTTTTCACCTCTCCCCACAACTCAACCTTCTCTTTAAAGTGACTCGGTAACATTGTTGAAGGTCGATGAAAAAAACTCTGTAATTTTTGTATGAAATGTTACTTATTATATTCCTTCTACTGTATGGTACTTAGCTTCTAGCATGCAAAAAATCCTGAAAAAATTCTCAAATCACAAAGATATTTATGGTTTTCTTTGAAGGGGGCACTGGTCAACACCTTCTAACAGTAAATTTTCCCAACCGTTTTTCATGAAAATAAGACATAAGACAGGATTTTAAAAATCTTTCAACACGTAAATGTCTGGAATGATATATAGAGCCAATTCATAGCTTTGTTACGATTTACATTTACCTGAAATGTAATTAAATTGTAATAATATAGTTGGGAGAATTAAGGTATCGATCAGATCAGTTTTTCCCAATTTTTATCGTTCATAATGGTCTGTTTTCACTCAAACTTTCAGATTATCTTTAATTTTACATCTAGCATTGAAGTCACTACCTTAGCACCATTTTCTCTCATCTGAACAATGTTACCAAGTCCCGTTAAGCATGAAATTCTTTTTTAGGCCTAACACTGAGTTCCTATAGGAAACCTATTTATTCAGATGGTCATATCTCAGCCAATACTTTACATATTCAATTGGTTTTCGACATTTGGACATTATTTTTGATGCTCTTTCGGAAAATGAAGAAAAAATTGAGAAATTCCAAAAACAGATTTTTATGACGTCACAGCTTCGGTACTCTATTGCTCTTAATGTCAATCTGCTAATGGTCACTGGAATGTACATGTAATAGAGATCCATTCAATTCAGGATTAGATTCAACTTGATCTTCTTGGGTTAGCTTAGTTTAGAAAAAAGAGAAGGTTTAATAGCTGTTCACTTCACTTGCGAGGGAAGGGAACGTCTGTATTCAACTCATAAAACTATTTCTGT
This sequence comes from Mesocentrotus franciscanus, assembly GCA_037976565.1. NCBI lineage: Eukaryota > Metazoa > Echinodermata > Echinoidea > Camarodonta > Strongylocentrotidae > Mesocentrotus > Mesocentrotus franciscanus. Next base: position 25,253,735 of record CP137684.1, on the reverse strand, counting down.
GGTTTGTACAGATTTACCGCGTATTGCCAGTTACGCTGCCGCTGCATAGTGGATTTCTTATTTTTGAAGGCATACCGTGCTAAAAATTCCTAATTCTTATTTTCAAATGTTGGCAGGTATGCTGTAGATGTACGTGTAGTCAGTTCAGCTGCTCACAGTATGCTACATTGTACGTACTGTAGACCTGTACAATAGAAGTGTGGTTTAGCTGGACTGTAGGTGTTCGGGTTTGTCTTGATGAATGAGAGGTGACAAGTTAGTGTATACTGTTTATGTTTTGAACTGAGATGAGAGATTGAGGTCATCTGTGACAGTTATAAAAACAACCTGATTAATGATCATTATCATTCTACATGTCTGCTACGACCTGTAGGGCATTATAAACCTGCAAGTGAATAAGGATCAGGTGTTGTATATTTTGCTGCTTGACTTTGAGATGATCCATTTTTAAGCCAGACATTTCATTTAGAATATTTTTTCAATTATTTAATGAAAATTTATTTTGGTTAAATAAGATTCTACTATAATACAAGTGAGCATATTAGAGAAGTCTTAATACTGCTAAACTACATGTAGTTTACACCGTGACTTTTGTTTTAAGGATTGGACTTAACTTGTTAGGGTTCTTTTAGGTGAACCCAGAGAATATACAGTGAACATGTAATAAAGCCCAGCATTAAAATGACCCCTTCTTTCTTTTGCACATACTGTACACTGTACATGTACATGTACTGTACACATGTAGAGCTGAAACAGGAAACTGGAGATATATTTCTTGTTGTTGTGGAGACCATTTAGTTGTGTTTTGATGAAGACCTCGATGATAAGAGGATAGGATAGCAGGCTTCTAAACCACTTGATATGAATCTATCTCACAGTCATACACAATCTATCATGCTAATATCTAAACCATGTCAGTCAGTCTGTGTAGTACAGATAGAGCTAGTTTAATACGTACATGTACATTGTTTGTACATAAGGAAACTCATACTCACAGTAGCATACAAATAGTACATGTACATGTGTATGCTGTACTTGTATACTGTACATGTAGATACACAGTGAATTGTGATCATACCATTTACTTTGGGAGGGGGGGGGGGTGGAAGGTTGGGGCTGTCAGGAATGAAGTCATGTAAATCCAGAGGATTTTGAGTGCAGTTCACATTTGCATAATTACTGTAAAGAATTTGTTTATTAGATCATACATGTACATGTATATTCTCTTTAAAAGTCATGGGGTGAAATCATAGCACTATGTTTTCAATTGGAAAGTTTCTTACAGTGGGATTCAAAAACAAACAAATAAAAGCGCCGCTTAACCTGCACTGTATGGGCTAATGGATCAGGAGTACGGTGAAATAATAATAAAGAAAAAAAACCCATTACTGTCCACCCTGCGCATGGAATTGACGTTGGACTTGGTTCTGTGCGAGCCATATTCTATGCGAGCATGTATGGGTGTACTCACGATTCACTGTTGTGTTAATTGAGAGTGTTTTTAAACTTCCACTATCTCTTTATAGAATTGAAATGCTGTTTGAAGCTCATACATAAAATGTATAGCAACATGAAACCCCTAACTCAGTGGATTGATACACTTTAAAGGTCTTGTGATTAATGAGGCATATTTCAAGATGGTATTCTCATCTTTTGAGTCTTATTTGGAAGTTGAACTTTGAAAGTGATACACCGAATGTGTCATGTCATAAATCATCTTGTCTACTAAGTTGGAGCAAGAAGGATCCTCGTTCATGTGATTTAACATAGAGTTAACATCTTTCTACCTCTGAATTGGTTCTCTAAGTACCAAGCTCTACTATGACATCACACTGAGCCTATTTGAGTGTTTGGTTGATTTAATATCCTTAGGCCAATGTCTCTTGTGTTCTCAAGGGATTGGGTGTATGACGTCATAGCCAGGCTATATCAAGCCACTTTGCATTCTAAATAGGGGAACAGAGAAAGGGGTTGGTGAGAAGAGAGAGAGAGAGAGAGAGAGAGAGAGAGGGAGTAAGTAGTGCGCAGATGGATGTAAGGAAGAGGAGGAGAAGAAGAACAGAAAGAGAAGAGTGTAGGCCTTTTAATTTGAAAGAGGATGACAGCTGTACTCCATCCATCCATCTTCCATTTTGAGTACATACTGTACTTCTTTACAGAGAATGAAGGCTCAATTAGAAATGCTTGATGATCAAATACCTTTACATGTACAATTAACAACTGAATTAGGAATACCATTGTAAATTTGATGTTTTTTGTTTTTTTCTCAACTCAAGAATGGAAGGTGGATTGGATACTAACATTCTCAAGAAACATACATCAGGACAAATTAATTTCTCACATGCTTAAAAATTTACAAAACTTGGTAAGGATATGAGTGATTTAGTTTAACATGTAACTGTATACTGAATAAAGAATAAGACTGTGATGAGATAGGCTTACACTATAAACTGTAGAGAAACAATACTATCGGCTTGATATGAGGAAGCATTTCATTAGCAACAGAGTTGTGGATTTGTGGAACAGTCTTCCGGAATATGTTATCTCAGCAACTTCTGTAAACTGTGCAAATTTGCACACATTTTTGTCCTTTCCCACTTTTTATTTAATTTGAAATGACAAGGATAATGTAAACAAACCACTGAAGAAGATAGATACATGTACATGATGAACAGGCATAGTCCTATAGCATCGCTGGAATAATGTAAAGTATTAAAGAGTAAAGAGTCCAGAGAGGGTGGGAGAGAGAACGAGTTGAGATTTGTAAGAGAACTGAGAAGAAAGAGAGAGAGAGAGAGAGAGAGAGAGAGAGAGAGAGAGAGAGAGAGAGAGAGAGAGAGAGAAGAGGAAGAGAGGAGAGAAAAAGGAAGAAGACAGAACAAATATATACTAAAGGGAGGTTTATGTGTACAAATCACTATGAAAAAGGAGCACTTGGTTCTTTAATCTGATGTAGGTGTACTGTATTAGCCTTGTGTAGAATTTTTATCTTGATAAAAGGCATTCACTCTGCCTATAGCAAATTATATGAGGAATCTGAACTTTGGAACAAACTACCTTCACATGGTGAACTTTAAACTGTCAGACTGTCAACCAATTCAAAACTTGTCTTAAGACACATTTATTCAAAATTGCTTTTGATGATTATTTTAATACTCTGTTCACATTGATATACATACATGTACATGTACAGTACTGTACATGCTGTACATGTATATTTTATATGTATTGTAATTTGTAGGTTTATTTGTAATTTCTGTTTGTTTAATATGTAATTGTTTATCATTGTATTTTGTTTTATTATACATGTAGCGCTTAGAGACTTTGGTGCAAAGCCCTTTATATTAAAGCACAGTTTTTATTATTTTTATTATTTTCTATTCTCCAGGGTACATGTACATGTACAGGTGTACATGTTCCGGTACATACTGGTACCGGTATGTTTTCCCATGATGATAGGGCCTACATGTACATGTACAGTATACATGTAACTACATCTTTGATTTTTTTGTTGATATATGTACAATATACGTACATGTACAATGTAGATCATCATAGTTTCATAACAGTTGTAATTACATTATTTGCTTGTTTTATAACATAATCTGCAATTCTGCCCTCAAGCTGTCAATTTTTTTAAATCAAACTGTCTCATTGAGGATGATTCATAATATCTATAGGACCGGTATACTGTGCCTTATATTTCTATTAAATCCTAGGGATTTTAAACAATTTGTTATTAGCAATGAGATGTACTGTACAGTGTACAAACTACAGTGTATCTATCATGTGAGTTTGAGTTGACTATGTTTCTCAGTTCTCACAATGTTTTGCCACAAACCACTTGATCTCTTTGACACAGAAAAACAACATTCTGGTAGTTTCCGTACAGTACATGTAGGCCTATGTATAATAGTATGTCCTGTACACTGTAATGGAATTAACACTTCCTTCTTACTGTTAATAGGCCGACACACAATTGACTATAAAAAAGTACAACAAAAGAATGGTTTACTTTTAGTTAAGAGGAAAAAAAAAGAAAATGCAGAGAGGAAATGTATTGTTATTCAAGATTTCCCTTCCTCATACATGTACATGTACATGTACCCTTAAATGTACATACATGTACATGTAGTACACACTTTCATCTTTTCAAGAATAATCTAATCTATCATTTCTCTAATCATGATGATCACAATTACATGTACACATACATGTATTTCCTGGTATTGATATCTACACATACATAGATTGTACCTTTTTACCGTTACATTTGCCGGCCCACAGGATATCAATGTACTATACATGTAAACAAGATTGCAGGACATTGTTCATTGAACTGTACACAATGATGGTACATGTATAGTATAAAAGGAAAGCAATTGATAATACACTGAAGCCGTAGAAATCCACTGCATTAGAGTGTGGAGCCTTATAAATGAATGAGAGAGAGCCTTTGCGTGCATGCATAGAATACATTCTACTGTATGTAGGGGTGGATGTAGGTTATACCATGGACCTAAAACACAAATGCTTATTCGCATGTTCCCTACACTGTATATAGGCACAGGGGTCATTTACATTTACAGTGTTCTCTGCTCACAGTTCATACATTGTAGGAGGCTTTCACACTAATCCATAGCTTTGCATGGATTTCGGTTCCTGGATTCATTACAAAATACTTCTTCTCTGAGTTCTCACCTTCAAATGCATCCATGGTCTCGCTCCTCCCTACAATGTATGTATCTCAACTCGTAACTATCGGGCAACCATCCCGCTACTCCCTTCGCTCCTCTCTAGGCATCATACTGAACCATCCATCTCCCAAGATACTACATGTAACTATCGGGCAACCATCCCGCTACTCCCTTCGCTCCTCTCTAGGCATCATACTGAACCATCCATCTCCCAAGATACTACATGTAACTATCGGGCAACCATCCCTCTACTCCCTTCGCTCCTCTCAAGGTATCATACTGAGCTATCCATCTCCCAAGATACTACGTGTAACTATCGGGCAACCATCCCGCTACTCCCTTCGCTCCTCTCAAGGTATCATACTGAGCTATCCATCTCCCAAGATACTACGTGTAACTATCGGGCAACCATCCCGCTACTCCCTTTGCTCCTCTCAAGGTATCATACTGAGCTATCCATCTCCCAAGATACTACATGTAACTATCGGGCAACCATCCCGCTACTCCCTTCGCTCCTCTCAAGGCATCATACTGATCATACTGAACCATCCATCTCCCAGGATGCTAACTACTGTACACTTGGTGACACAGAGATGCCAACTAGTACGGATTTCCCGTAATTTCTACGGGAAATCGGCCGATTACGGGCGGTACGATTTTCATACCATAAATCCCGGATTTTGCCGCTTTTGCCGATTTTCAAAATTAGCACTTGAAGTGAAAATGCGCCTGTTGTTACTATAGGCTAGCGCACGTACGTACGTACAAATGTTTCGAAGGATCAAGAAAACAAATCGTCAAATGGAGAAATAAACAAGCATTCAAATAGTCTTTAGAGATCTGTCAAGGTTTGTTTGTAGGTCTAGTTTATTATTTCATCTCAAATAGAATTTAGAATTCTCTTATTGACAAGTTAAGATCGTAGTTACTTTCATTTTGCCAGCAGCCGACCTAGCGTTGTTTTGGCAAAAAGCTAGCCGGCCAGCTTCCCACCGCGAAGCATTCGAGTCCCGGTAACACTAACAGACCGTTCATGTTCTGCCGAGAGTGTGGCGGAAGGTTTGTGTGTGAGGTGCGATTTCGATTTGGGAGTAGAGTTGCCAAGTCCTTTTGACTTTCGATGTTCGTGAAATTGACGATTTATTTATTCATTTGCTCATCATTAATTTTAGTTACTTTAAAATACTGTTTAATGTGCAAGTTGATGTTCTTAATCAATCTTTCCTGTTGATCACATTAACTTAGTCTAGATTAAAAAAGTTATTAAATTGATCGTAGATCTAGATCTATTCGCATTAAAGCCATTATGAAATTAACATTGTATCTTTGAACTTATTTAACTTATTTAATTGGTTGTCATATTATGATTATCTGTTTTTGGAAAATTGCCCCTTGTTCTTAAGAAATTGCCCCTTGCTCTGGTAAATCCCCGTGAGCAAGGGGCAACTTTAAAATAAATTGCCCCTTGCTCCTGGCTGCTTAATCTAAGGCTTGCTTTCAACAGAACACTTTCAATATGGAGTTGACACCAACTTATGAACTTACATGTGCAAGGGCGCTGCAAAAGACTATAGTAACATATCAAGACATTTTGTCATGAGTTCATCCAGTCTTTTAGTAGAATACTTTCAATATGGAGTTACATGCACATGTAACACCAACTAATGAACAGGTATGTTACTTTTATTTAACTTGTGCTATCGCGCTTGCCTGCGGGAGCTGCGCTTGCCAGCGTGCTGAAAAATTTGCGTCGCGCAGAAAATTACTGATTTTGTCTCCAAATTACTGATTTTTAGCCTTATGATTACTGATTTGTGCTCTGAAAGGTTGGCATCCCTGGTGACAGCATTCACAACTACTGCTCCCAAGTGTGGAATAACCTACTGTACACGTACAGGTACCCAGATTTCTTCGCAACCAGCACTCTCTCAATACCTTCAAAATTTTTCTAAAAACTCACCTCTTCTGTACCATTTTGAAAAGCTGGCCCTTATATACAGTGCACGTATTAAAGCCTGAAATAGTACTTACTAGTTTGAATTGATTTTGATTTGTGAATCTTGTGTAATGTGAAATGCCCTTCTGTTGAGGCTCAATTTGATTATTGAATACTGTGCTGTCGATCTCAAGGCTTGTTTACATTCATTGGATATTGTATCTGGGCAATGTATGTCTAAAATTGTAGAGAGTGTGAAACATCATGTACAAACTACTTCTATTATCATAGTTGATCAGATGTCATTCCTGACCTTCATTAAAACAATATGATTCATTGGTTTTAACATTGTGATTTATGTTTGCTTTTTTTCCTTGATTGTCAATTTTTGTTTCTTGCAGCGTACATGAATATTTGTAGCACACTCATATTTAAACCTCAAAATTCCAAGATTCATCGATACTGTACCAGTAGGCAGGATTTAAGGAATTATGTGGTCCAGACGACTGGAGATTTATATGAAACTCATTTAAAGAAATGTTGTATAAAGAATCATTGTATTAATGAATATGGGTGCACAGACTGGATAACAACAGCGTTTAAAGAATTGCTGTGTAAAGAAGCTAGTTTAAAAGTCATGTCATGTGCAGTCAAGAACAGGACCATGGGCTGGGTAGGGGGTTTGTTACATGTACTGGGGGGTGTTTCATAAAGCCGTTCGTAAAGTTACGCATGACTTTACGAACGACTTGAATATGAAGTGCCAGATAGGATGCCCAAAGTTTTTCCTGATGTTTTAGCAAAGTGTGACTATATTTCCAATAACCTCAATTAAATTATGGCAAAAAATATATATAGTGCATTAAAAATGTTTGTTATAATAATAATGTTAATCTACATCTGCACAGTTCAACTTTAGTTGATGCAGTTAAAAATGATTGAGCATCCCATTTGGTTTTTCATATTTAAGTCATTCGTAAAGTCATGCGTAACTTTACGAACAGCTTTATGAAACACCCCCCAGTACATGTAACTTGTTTTGATAGATGTCCCGTTGAGAGGTAATGTTGTACAAAGCCTTTTAATATATACATGTAGGTCATTTCAAAAGTCATTTATTATCTATGCAGTCTTCATGTAAAATTCATTTTAATAAAGCTAATGACATCCATTTCCACTGTAAACGAGAGGCTGCTACACGTAGGAGCATTGTGGTATATCTACACTGTACATCTGTACATAAATGTATCCTAACATGTCCATCCTGTCTATATGTACCTTGGAAATATACCTTGGAAGTAGGCATTTAAAGTTAAAAACTTATTTGCCTCTATACACAGAATGGTACCGTATTTTCCGGCGTAAAGGCCGCAGTATTTTCGGAAGATAAAATATCAAAAAGTCTGGGTGCGGCCTACATGTATGCGCCACAACAGTAAAAAATCGGAAATCAATCAATCAACAGCACGTATTCGTATATATGGGACTACAATGGCTATACCAGTTAATGTACAATGGTAGCCTACTGGACATTTCTAGAATAACTCCACACATCTTACCTTATATCTTACATTTTATATTGTTGACATAAAGTTTTGTCAATCTCGTGAATAAACTTCATAACTTACATTGTACCAAACAAAAACTATCCGTAGATCTAGATCTAAGTTCGTGCCATCGCTAAAGCAACCTCAATTCTCGCAGCCCGCACGCGCCCAGCTATGGCGCAATACACGATCGAGCGGCCGGAGAAAAAGCTGAAATAAGACGCCATCTGGCCTGCTGCCTACAGTGTCTGCAAAAAAGCAAAACAAAATTATTATTAATTTTTTTTTTGTCTATGAAATGTCAAAATCGGGGGTGCAGTCTATACGGCACTGTGGCCTTAACGCCAGCAAATACGACAGACAGAAAAAAAAAGAAGATATTTGTATATACAGTGTACATGTACAATGTATACAGTATGTGTATGGAATGAATATATACTCATATCATGGCCCAACTACTACCAACATATATTGTACATGTACATGTAGATCTACATGTACATGTGTACATGATACATGTACATGTACCATAGTTGTTCTGAGAGGCACAGGCATTTAATTTTAAAGTCTTACAAAAAGATGAAACAACACAACACTGATACAGTTCATATTGAGAGAAAGGAAGATGGAATATTAAAATGTACAGTGTATATATAAAGTGTAGGCTACAATGTACTACATGTACAGTTATGAGAAGGAGAATGTACAAGTCATATTCACTGTATTACCGTAATTAACGGTGTATTAACCGCACTTTTTTTACCGTCGGTAAACATCAAAAGTCGGGGTGCGGTTTATACACCCATACAGACATGCATCATGCTGAAAATTCCAGGTATGTTACAATCTCCGCTCAGCAGCGGTCAAATTGTGTCACAGAGAGTGCTCGCGCTTAGGAGAGGATGGGGATGTCCCCGAAATGCAGATTTGTCATTGGTTATCGCAGGAAATTCCTTATACTACGTCATATTTTTATGTAGAGGAAAATATAATCTTCAAAATGATGTGCAACAAATATCCTGAAGTTCCTGGTTTAGTTAGAAACCATCGTCCTGAAAGTGACACTCGTTTTCAACGCTTTTCAAATCATCCATTGGAAGTTCTAACATCAGAAAAAATATATCTAATGTGAATGTTATATTTTAATCTTGATCTAATAATTTTCATGTAATTCCTATGATGCGAAATGTGAAATTTTGGGCCCATAATTGTGCTCTGTCACTACCGAGTCGATCATAATTGTGTTGGAGAGTTGACGTACGTGCGGTGGATAAGAATGTCCATTGCCCCATGTGTAATAATATGTGTAGTCATATGAAGAAATCCGTGACGATGGAAAAACATGTTTGTCTTTCTAGCGAGATTTTGTATATAAATACTTGTCATCAACCTACAAATATGCAATATTTTATTTTGTGAACTATTATTATTGTAATATTTCTGGTTGATTGATGATTTTAACTATCCTGAAGAGAGATGTTTGTCGATTCTTAATAAATGTCGGGTGGTGGGCGTTGGGATTTCGAGTGTATTTCGGTACGGTTACATGATACATAGTCTCGTCTTCAGAGCTCTTTCAATAATTGAATAAAATTATAATCATGAATCAACCTCCTTTCTTAAAAAAATAAAGGGGAAAATGTTTTTTAATTTAAAGAGATAGATTTGATGATTTATAAATAACATTTTATTCAGAGACTTCTCGAAAAGGGGGATTATGTTGTATAATTTTTAAATACTATTATTAATTCAATGATTCGTATTGATGTGAGCCTAGGTCATTCTTACGATTTTTTTGTGTAACATAGACTAATCATAGATTCTAGATCTAGGCTAGTGCAAATTGTGTGAAGTCCGTCTATTCTAATGTTGTTTTACTTATTCCACCGGTGTTATTATTATTATTATTTAATAAGTAAACTAAATTTAATGAGAAATATCAGTGGAATGACGGCACATTCTGGCCGAGAAGCCACGCTTTCTAGAGCGGGTATTTGGCAGCCCATCGCACACCGTAGCCACCCCTAGCCGTCGGGCGTGCCTAGACAAGTCCGATCTCCTCTTAATCCGTAACCAACTGGAGAGAAGGACAAAAGAGACAACGTGTACTAGACATAGACTGACGCTATCCCAGTCAAAAGGTTCCCTATGTTTTGTCCGAGATCTCATTGTTTCATGTTAAACATTGCTAAGACTCACCAACCTTTTGTGTTGAGTTAATCTCCCAATAACAATAAAAACAATATGGCCGTCTACCTCCGCCGCGTCCGCTCGATTGATCAAGCTACGGTAATACAATCAATAGCAGGCTATTTCACAGCCGAATAAAATTCTTGTTGGGCTGGCGCATGCTAGTCGTTACTGCTTTTAGATTGTGATTTTTGTTTATCACAAGACGTCTTTGTTTCCTGGCGCGATGTGCCGTACTAATTTGTATCAGTGATAACTTTGAATCTTACTTTTAGTTTTCATATTTTATTTCTTTCCGTCGGCTTATTTTTTGTTATAAAATTAAAAGCCTAATTATTAAATATCAGCGATTGTTTTCGCTTCTCTCCCGCGATGTCTCTGTTTTTCTCAAACGCTGGTGGTATCGGCAATTATTTTCTTCATTCATTTCTTGCTTTCCGTCGGCATGCCTTTTGTCCCCTCTCTCTCTCCCTCGATCTGTCTCTTATGTTGTTCCTCAAATGCTGCCATGGTGGTGTCGGCAATCATTTTCTTCATTCATTTCTTTCTTTTCGTCGGCTTACTTTGTGTCGTAAAAGCCGGTAAAATCAATGATTTAAAAAATATAAAAAATTCTTCCCGCGGACGAAAAAAAAAAGTTTTTTTTTTTTTTTTTTTTTTTTTTTAAAGGGCGAAAAAGAGGGGTGCGGTTTATACACGAGGGCGGTTAATACAACGTTAATTACGGTAGGTGTATTACTTCCTTTCTATCTGTTTTACTTACACCAATCATTGATACATAAGTTTAATAATCAGAAATATTTTGTGTTAATTTACACAGTAACTGTGCATGAGCATTATGTGCACTGCTTCAGTATGCCCTGCACTCCACTCCAAACCACTTTCATTTTCTAGTTGCTAAGCAAGGTCACATACATCATTGGATATAGTCATTTATAATTTGGAAAGTGATATTGCCTACTGTGTACATTTTTGTGTGGGTATAAGATTGTCAGAGTGTGAAACATGTCGAAGCAATGTGTGGTCAAACCACTTCTGGGTGCTAGTGCTATCCGCTCAAATTGACCATTCTCAGTTCAGGACATAGCTTGATGTACAACACTGTAGTTCGTGCTAGACAGTGATACATATACCTGTATATCTGGTGGGGCATCCCTAGTAGATGCTCCAGAGGTGCATCGTTATGGATTGCCTTGGTCTTCTACCTAACTGGTCAGCGTACCGAAAATGACTGTATTGTCACCTCAGATATATGACTCGCGATCTGCATGTGCACGTACATGTAGCATGAGCTGGTTCGCGCTATCTCTTCTCATTCATGAAAACGGGGTCATTGAGAATACATGTAGTAATGAATGAGCGAGATGATGATAATTACAAGTAATGCTAAACAATTTTATTGACAATGTAAGCTCTGTGTACTACATGTACAGTATATTGTACATGAAGCTCATACATGTACATGTGCAATGTACATGTAGGCCTACATGTACATACATGTACATGTACATGTACATGTAGATTCTAACTTTTTATAAATTATTTGTTCTTCTCTTTCAGAACTGAGAAATTGAGAGTTTATGTGTTAATGCATTTCTGCTTGGCACATGGGGAGAAATTACATGCCTACATGTATCAATTGTGCAGAGATTTGTTATTATTTTATGTATGAGAGCAGGGAGATGAGAAAAGAACGCGTACTAGGGGGTGTTTCACAAAGACTACATGTAAGACTAAGATCGACTTTAAGTTGGACTAAATGTAACTACGGCAGGCCATTCATGCCACTGGTTGCTTTCACCATTGTTCTCTAAATTATGATCTTTAGATAATATTTTTTTCCTTCAATAATGAACTATCAAAAAGGTAAATTCTTTAGATTTGTGACCAAGATTTGTACGTCCCTTGACAAACCAATGCCAGGAATGGTTATAATAGGAACTAGTGGCATGAACAGCCTGCCATATTTAAGTCCAACTTAAAGTCGATCTTATTGAAACACCCCCAGGTATGAACAGAGTGTGTACATTTATTTAGTGTATTCATAAAGCTGGTATGAAGAGAATGCAAATATTGTTGAGTAGATTACATTCCATGAATGGTTACAATAACAAAGCCATTGAAGTGTCATGTAGTATACACATGTATGAATGAGATCAAATGACTCATGTAACAACCATTACAAGGATGTTGTACGGTACATGTACACTGTACATGTGGGTAGGATAGTTAATGAAAGGGACCCTCTCATATCATCGACTGGAAATAAACGCAAACCAAAATTGTGCCCTTTTTTTCTTCAATTTTTTCAGACTTATAAAGCCCCTCTAAAGTGTTGGGAGCCCCAAAAATTTGATGGAAAACTTTCACTTTAATTGTATCATAACGTGAAAGAGGATGTCATTAATATAAAGACACATTTCTGCAAGGATTTTCAAAACAAATGTGTTCGAAGTGTTCTGCGTACAACAGAAAACCCAAATTATGTATTCTTTTATTAATATTGGTCTCCAAACACTTTTTTTTTTTTTTTTTGGGGGGGGGATCTTTGCAGAAGTGTGTCTTAAATATCATCCTCTTTCACATTATTATACAATTTTAGTGAGATTTTGTCATCAAATATTTGGCGAATTTATGGGCTTCCAACACTTTAGAGGGGCTTTAAGAGCAGCAGTAAAATGTGATGTTCTATGTTTGTTGTTTTGCTTGGCTGCTGTTTTGTTACATTGTACCCCACGTATTATTTGTGTTTGTGATTCAGATATTCAGATATGCAAGACAGTGTTGGGTAAATATTTGTGTAAATGATTATGACTCACTTAAAAACTAATGTCTAGTAATAACATCCGCTATCTGTCATATTAATGACACACAATAAGAACACTGAGGGCCAGTGAGGGGGTTGAACAATGGAATTTAGAATCATTGACAAGGTGTGAACCCAACACTAGCTAACAATACTGTAGGCCTGTCCTCATCAGACCCAAGTGGCAAAATAACCCGCTATTTTCAGACTCGGGATATTTTCCCAGACCGATACGCTCATCACAAACTAGCTAGGATGGGCGCAAATGTATGAAGCCTGCGTGATTTAATGACTGTAAGAGAGGGAAAGAGAGAGAGAGAGAGAGAGAGAGAGAGAGAGAGAGACACACACACACACACACACAGAGCCGGAGGAGAAGAGCAGAGAAAAGAAGAGAAGAGACTGATAAATAGAGAGAGAGAGAGAGAGGGGGAGAGAGAATGACAACAAACATGTACAGAAACTTGTCATGTTTATAGTGCATAGACATTGATGATATTGTTTATTCAGTCAAACACAACGGTCTCTCATCTTTTATTCGGTGTGTACACACTAAGAAATCCTATTATTTGAAGGGAACCTTTGGAATGTGTACATGTATTGTTTGTGTTTTGATGCAATGGTTTTAATACTTTAAAGGAGCAACTTATAGTACGGACATTTCTTCATATTTATCCATGTCTTGTAGATGTATTAGACATCATTTTACTTCATGGGAGCTTGATCGAGAGAGAGAGAAAGGGAAAACCCGGATTTCTGCGGGGGTCGGTTTCTGTCATTTTTTCCTTTCTTTTGGTCTCCAGGGCCCCCGTCTTCTAAAGAGTTACAATTGATCCAAATCAATCATAAATCCTCCAATCAATCGCAAGTTTGCAGTCTCCTATCTCTTATGTACATAATTGCGATTGATATCAACTCTTAGACAGGGCCCAGAGCTCTCTCAAATTTGTAATGGGTACACCACATTGTTCTGTACAATATTTGTCTGTTAGATGCTACATGTACTGTACACAGGCCTTACATGAAGGATCCTGTTCAACTATTTATGTGTACATGTAGGTACACTGAACAATATGTCCCCTTATTGAACACATTCCTATAGAGCTCTTCTATGTAATGTAGTGCTATAGACTGGCAGAGAAACCTCTGGCATTAGTTACATAATAATCACCCTGCAGTCCCTGCTTCTAATCAATGAAATCAATTAGTAGTAACCCATCTGCTATGCTATTAATTAACTTCAACCCCTTTTCTACCCCTGTGATAATGGCTCTGCATGCACACATCTTTGTGTATACCTAATCAGAAAGGCCTGGATTAGATTCAAATCATTGTAATGTGAAAGTACAACAGATTGCTAATCCTAATGGCTTTTCATTTTTCTGCTATTAACCTTTTAGTCCCCTTTGCTGACTGTGAATGATTGGTCTAATGTAGGCCATGCAATATATACAAGATATCCTTTCTGCTTTTGGCCGAATATGATACTTTTTGTGGCTTACTGGCAATTTTATAAACTGTAAAATGCCTTGCACTATCCCAATACTTTCTGGTTAAAAATTCATGATTTTTAAAGATTCAGGATTTAATCAGTTTCCAATCTACTGTACATGCAGGTTACTAGATAATAGTTTAAAGGCTGTACACATATTATTCAGAGTACAGTCATCTTTACATGTGTATGTAGCCTACATGTACATGTACAAGTGTACACGCAGCTATACATCCTCTCATACAGAGTGGCCATTACCCAATGTGTTATTGCTTGTATGGAACAAATAGGAAATTAGATTTGCTATCAGGGAAGCTAGTTTTCAGGTTATATTTGAGGTCATTTCACTCTTAATTCCAATCTTTTTAACATGTTTTTTAAAACAACATTTTCCTTCTTCTTCAACCTCCTCCACCTCATTCTCTTCCTCTTCTAAGTTTCTATTTACCGGTCTGTTCAGTTTGATGAAATAATAATAATGATATTAATGATAATAATAATAATTCATAATCATTATAGTAGTATTCACCTATTTAAGGAATATCAAGAGGGGGCAGTTGTACTACTACACTGTAGAACTCATCTTTAGCTTTAATATGAATCAGCTTCATGGAGCAGTGTACTTGAAACATTGAAGGAATCCATGCATTGTTTAATGTTAATGACTTCTAATCGCAGTGGGGCACAACATTACAATCTGCTTCGATTATTATTCACATTCCTAAGTGTATGTGTGTGTGTGTCTCTCTCCATCAATCTAGTTACACACTGGAATGGATACTATTCTATCATTCTCTCTCTCCCCTCCCCCTCATTCCCTCCCCCTCTCCCCTCTCCTCCCCTCCCCTCTCACCCTCATTCCCTCTCACCCTCATTCCCTCTCACCCTCATTCCCTCTCACCCTCTATGTCTCCCCTTCTCTCTTCCTTCTCTCTTCCTCCCCCTCTCCCCTCACCCTTATTCCCTCCCCTCTCCCCTCCCCTTATTCCTCCCCCTCTCCCCTCCCCTTATTCCCTCCCCTCTCCCCTCTCCCCTCTCCCCTCTCCCCTCATTCCCTCCCCTCTCCCCTCCCCTTCCCTCCCCCCTCCCCTTCCCCTTCCCGCCCCCTTCCCTCCCCCTCTCCCTCCCCTCTCCCCTCTCCCCTCTCCCCTCTCCCCTCTCCCTCTCTTTCCCCCTCTCTTTATCACTGACTCTGATTTACATACTGTACTACTCTTTTCACACTTGTTTTGCTTAACCCTGTACTTTGCTTAGCCCCGTACTATCCTTAACCCCGGACTAACTTTTTTGGCTGTTCTCACTGCAATTCGTTGGCCCCGTACTAGCTGTATAGCGTAAACATTCATTAATTCGCTCCATTGCGTAGTACCGGACTATTTTTCATTTCTGTTCTCGTTCATTTGCTTGGCACCGCAATTGCGGAGTTAGCACCACAATTGCGGGGTTACATGTAGCCCTGCTATTTTGCAGGGCCAGCTAACCCCGTACTACAGGTGGGGCTAGCCCACTTTGGTAAATACGTGTCTGAACAGAAAGTGAAATAAGCTTAACCCCGGACTATAGGTGGGGCTAAGACCCCCCTTTAACCCCACCTATAGTCCGGGGTTAAGCAAAATTTTGCCAGTGTGAAAACAGTATATATGTACTAAGGCTACATTATAAAAGCACCCCCAATGCATTCCAATCTTTTCAAGGAGTAATCAAAGAACTCCTTGATACTTAATAACCCCTCCTGTTATTCATAGTGCTATTCTTTCTTTTTAAACCAAATACTTTCCCCTCTTTTATTGTGCTATGTACTGTACATGTACATGTATTCATGCCTACGCAAGCGTGTACATGTACATACCACATGTACACATGCTTGCAAAATATATTTCCTTTGATGGTTTTTCTTCTCTTGCATTTTATTAGACAAAGACCCCGTTCTCACTCATTTTGAAAGTGGTCTTAGTTATACCGCTCCAGAGGAACGGGTCTTGAGGAACGGTTTGCGAGGGTTCACACTCCGAGCAGTTTTTTATGGCTCAAACCGCTCCACGAGTCAAAGTGGTCTTGTTGCTATGGCAGCTCAAGTCAGCGGGTAAATTTTTTCGCGCGGAATACTAAGCGTATGTACCGTACTACATGTTTCGCACGGAAAGTCACTAGCTCACTTCCGTTCAAAGTACGCTTCCGTTCACACTCGCACGTTAGAGCTCCAAACCGCTCTTAATAAGACCCGTTCCTCAAGACCACCTCCCGTGGTCTTCTGGAGCGGTCCAGAAGTCCACTTCCTGGACCACTTTGACCGTTCTCACTCACCTAAGAACCGCTCCTGAGGAACGGGTCTTAGTTAGACCGCTCCAACGAAGTGAATGAGAACGGGGTCTTACATCGTCTGGCTGCCCAAAAGAAGGCTATAAGAGCTACAGAGTAATGTACACGATTGAATACAGATTGAAGCAGAGTAGCCATGATGTTTGTTCATTTCTATTCTTTCCTTGCCAATGGTTTACTCTGCTTCATTTTTAGAGGTGTTGGCCTAGTAGAGATTACTGAACAAATACAATTCCCTAACCCCATTTAATCCTAAATGAGACCCTTGAGGATTAAGGTAGGGGTCAATTCATTTCCCATTTGGATGATTAATCTACAGTTCCTGTTATACAAGAGCAGAACAACATTACATGTACATGTCTGTACATGTATACTGTATACAGTATGTATGTTAAGGAAATATTGTTGGCATGATCAAGAAACCTTCAAAAATCTACCGTAATTAACGTTGTATAAACCGCCCTCGTGTATAAACCGCACCCCTCTTTTTCGCCCTTTAAAAAAAAAAAAAAAAAAAAAACTTTTTTTTTTCGTCCGCAAGAAGAATTTTTTTATTATTTTTAAATCATTGATTTTACCGGCTTTACGACACAAAGTAAGCCGACGAAAAGAAAGAAATGAATGAAGAAAATGATTGCCGACACCACCATGGCAGCATTTGAGGAACAACATAAGAGACAGATCGAGGGAGAGAGAGAGGGGACAAAAGGCATGCCGACGGAAAGCAAGAAATGAATGAAGAAAATAATTGCCGATACCACCAGCGTTTGAGAAAAAACAGAGACATCGTGGGAGAGAAGCGAAAACAATCGCTGATATTTAATAATTAGGCTTTTAATTTTATAACAAAAAATAAGCCGACGGAAAGAAATAAAATATGAAAACTAAAAGTAAGATTCAAAGTTATCACTGATACAAATTAGTACGGCACATCGCGCCAGGAAACAAAGACGTCTTGTGATAAACAAAAATCACAATCTAAAAGCAGTAACGACTAACGACTAGCATGCGCCAGCCCAACAAGAATTTTATTCGGCTGTGAAATAGCCTGCTATTGTATTACCGTAGCTTGATCAATCGAGCGGGACGCCGGCGGAGGTAGACGGCCATATTGTTTTTATTGTTATTGGGAGATTAACTCAACACAAAAGGTTGGTGAGTCTTAGCAATGTTTAACATGAAACAATGAGATCTCGGACAAAACATAGGGAACCTTTTGACTGGGATAGCGTCAGTCTATGTCTAGTACACGTTGTCTCTTTTGTCCTTCTCTCCAGTTGGTTACGGATTAAGAGGAGATCGGACTTGTCTAGGCACGCCCGACGGCTAGGGGTGGCTACGGTGTGCGATGGGCTGCCAAATACCCGCTCTAGAAAGCGTGGCTTCTCGGCCAGAATGTGCCGTCATTCCACTGATATTTCTCATTAAATTTAGTTTACTTATTAAATAATAATAATAATAACACCGGTGGAATAAGTAAAACAACATTAGAATAGACGGACTTCACACAATTTGCACTAGATCTAGAGTCTATGACTATGATTAGTCTATGTTACACAAAAAAATCGTAAGAATGACCTAGGCTCACATCAATACGAATCATTGAATTAATAATAGTATTTAAAAATTATACAACATAATCCCCCTTTTCGAGAAGTCTCTGAATAAAATGTTATTTATAAATCATCAAATCTATCTCTTTAAATTAAAAAAACATTTTCCCCCTTTAATTTTTTAAGAAAGGAGGTTGATTCATGATTATAATTTTATTCAATTATTGAAAGAGCTCTGAAGACGAGACTATGTATCATGTTACAGTACATGCATCATGCCGAAATACACTCGAAATCCCAACGCCCACCACCCGACATTTATTAAGAATCGACAAACATCTCTCTTCAGGATAGTTAAAATCATCAATCAACCAGAAATATTACAATAATAATAGTTCACAAAATAAAATATTGCATATTTGTAGGTTGATGACAAGTATTTATATACAAAATCTCGCTAGAAAGACGAACAATTTTTCCATCGTCACGTCATTTCTTCATAACACTACACATATTATTACACATGGGGCAACGCACATTCTTATCCACCGCACGTACGTCAACACTCCAACACAATTATGATCGACTCGGTAGTGACAGAGCACAATTATGGGCCCCAAATTTCACATTTCGCATCATAGGAATTACATGAAAATTATCAGATCAAGATTAAAATATAACATTCACATTAGATATATTTTTTCTGATGTTAGAACTTCCAATGGATGATTTGAAAAGCGTTGAAAACGAGTGTCACTTTCAGGACGATGGTTTCTAACTAAACCAGAAACTTCAGGATATTTGTTGCACATCATTTTGAAGATTATATTTTCCTCTACATAAAAATATGACGTAGTAAGGAATTTCCTGCGATAACCAATGAAAATCTGCATTTCGGGGACATCCCCATCCTCTCCTAAGCGCGCAGCACTCTGTGACACAATTTGACCGCTGCTGCGCGGAGATTGTAACATACCTGGAATTTTCAGCATGATGCATGTCTGTATGGGTGTATAAACCGCACCCCGACTTTTGATGTTTACCGACGGTAAAAAAAGTGCGGTTAATACACCGTTAATTACGGTACATGTATATATTATACATGAACATGAAGGCATATACATTTACATGTAGTATGTACATGTACATTGCACATGTACTGGCTGTTTCCCTGTCAAAGGGTACATCTAGATAGTATTAGTAGTGAATAAGATTTGTCTAATGTAATATTGGTGCGACAGTTTTCTGCAATTTAATAATCTCATCAAGAACAAAATGATGCGTGCTATTAAAGTGAATTACTACATCATGTATCCAAGCACTTTGGTATTATCAAGAATGACAAACATACATTTATCTCTTTGTGTATTAACATGTATATATCCAAACAATATCTATGAATTCAACTATTCAACTGGACCCAACACTAGTATACCTAAACCCAACCCCAACCCTACCCCTAACCCCAACCCTACCCCTCACCCTACCCCTAACCCCAACCCTACCCTCACCCTACCCCTAACCCCAACCCTACCCCTCACCCTACCCCTAACCTTAAATGTACCCCCAAACCCAATTGCAACCCTAACCCTAACCCGCTATACATTTGATGACATGATGCCTGGAGCAATTATTGGGTTACCATTTAGTATTTTAACTGTGAGGATCATACAGGATAATTCAATTTAAATCTGGATAGGAGTGAGATGTCATCACTGGTAAGCTTTGTCCACTAGTAGAGCTATACCTGGTAGATGCAATTGAATAGTCAGGCTACACATTACAAATTAGACTTTTCCTCTTTCAGGGCAGGGCATCATACAGGGTTTCTACAAATAGGGAATTTGGTGTGGTGATGTGTTATTAATTATGCTGTGTGTTGTCTCTCTCCCAAATTTGTTAAAGGGGTATGCAGAGATGCCAACCAGTACGATTTTATCGTATTTCGTACTTTTTTTAGAAGTAAATACGACAGTACAATATTTCCTCAATAAAATATGATTAAAAAAAAAAAACAAAAAAAAAAAACATTTTTTTTAAATTTTATTTTATTTATTTTTAAATTTATTTTTAAAAATATTTGTTTTAATTGTGTGTGTGTGTTTGTGTATGTTTTGTGTGTGTATGCCATTTTTAATGGCAAATTGCCCATTCTCTGCTGTGAAGTATCCTACAAGCATCTCACATCGGCAATTTGGGGATGGTCATTGGAAATTCATTGAACACACCAGTCATGACGAAATCATGCATACGGTATTCAACCAATGGTCCATAACAAAATTTCTTCTTGTTTGTAGGAACTTATGCAAATTGGCAACCCTCCCCCCCCAAAAAAAACGCATATACGCAGTGAGAAAGTACTTATCAATCAAAAATAGGATTTTTATTTTGAAAATATGATTTTTGAGGGAAAATAATAGGATTTTTGTTCAGTTGGGGTTGGCAGCTCTGGATATGCTATAGGCTCTATGATATTAAGTATGTGAGGGTCTCCAGAGCATGTACATGTAGTACTTCAAATGAAATCAGAATTATCAATAATTTGTATTAAAAACTTTCTTTTTTCCCCTTCAAATTAACAGTAACTGTACATGAAACAAAGGTACATGTACTGTACAGAGAATATTCAAGCTAACTTTTCAAAAGTTTGTTACCATGAAGCATGCTTTCTTCTTTTTAACAAGCAAAGTTAAATGAGTATGGTTTGAAATGGGGAAGGGTAATGGTATCTCCTCTCATGGTCTGCCTCATATATTAACTTACAATGTACATGTACATGTACATGTACTGTGGGTCTAATCATTTATCTAATCATTTCATACCACTGTGGTATTGAGCCACACTGCATGTCTATGGCAACATACAATGTACATTCATGTAAGGCGTGTTTAATCAACCATTCATGTACATGTAATTGTGACGAGTGATGAAAGATAAAGTTGAGTTCTGTTCATGCGATTGCATTGTGATAAAAACGTTGTGGAATCGATCAGAAAAGGTTGATCATCTAGCATATACATGTAAGTATTGGTGTGTACTGCAAGGTTCTGGAATCATCAAAATGATAAGAATTTGGCCCAGTCTTGGTAAAGTAACAAGCACTGTACACAGAAAGATGTATATGTACATGTACATGCATATTGGACTACACAAACATGTGACATAAAATCCGTCCTGATTTTTATGATGTTACATGCCATATTTAGAATATTAAGGCATTTGAAGAGCCATGCTTTTCAGGGAACATCTTTTCTCTGATGTTTTTCCACACTTGCATTATACAATGATAACGCTCACAAATTATTTGTCACCTCTTCCCAGAACTCAACCTTCTCTTTAAACTTTATTTCACTATTTTTTTCTCTTGAATTTAGTAATTATACAGTTGTACCTGTATGTGTGTTTCTTTTTTTTGGGAGGGAGGGCAGGTAATGATTTACCTACATGTACTTGTCACATTTACATGTTCACCTATCTCTTTGCGATTGATTGCCCATTCCTTCATAATCATACCATGCCTTGTTTCTCTTCTTTGTTGAGTCTCCTGTTGTAAGAATGATTGACACTCTGAGCATGTGTGAAGCACATTATCCATAGACCTGTGATGTAGATCATATCATCTGTATGTAGCCAGAAGGGCGTTGACTCATTACTTGAATACAGAGTTGATGTCCTTCTAGCTTTGAGGAGATGATATCTGTATTGATCATTACTTACTACCAGCTAGCTATACAGGTATGTCATGAAGACCTCCTTACATCTCCGTATCCACCCATCATAGTCTCTAACTCAGACCCTCTAATGGTACTACATGTATGTAGGCCCTGTGAGGTTTGCTCAAGGGTCATTTGCTTCTGGTTTTATTTTGTTAAACATGTAGGGTTTAGTCTTGGGTCACATCGTTGTAGTTTTATTATTATTTATTGAGTCTGGAGTTGAAGTTCGGAATTGGGATAGTGTTAAGCCTTGTTCCCATACATCTAGCACAATAAACTGTCTCAAAAAACACAACCAAACAAATAACCCCTTCACCCCACCCCTCAAAAAAAAAAAAAACGGGGGAAAAAGAAAGAAGAAAAAAAGAAAAAAGAAGAAGAAAATGTTAAAGGAAAAACAAAATTTAATAGGCTTACAGTAGTGCACTTACATGTATGCCTATCACATAACACAGAATAAATGAGTATGCATTATGCATACACCTTTGATATATTAGCTGATATATATTATCTTTAACCCACTTGCTGTTCCTTTACTGGTACATGTAAAGTACACTGTACTGCATCGTGTGAGTTAGACAATGATGATGAGCAATTGTTTCTGTAGCAAGTGTCATTCAATACATATAGTAGGCCCTACAATGTTTATTTTCTATTCATGACAAATTATTTTACATCTCTTTTGTTATCTTAAAGTGAGTTGAGGAATAGTGTACATGTATCCTTATCTAAACAATACTAGGAGTAAAGTAATTGTCATAGAATAAACGTATCACATTAGGTGGACTAGTCTTGTGTCTATTGCTTACTTTGAATTCCTTTGAATTCATCTGAAAGGTAGCTTTATTAGTATCTTCAAGGCATGACCTGCAATCTCTCTAAAAGTAATTAATTTTCCTTGGAGGAAAAAAAGATAACAGAACTAGTGCAAAGCAAAAGCAGAATGGCAACGTACATGTACATGTAGGCTTATACGTGTATGTCTACTGACCAGTGCAGAATAGTAAGTGAATTTCTCAACATTTCTTAGTATTTCATGAATTCTAAGATTGTTACGTTCAGTTTTTGAATTTTACTAGGCAGCATAAAAAACAAGAGGCCAAAGATCATACAACAAGAGGCCAAACATCATACAACAACTTGGGAGTTTCCTGCCAGGCACTGACCAATAAATGTTCCTTGTATTAAAAAATAAGATGATCTGTTTCTGGCAAAATTCGTAAAGCTCTTAAATTTATTTCAGATGTACTGTAGGTGTACAACTGTACAGATCGTCATTTGAAAGTTTTCTGCATATTATTCTTATTACTGGATACATAATAATAATTATAATAATAGTAAGAGTAATAATAATGATAATGATAAGGGTGATAATAATGATAATAATAAGAGTGATAGTAATGATAATAATAAGAGTAATGATGATGATAATAATTATAATACCGGTAATGATAATAATAATAATAAAGATGATAATAATTATAAAGATAATAATAAATCACTACAGTCATGTACATGTAGTTTTTAGAGGCAACGAAAGAAAAGATATGGAAGAGAGAGAGAGAGAGAGAGTGCTGTAAGAAGAACAAAGCTCATTTGTATGTATCTTACATATAGACAAAATATTGCACTAAAGGAAATAATGAATTATGGGAGCGATTTCATCCATATTCTATGAAATCCCTTGGATCTGAATCTCATGATACGGTTTTAAGCGAGAGATGAACATTGATCCGTAGCGAAGCCGTGAGGGTGATGATAAAGGGTTTATAGGATTATTGTGCAGTAGATTTACAAGTCTGTCTTGATGACTATAGACCTTCCCTGTACACGCTGTACTGTGCTCTGCTAGGCTGCTACATTAGTATGATAAGGCTGGCCTGTAACTGGATCATAGAGATGATACCAAAGACATTCTGTCTCCAAACTTAAAGGATAGAGCAACAATTTTATTTGTGAAAATAGGCCTGTAAATGATTGTGTTTGTTTGTTCTGTATATATATGTACTGTAGGTACATGTAGGTGTTTCTGTTTTATTTTGTCCTGTCTTGAACTGTATGATATCACATGATATTGCAAGTGCAAAACATATTTCCACTTTTTTGGGGGATAAGAATGAATAATAATTTATTATTATCAATGCGCAAATACCCTGTTTATTTTTATAATTTGAAAAGTATGTTCTTATGTCTTATCCCAAATACAAGCAACGCATTGTCAATTCTTGAAAGGAATTATAAAAAAAAAAAAAAAAAAAAAAAAAAAAAAAAAAAATCATAATTCTCAAGTAATGCTGATCCTTAATATGCAAAATGGTCCATATGAATGAAATCTGCAGTATCTACATATAAACTGACATTTTTTGTTTTTATTTTGTGCTGATAATTAGTTTCTCTCCATGTGATACATGTTTATGTATACATGTACATGAAAGACATACAGTATATGAACCGTACACGTATGTACATGTATATGAACGCATTTAACAAGCAGTAGAACTAGATCATTCTCTCATCTTAGAAAGGCTCATACATATGCTTGACATAAGTTACAATGTATGTTTGTATGCTAGGTCGCATGATATATACGTAGAGTGGAATAGGATGGAGTGAGTGAGTCAGCCCAGAGTTAATGGCTATGAATATTAAATCCCTCTCTCACTGTTACTGTATTATCAACTAGAATCAGTCGATCAATTTCAGCCTATTTCTAGAAACCATCTAGTCTTGCTTTCAGACAACATAAATATTATCTCTGACCTATGAAAGACACAGTATATGAAACCATTGGTATCGTCTGTGGAGAGAGAGAGAGAGAGAGAGGGAGAGAGAGGGAGGGAGAGAGAGAGAGAGAGAGAGAGCGAGAGAGCGAGAGAGAACAGGCAAGGAAGTACAGGCAGTGTGTCTTTGTGCCTTCATTATGACCTTAATGTAATGAGTTTCTTTCGTTTTATTTAAAAATCGCCATATTCGTGCATGCTTCATCTAACCCTTTAGATTATAATTAGATATTCACATCTTAGTTGCCATGGTATTCAGTACTGTGATGATCCTTTTCTGTTGAGTAATTGCTCCTTCCTTAAAGACTTTTTTGCTTGAATAGAAATAGGACTTTATATGATGGCAATATGATCATGTATCCTTTCTAATTATCATTCTCAAAAGTGATTTGAATAATCAATATTATGTTATTGATGCTGCTGTTCTGGTACATTTAGTTGTTGTTATAATAATAATTATTATTATTATTATCATCATTATTATTATTATGATTGTTGTTGTTGTTCTTCTTCATCATCTTGTTGTTGTTGTTGTTCTTCTTGTTCCTCTTGTTCTTCTTGTTCTTGTTCTTCTTCTTGTTGTTCTTCTTGTTATTGCTATTTATAATTTCCTATCAATATTATTATTATTATCAGTATTATCATTATTATTATCATATTTTATTATCATTATTATTATCATCATCGTTACCACCACCACCACCATCTAAGAGATACTATATATATATATATATATAAAATGTGAGGAGTGCAGAGTGAGAGAGAGAGAGAGAGAGAGATTGAGAGAGAGAGAAAGTCGTTTGATTGATGTGATTTAATCTGAGGAGCAATTATTGATATGAATGAAGGCGTCAGGCAGCTATGACTCAGCTCAATGTTGAGATAAGAAATTTATCTAATGACAAGGAATTCTTCCAATGAAGAATTTCATTCCGTTGAGAAGTCATTAAGTTGGCAATTTGAAGCGATGTTTACAATAAATGACTTCCATACAAGACATCATGTCTGTTCAGAAGCAGAAGGGAGTTACGTGACCTACATATAAGTCTGTGTTAAATGATATGAATTAAGACCTTCCTAGCTCCAAACGGATGAGTCTACTCTTGTGGGTCTACTCTTGTGGGTCTATGTTGTGATGAATCATGCTTGATAACATTGAGTGCAAGAAGGGTTTTGATTCATATCATTCATTCATATGCCCTTCTATCTCTAGGGATAATAATATACACATATACATGTACTGTACACTGTCTTGAGAGGTACTGGTTAAAACTATGGGCAAGTGGCGACTCAAATAGTACTATTGGAGTCACCGGGGCCCATAGTTTTAACCAGTACCTCAACAAGAAGGCAGAATATACATGTAGTTGTTTTATATCCTGCATCCAAAATTTATTTTCCATGCATTTGTTTATTTTTTATTAATTTGTTGTTGTTCATCTCCCAAATAGTACTCCCAAATAGTACTCCCAAATAGTACTCCCAAATAGTACTCCCAAATAGTACTCCCAAATAGTACTTTTTAAGAGCAACCTTAAAATGGTTGAAATATTTCTGGTCACTTGAAGAGCTCTCAACCAATCAAAAACGAATACATTTTTGATGCAGGATATAATATGAACTACACATGTGCATGTACATGTACATGTAGCCAAAAATTGTCATACTCAGAACATGTATCTAAATCATGAAATAACATCATCCATGGTTTGTTCAATATACATTTCCTTATTTTCATTCTTGTTTATGTTGCTGCAACATGTAAATTTGCAACCTTACTTTCATTTGTGATACTGGAAGTATTATCTGAACACTTTGACAGTAAAACAGAAATATTGCCAATTTGAAAAGGGAAAACTAATTCATTTAACTACTAAAACTGTGTTTTCTTGATGATCCTGAGAGAAACTGCAAAATGTGATTGGAATAGAGATGAAGAATGAATGATATAATAGAGTGCTTTATGAATCACTGAACATCATGGTTGAATGCATTACGTTTGTACACACAGTACCCAGGCTTACTGACACTCATTACTCACTGGACATCATGGTTGAATGGAGTGGGAGTGAGAGTGGGAGTGGTGGGAGTGGGACTGGTGGGACTGGTGTGACTGGGAGTGGGAGTGGGAGTGGGAGTGGGAGTGGGAGTGAGAGTGAGAGTGAGAGTGAGAGTGAGAGTGAGAGTGAGAGTGAGAGTGAGGAGTGAGGGTGAGGGTGAGGGTGGGGGTGGGGGTGAGGGTGGGGTGAGGGTGAGGGTGGGGTGAGGGTGGGAGGGTGGGGGTGGGGAGTGAGGGTGAGGGTGAGGGTGAGGGTGAGGATGAGGGTGGGAGTGGGGGTGGGTGTGGGAGTGGTGGGAGTTTGTGGGTGTGGGAGTGGTGGGAGTGAGAGTGAGAGTGGGAGCATGAGTGAGTGAGTGAGAAAGAGAGAAAGAGAAATGGAGACAAATAAAGGAATTTTGTTTGATTTTAAGATTTCCATAAGTATAATTTATGGAAACATGTATTGAAATTGTAGGGTGTACAATGATTGGTTTATGAAAGAAAAATGATAAGTCCTTAAAACAAAACATAAGACATTCACTTTTCCATAATTTTCAAATTTGTCATTGCATATTTTAAATTCATGTTTACTTCTGTATATACTGTAACTTACATAGATTTAAAGTCAGATTTTGTGTGCTCCTCACTGAGAAAGCTGTGATATTGTAATCACCTTTTGCTATTTATACAACACTTTGATGTCATAAAGATAATGTATGGATCTTGGTATGTGGTACAGCTCTCCATCAACAGTCAGATGGCATGTTTACACTTTCATTTAATACCTCAGTTACACCGAGGAGACATTGCAAAGACTATAAATTCGGTTTGGAATCGGTCTAGAATCAGTTTGGCGATATGATTGAGGTACAAATGTATGTAACTGGAGCATGTTATTACATATTGAAGGTACTACAGTACATGTATTTCAAATATTTTGGGTTGTGTCATTTGAACTACCTATCCAAATTGACTGGAACATTAAGAAAAGCAACACATACATGTACAGGGTACACCAAGTTAAATCTTAAAAGGCCTACATGTATGTGTAGGTGATTTGATATGCTACCTACATAGTTTTGTACATACATGTACATTTAATCAGAACAAAATATGTTAGAGGCAATACAGCACGGTAATGCCTCTATTTAAAGATGAGATAATAACATCTGTTTAGAGCCAGAAGGGTGTTTACTCTGTATAAAATGATATAATTATAATAATGATAATAATAATAATCTGGATTCATATAGCGCTAATACGGAATACCGTCTCTATTAAAGCGCTTTACAGATATTATTACCCCAGTCATCAGATTCATTCATGCACAATGTACACCATCTCCACTCCCTGGGGAGTATTCCTATCATATGGTCACCGGGAGGGCATAGACAATTACTAACACTAATGCTTTTGTCATCCTACCGGGTCCCCATTTCTCTCTTAGGTATTGAGTGGCAAATGTAGATTAATGCCTTGCCAAAGGACGTTAGTGCCGTGTCAGGGATCGAACCACGACCTTTGAATTTCAAGTCAAGTGCTTAAACCACTCGACTACAACACAAATGGCTCCAGATGATTTAGAAATGTTTTCATTGCTGATTAGAAGATGAGTGTGAACATGATGTTACACATGACTGATGAAGAGAAACGATCCTCTTTCTCTAATTGTCTACCGTAGCAGGTGGTATCATTAATAGCCTTACTTCAAGCAAGCAATGCATCTTAATCCTGTAGTGTGAACAAGTCTCTAGTGTGGAGCCCTACTGCGGAGTGGAAGAATGTCACATTCCATTCTAATATTTCACATATTTAAAGGTCCCTCAAATATGTAGAATGTGGATCACTTCATACTGCTTCTGGAATGAAAAATAGAATCATAATGTCATCTACAACACATGTATATAAAACATTCGAACCAGTTTTAAAGTGTACCAATCACCATAAAAAATGTATGTTCATGTATATAGCGCATTTTCCATGTACATGTACATGTTCAAATACACTCTGTACATTACATGAGTGGTAGTAAACTGTGAATACATCCTAGACTGTTTTCTACTGTTGATTTGAGTAATGCTAGGTATTTAAAGAGCAGAGATGCAACGTGAACACACCCCATGCTGTTTTCTATTGTTGTTTTCATTTGAGTAAATGCTGCATACATGTACATGTACATGTACATCATGGGCAGAGCTAGAATGTCAACACTGTCATTTTGAGTTCATGGTACTTGTATACATGTAGCTAAAATGTGAACACATCCCAAGCTGTTTTCCTAATAAGGTCATGACAACAGATAGGAATTCATCTTATTCTAAGTGGGATCTTCAAGACCATCGGAGAGTGAGAGAGAGAGAGAGAGAGACACACACACACACACACACAAACTCATACCACAAATAGAGTGAGAGAGAGAGAGAGAGAGAGAGAGAGGGGGTAGAGATAGTCATGGTTTTATCCAGCTTTCCTGAAGGGGTAGATGATTGCTTAAAACCCAACTTTATTCCTTGACCGAGTTTTGGGGGTCATCACACCATACATTTTCATAGTGACAGAAGAAAGTATGCATTTCTGTTATTCTTATGTTTCTTTTTATAATGTGCATGAACCTCTCATAGTCAATTATTGTTAATTCTGCACGTTTGTTGATGAGTAGGGGATGTCTGTTTGGAGTCAAGAGTGTGTTAACTCTTTATAAAAAGGATATGAGTTTATGGAGTTACCATCCTTCTGTCTGGCACAAGCATGTCATTTGGTTATCATGTATTATTAAAGGTATAAACCAGTTTTGGAAACGCCCCTCTCTCAAAAAAATGAAATGGAAGCTCTCATTCCCAATCATGTGAAAGAATATGTTATGACTAATACGTGATGATACAAATTTTGCCAGGAAAGTCGGGAAACCGCCTACTAATTGATATATTTGGTAAATTATTATATCTATTGGGACCAAATAGATATCGCACACGTGGTCGCGTAGTCCCATATACATCTTTCTGTGTACAGTGCTTGTAACTTT
This sequence comes from Mesocentrotus franciscanus, assembly GCA_037976565.1. NCBI lineage: Eukaryota > Metazoa > Echinodermata > Echinoidea > Camarodonta > Strongylocentrotidae > Mesocentrotus > Mesocentrotus franciscanus. Next base: position 25,223,636 of record CP137684.1, on the reverse strand, counting down.
ACCAAGACTGGGCCAAATTTCTTATCATTTTGATGATTCCAGAACCTTGCAGTACACACCAATACTTATATGCTAGATGATCAACCTTTTTCTGATCGATTCCACAACGTTTCTTTCACAATGCAATCACATGACCAGAACTGGTCTTTCTCTTTAAGAAAAGCATGTGATAGAAATTGAGTGGTTTGAAAGAAAAATAAGACGATAAGAGAGTGAGAGACTGAGAGATAATGTGTATTACATTCATGGATGATAATATCTCTTTTCCCCTAAATCTAGATTGCATGGGTGTACTTTGAAGAAGAGATCTTGAGATCAATGATCCTGATAGTCCTAAACCAGTATACTGCCCTCTCTTGAATTCTGCAAATCAGCCTGACACTTTTACTTATCCTGCTGCTACATGTTCATATGAAGCGCACCTACCAAAATCAGTTTATCCTGATTGTCATATGGAGATAATCAAGAGAGAACAAAATAAATGAAATATCTCTCACAAAAAAGGATCTAATTATAGGTTAATCCTGCAATGATGATCAGCAAGTTATTGAGGAAAAAGCTACTCATATTGATGATCTCTACATGTATGTTGTGCTGTTTAGTATATTTTTATGAGAATAAGAATCCAACCTCTCTCATAAAAAGGAACTAATGATCTGGTCATCCTGTGCTTGTAATGAGCAAAGGCTCATGGGTAAATACGCCTCTTACTTATGACCTCTCCATTATATTTTATTTGATGTGTTTATGATAGGAGAAGACTTTTTAATCTGATCATGTTTGGCTTTAATCTTGATGGCTTGATACTAACAGACGTAGGAAGCCTCCTCTACAACCTCCAGAATAAACCTGGAACTGTATGACACTGACACCCGCCTCCCCCATTATTGCGGAGTATTTCTATCTATAGGTAGAGTTAGGTTGAAAGTACATTACATCAGTGAGATTCTATGAATATTAAATAGAGAATTATAGAGAAAGCAATCATCATCTAGGATAGAAGTGATTAGCATACAAGAAGTAATGACCAATGGGGTGTGATGATGGTGCATAGGCCTACATGTTTTATTCAACTCTGTAATCCTTTACATGGAGTCAATGGCCTTCTTGTTCTTTGCAGACACGTATACCACACCAAGTCATTTTACTTTTCTGTTTTGCTCTGAAATGAAATTGAGGCCCTCTTTTACACAATATGATACTTAAAACAACACCCTTTTACTAAATATGATACTTAAAACAACACCCTTTTACACTATAAGATACTTAAAACAACATCTTGTCACACCGGCCCTTTTACACAATATGATACTTAAAATAAAACCCTTTTACACAATATGATACTTAAAGCAAATCCCTTTTACTAGATATGATACCTAAAAAAGAACCCTTTTACACAATATGATACTTAAAACAAAACCCTATTATGATACAGGGTGTAGTTAAAAACAAACCCTTTTACACAATATGATACTTAAAACAAAACCCTTTTACACATTATGATACTTAAAACAAAACCTTGTCAAACCAACCCTTTCCAGTTTTTACTTCATGGATGATGACATTCAAACATAATGCATAGACTGTAAGACACATATTTACACTCTCTCATCTGTTTGCTCAGGCCTACATGTATACATTGTGTACATGTACAAATGTGTGATGAACACTAGTACACATGTAATTGAATCTCCTCTTTTTTTTTTGGGGGAGGTGAGGGGAGGGTGTTTTTGTTTTGTTTTTGACTCCTCTGGGACTTAGGGTGAAACCCTCCAAATAATCACCACTTAGCTTAGCTCTTAGCACTCACTATTCAATCTACTCTCATCTCAAAGTAGACATCTTTACATTCCTGAAATGACTGACAGTAATTGCTCTTCAATCAGGTCAATGACCTTTGTTAGATCAGGCTGAGCTAGTCTTTATACCCAGACCTAGAAGTTTTATTATTATCCTTTTTGTTCAATTAATTTTTACAGAGATTTTGGTCTGTTTTCAACATCATATACATGTACTACTAGGAATAAAAAAAAGGAGGTCAGCAAAATGAATGAATTTTCCATCACGGGTGTAACATAGAGAGAGAGAGAGAGAGAGAGACAGGGGGGAGATTTAAAATTGATACTGATTTAGCTCTTTGGAGCTATTGGAATATAGTTTGTGTAACTTTACATGTACATGTACATCATTTGGTCTCATTTATAAAAGTGCTGAAATGATTGTGTATTAGATAGACCTATATTCTCTGTGTACTATACTGACGGATGTCTAACAATGCTCACACGACGTTAGAATATAATCTATCCTAGGGACTATCTAAGTTCAATGACATTTAGGAAAGTACAGCCCATGTATAATATGCTAATGGTTATCTTGAATATTTCATGTCCTAATTCTTTCTTCACCCTCCTTCTCCAAGTCTCAAGCTCTAAATCAGTTTTTTATGTATTGACATTGTCATTGTGGGAGCTCTGTATGGAGCTCTGTAAGTGTACTAGTTAGATTGAAGCAAATTGATTCATAGTTTCTCATTTAATTCTATTTTAATAAGGAGAAGGGCATTCCCCTTGTTTCAGGTTGTGTGGTATATTGTCACAAAACATTGTAGAGGGGTTCAATTTCGGAGGTTGAAAGTATACATTGACCATTTTTTATTTTTTCATTTTAAAGAGAAGGTTGAATTCTGGGAAGAGGTGAAAAATAATTTGTGAGCGTTATTGTTATTATGCAAGTGTGGAAGAACATCAGATCAAAAATGTTCCCTGAAAAGCATGGCTATTCAAATGCTTTCATATTCTAAATATGGCGTGTAACAACATAAAAATTGGGACAGATTTGTATGCCACATGTTCGTGTAGCCCCATATACAGTAAATTTTCTGTGTACATAGTGCTTGTAAATTAACCAAGACTGGGCCAAATTAGTATCATTTTGATGATTCCAGAACCTTGCAGTACACACCAATACTTATATGCTAGATGATCAACCTTTTCTGATCGATTTCACACCGTTTCTTTCACAATGCAATTGCATGACCAGAACTCAACTTTATCTTTAAGTAAAACTTAACCAGGACATTTTCCCACAATAACCTTTTAAGTTCTAGGACAAAGGAATTAAAATTGTCAAGGAACATGATTTATATTTACATTGTTTCATGTATCAACAGGTTTACCATTTAATTAATTTCTGCAAATTTCGTTTGACAGGAGCACCCTTGTAAAGAATAAGGCTTATTGCACCTTTTAAAATGAAATATAAATTGTCATGGTCACCCCCCTCCCCCCCCCCATCCCCCTATCCCCGTGCATATAGTTGTGAGCCTTAGACATGGTGGTGCAAAACATTGAATTAAATGTAATTTTGGTATTAATGTTGAGTTTTATGTTGTTGACATGCATTGTGAAATGTCACATTGGAAACGAAAGTCCAGTGCATGCCTGAGAGGAAATAATTAAAACTCCCTTCCCTCCAGCCACAGAACGTGTAGAAATGTCAAAAGCCTTTGTTTTTAGTTTTCATTTTCACTTAGCTTGGAGAAATGGAGATAAAGCATGGGGAAATTTGAGAGTTTGCCACAAGAATTAGGTTAAAATATTCATGGTTTTTGTGGGGGGCTATTAAGAAAAATTCCATGTGTAGGTGATTGAGTATTGGAAGAGGAGAGAAGGCGCAATAGTGGAAATCAATTTGATATTAAGCCAGGTATGTCAGACTTATATTTGGATATGATTAGGCTGATGTAGAATGAATGATGGAGAGAGGGAGAGAGAGAGAGAGAGAGGGAGGGGAGAAGTGATTGGATTAAATAAACAAACAGATCAATAGAGTGAGAGGAAGAGGAAGAAAATAAAAAGAGACAAATTAGAGAAAGAGAGAAGGGTGGAGGGAAATAAACACATAGAAATACAAAAAGTGAGAGAATGGTGGGGATGGTTAAAATGGACTGATTTGAAATTATGGATGTTGTAATTTTGTATTTAATGATAATAAAAATAATAAGCAGTGTAAGTATCTTATCATTTACATGTACATGTAATGATTATGTTCCGAGTTGAATTGCCTTGACAATTCTATTTGGGTCTGTGAATGCAGACTATATTGGATAAAGAAGATAGACAGGTGATGTATCCTTTGAGTATCCTCCATGTGCAGGTGAATATACACTCACTTTCGTACTATAAAAGTCTCTATTTCAAGACCCCACATATCTCTCTGTCTTTCCTGCATTTCTACTTAATCTTCCTGTGTGTTTTTGTTTTTTGTATTAGTTCCCTGCCTCTGGGTAACTATAAAATTCCCTTGCAATCTCTCCATACCTTTCATTTTTCTCAATTTATGACTTTTTTCTATTTTTTCTCTTCATACATTTTCCCTGAATGTATGGATCTTAGAAAAATGTGAAACTTGTTAGTAGTCTTGATTAAGAAACTTTAATCTAAGCTTTTGGTTAGAGTTTCAAGGAGGAGGAGGAGGAGGAGGAGGAGGAGGAGGGAGGAGGAGGAGGAGGAGGAGGAAGAAGAAGAAGGAGAAGAAGAAGAAGAAGGAGAAGGAGAAGGAGAAGGAGAAGGAGAAGGAGAAGGAGAAGGAGAAGGAGAAGGAGAAGGAGGAGGAAGGAGAAGGAGAAGGAAGGAGAAGGAGAAGGAGAAGGAGAAGGAGAAGGAGAAGGAGAAGAAGAAGAAGAAGAAGAAGAAGAAGAAGAAGAAGAAGAAGAAGAAGAAGGAGAAGAAGAAGGAGAGAGAGAGAGAGAGAGAGAGAGGAGGAGGAGGGAGAGGGAGGGAGGGAGGGAGGGAGAAGAAGAAGGAGGAGGAGGAGGAGGAGGAGAAGGAGAAGGAGAAGGACGAGGAGGAGAGGAGAGGAGGAGGAAGAAGAGAGGAAGAGAGGAGGAGAAGAAGAGAAGAAGAAGAAGAATTTGTTCTTGAGCCCAGGCTAGATTGTTTTAATACAAGATACATCCCTCAAGAGATACATGTATTACATCTCTTCATTACTAAGATGCCAAAAGCATTTCTACTGCTCATCTCAGTTTTCTTTAGAACATGAGCAAACCAGAAATCCTTTAAGGGGCATTGCCCTTCCGAGCTGGAGTATGTTATCATAATTTACAATGTTACTTGCATCTATCATCTTAGCATAGGCTATATGCTGTACATGTATGATGGTATGGACTAAAGCATTGGCTGTTCTCTCAGAGGTTGCAGAGCGTGTATTTGTAATTCAGATTTGATAAAGCGGATAAATTTGATGAATTTAGATTCATCTTCTGTTGCCCATTGATAAGTAGTTTTGTGAGCTCCTATTTTTTAAAGTAGGATGCAGTAGGCTATGTTTGCGTGATAGTTGAAAAATTGAAATAATTTCATATTGATAATTAATATTGACATTACAAGTCATAAAACAGGTTCAATATTCTAGAAGCTGCAACGTGTTAGTTCTGAAAAACATGCAAAGGGCTCTGAAGATCATTTCATTTCTAGCATGGATTTACCTATTCTTGACTTTTCTTGTATCCTCTATCTGAGCTTGTATGCTTTTAGAATTGTGTTTTCTTAGAGAATTTTGTATTGATGGAGGGGTTTAATGTCCAGAGAGAAGTTAATTGTCTGACGAATGTCTACTGGGAGACGTGTTGTACATTATTGGATTATTCACACAGTACTACTAATGGTGGAAAACAATATTTGAGTTCTTTGACAGATGAAATCCTGGGAGACTTCTGAACCAAAATCCTGGATGTGATGACTTTAATCACTCACTTAGGCTTTATTCGGTTCCAAACAATTTTGGTTGGTAATACTAGCTGCTTTCATAACTGTATGTATATTACAAACTGATTACACTGATATTTGGATTTGAACAAGTGATTTTTGTCTCGCCTGCGTAGCAAAAAGCGAGACATAAGCGCCGCTTTTCCGGTGGCGGCGGTGGCGGCGGCGGCGGCGGCGGCGGCGGCGTCAACATCAAAACTTAACCTAAGGTTAAGTTTTTGAATTGTTAATATAATTTTGAAAGTATAAGGTTCTATTAAATGAAACTGGGACTAAAGGGTTATCAAGTATCCCCAATCATGTGAGGAAAATTTCAGGTCACAAAGTCAAGGTCAAAGGTCATTTCAGGTCAACAAACTTAGACTATGTTGTGGCATCATCATCAAAAACTTAACCTGAGGTTAAGTTTTTGAATTGTTAATATAATTTTGAAAGTATAAGTTCTTATTCAATGAAACTTAGACTAAAGGGTTATCAAGTATCCCCAATCATGTGAGTAGAATTTCAGCCCACTAGGTCAAGGTCAAAGGTCATTTCAGGTCAACAAACTTAACTATGTTGTGGCATCAGGCTAAGATTTTTTAATTGTTATCATAATTTTGAAAGTATACATTCCTATTCCATGAAACTTGAACATAAGGGTTATCAAGTATCACCAATCATGTTATTAGTCTTTTAGGTGACAAAGTAAAGGTCAAATGTCATTTCAGGTCTGGAAACTTAGACTTTGTTGTGGCATCAACATCAAGATTTTGAAATTTTAGCATAATTTCAAAAGTGTTTGTTCAAATTCCATGAAACTTGTACCCAAGGGCTATCAAGTATCACAAATCATGTGACACAAATTCCAGGTCACAAAGTCAAGGTCAAAGGTCATTTTAGGTCAGTAGACTTGGATTATGTTCTCAAAATTTAATATGAGAATTAATAAATAAATTGTTGTTATTTGTTCATATTTCATGAAAGTAAATATTCAAATCATTCGAGTACTTTCCCATGAATATTCTAATAGTAATTTTAGTATTCGATCCCAGGCCTAGTATGTACATGATCAGTTACAGCTAGGTGACAATATTGATGTTTGGATAATATATATTGGAGTATATCTCATAATAATGTTCTCATTATGCTAATGAGACGTGATGTGATGTAGATGGGCTCTACCTTCCAATTGTTTTTACACAAAGTGCTGAAAAATCCTCTTTTCTTAAAAAGTTTATTAGATAACTTTATTTGTAAATTACTGACAAGCATTGAAACATTTATATTCTTACCCATACACTAAATCTCATTATATTGTATTCTTATGATACAGTAAATAATTATTCTGATGATTCATAATCAATATTCACTTCAAAATGCTTATTATATTCAGAGGATTTCATTTTCGGGGGTCTGCAAATGGGCCACCCTGCCTATAAAAATAATGTCCCAACCTCAATTTTTCATCATATCGAATTGCGTAATGCCGAATTGCGTAATGCAGGCGAGACCGCCGAGAGCGTTTCACTTGTTATTGAAAAAGATAGAAAGTTTTGCCAATCTTAATTTTCTGTAGCGTAGTCATAATGTGAACGCATCTATATTTGGAGGTAGCGCTGTAAATGAGCATGTTATGGTAACATTAGTAAGATAAAGCCATTTGTCATGTAGCAGCATAGCGTGGGTTGGCTTCAAATCCCTTGAGAAAACATTGCATAAACACCATCACGGTAAGATAACAAACATGAGCATACTACCTCTATACATGCCTCTATGCTTCACTTTGACATAGGGGATTTAGAACGGTGTGAAACCTGTGATCTGCTCCATGCTACATTTCATCTATACTTTTCAACATATTGGATGGTATCATCTTTCAGTGTACATATGCACTAAGATAATTACTTCTCTTCTAGGATCTATGCAATTCTTCATTGAACTAACAATGAACACTATAATAATAATTGTAATAATAAAAAGAGAGTTACTGTAAGCAAACTTACATTTAAGGTTGCAAACAGTCTGAGCTTTCCATATGTTTGTGTGGAAATGGTAGAGAAGTATCCTAAAATTATATATACAGTGTACAAGAAGATGATGAAGCTCAGCATGGTGAAAGAGAAAACTAAATATTAGAGAAGTAGGAGAACTTCTATCAGGGAAATACTCTAGCTAATAGTGTTGGCAGAGAGGGAGGGAAGGAGGAATATTACTATTAGCAATTTATTTTCATTTTATCATGCTTTCTAATTGATCAGTCTCCTCATTGAAGATATATTTAAATGTTAATAAACCAAATTAGATAAATTAAGGATTTATACCCTTGGTAATTGGTCATTGTGTTAGAACTTGTGACCTTCAGGTGAGAAGACCATTGCTCCATACCACTGAGCCATGAGGACTCTCTACATGTATGTGATGGAGGATAAACGTGAATTATTGAGCCGTGTTGCCACGTAGTATGGTTTAACACTGCATTGTACTATTGATATCTAATGCTGATGTGAACACACTATGGTACAATCAAATGCAACTCAAAACTCCTAGCCAATCAGGACAAAGTGTTTTGATGACATTTTATAATGGAAAGATCTAAATTAGCCAGTGCTGTGGAAATCATGCATTTATTATGCATCATTGAATTCATTCAAAGTAAAGAATAAGAAGAAAAAGATGTATGAAAGAACAACAAAATATTTGCCTAAGTGCTCTTATGAACATTCAGGTAAGGCATTGAATGGTTCTTATTCATTGATGTTTTGCCAGTGTGAACACTTATCATTTGATTTGATTTGATTTGCATGGTCATATACATGGAGTGATTTTAGTGCTCAGTGTGAATGCATTGTTGAGTGACATGTATGAAGATGTTAGGCACATAGATACAAACATGTATGAGAGCCCTCTACCAAGTACTTGAGTGCATAAGAGTAGACCAGCGTTTCACTCACTCATTTCCCTCATTCACTCTGGTCATTATTCCCTTGAGGAACGACCAATAGTCTTCCCTTCTAAACCTCTTCCTCAAGCTACTATTGTGTAGGCAACATTCTGTACATGTACATAATTAAAAAAGATCAAAACTATTAATCCATGTGCCTCTTTTCATAATGTTATAATGACAAATAAAGCCTGTTGGTGAATAGACCTTGTGGTGAGTACATCAATTTGTCGTTTACTGGTTCTTAAACCTGCCAGCTGCGCTCTGAATCCAACACAGTACTAACAATTTTCAGCAAAATGTTTGTATGTTTACCACAGTATGGCGTTACCTGTTAATTGGACTATTGGAATCTTAAAGGGTAATCCAACCTTTGTAATAAATTCATTTTTATGAAAGCAGAAATCTAGAGGAACAGTATAGCAAAAGTTTGAAATGAATAGGACCAATAATAGGAAAGTTATGAGTGTTTGTAATATGAGATCATAAGATATATGAATCTCAAAATCTGCAATTTGGTTACTAGATTGTGACGTAGTCGCAGATAATTCTCTCATTTGTCGTGAACAAAAATATCATGAATTTCTGTTTTTCTCCTAAGCGCCTTCTCCATTTAGGCACTACTCAAAATATATCGTGGATAGCATATTATTAAGGTTTTCTAAAAAGGAAAGACAGTCCCGAGTCATAGATTTGAAAATGGACATTTGGAGTCTTTATGTATGTTGGAACAAAAGGGAAAGTAGTCAGGCATTTTGTCATAGTGACATTACCTATTCAGCCAGTTTGAAGTGCCCATACCTTTAGTGAGATTACAACTTTCAACAATTCTTAACTTTCTTGTGTTTGTCCGATTTCGTTCAAACTTTGACCAGTCTGTTTTTGTGATTTCTCTGCTTTCTTCTAGAGTAGTTTGCTACGTGGGTTTGATTTCCCTTTAAGGTTTATTCCTCCAAAATGGCCTATTATTTTCAACTACAGTTTTAACAATTTTTGATGGAGATACATATTCATTCACTAATACAACTTTGATAATAATAATGATAATAATAATATTGGGTTCTTGGATAGCGCTCATATCTGTCAGACTTGACACTCCTGGCACTCCCGATTATTACCCTGGCTTTAGGCATGGCTGCCATTATGGTGCTCTAGCATTTCAAGGAATTAATTCCTGCCAGGTACCCATTTACATCACCTGGGTTGAGTGTGGCAAATGTAGATCAATGTCTTGCCAAAGGACATTAGTGCCGCGGCGAGACTCGGACCGCGGACCTTGTGATCCACAGTCCGGTGACGTATCCACTTGACCACGACACCTCTACACACTATGATGAGGATAAGATGTTAATACAATACATTTAGTGCTTTGTGAAATATGTCTTTGAACATAGACTAGTTGAGCAGTCAGTGCGCTACCAATAGCGTGTGCTAGTCATCTCAGCACCACACACATTCCATATATCACACACACATACACAGACGCAGGTGGCTCTGACTAAGTTGTAGTGCTCCCTATCAGCTCTCTCTCTCTCACACTTGCATCCAATGTGATACTACCAACCACAACATCTCCTTCCTGCTTCTGGTGTAAGGATCGCATCATTCTACCAGTGCAGGGATCGCATCCTACCGGTGTGTGGATCTTATCATCGTACCGGTCTAAGGATCGCATCGTCCTACCAGTGTGTGGATCGTATCATTGTACCGGTGTAAGGATCCCATGATCTCACCTTCCACCAGCGTGAGGAGTGCATCATTGTGGAATAGCTCTCAAAACCAATACTGCTCTTCTTTAGGATTGTATCTCGTTGAATTTGTGGATCTAACCAATACCTAGTGAGCCTACAGTACCAGACAATGCGTCTGTGGAATTATGTGGAAAGTAAGCTTCTGACATATTTCATTTTGTGTTGATGGTGATTATGATATTGGATCATTTTGATTTTTTTTCCTTCAAAATAATTATATTAACTTATATGGTCCAGGGACAGTTGCTCTGTAGTACATATCCTTCATTAACCCAATTTCTAACTTTAATCCTCGACCAAACTTTATTTTTTAATCTAACCCTAATCTTAACTTTAAACCCAGTCTTGACCTTAAACCTCACTCACTACTCTAATTCTAATCCTATCTGTGTAACTTTTGATGAAATAAAGTACGGAGCAATGTCACTGGGGAGCATACATGTACATACATGTACAATTTATATGTCTGAGCATTAAGCTATTCTGACATTATGATTTGATACATATTAATTTATTATCATTTATGATCATGTGACACCACCTTAATTGATTAACATAAATCAATGGATGTGAACAGAAGTTATTTCATTCAAATTTATTTGGTTAATCCTTAAATTTCTAACAATGCAGGTACATGTATCAACATATATTTTTCTTTTGTCCTTTCAATGCTGTTTACCGTTTAGTAAATTGAATATCAGGAAAAAAAAATGAAATCAGTATCTGTTTAAAAAAAAAGATTCTTGTTGTGATGTTCTAGGAATAACCAATTAGTTTCAAGTTTCAATTTGTCTTCATATGCCCTGAATATCATTTGAACTCTTGTAAAATACGATACATGAATATCAGTTTCCCATGCCTACGGCAAACTTGAAATGGAATGATAATAGTCATTACATGAACCACCTTCATCAACAGGTTTAACAAAAGTGTTTTTCTTGATATCTTTCTGAGTGTTGATAGATTTTGTTTTCTCTCATTATTCAGAGAGAGTTTGTGGTCTGTCTCATTTTGTTTGTTGATGATTGTGGGATCATTTTTTTCTAAAACTTTTGAAGGTTTATTTCTTTTAGTTATGAAATTAATTTTTTCACCAAAAAAAAAATATATACGAATTTGAATAGACATTTAATCTTTCCACGTCTTGAATCATTCAAGTCTTGATAAATTGATAATAAATGTGGTATTTTTCAGTTGTATTACAATTCAATTCAGTTTCCTCTATTGGCTGACAAATGAGAGGGAAAATGAGAAGAGACCAAGTACAGGATATTGCGTATAGCGTGTAATCTAAATTCAATATCCAATCTGGAGTGAAGGGAATCTCCCATTCTCTGTAAGAAAGATGATGTTACCTGGTGATATTTAAGAGATGGGAAATTAAGAGAAAATTCATGTTCAGTCAGTTTCAGAGCCAGATTGGTTATAACTCTGTATTAAGGTATATGTGTTAATATCTTTCTGGCTCTAAACAGACAGTGTTGGTAGCCATGAACGAGAACAAAATCTTTCAGCTTCTCAAGATAGAGGAGAAGAACAGAGAGAAAGAGTCAGAGAGAGAGAGAGAGAGAGAGAGAGAAAGAAAGATTTGTTGAGGGAACTGAAGTTGGAAGAAGAATGGATGGGAAGGATGTGGAAAAATTCCTAAATTGATCAGTTTTTTTCCATTTCATGAGAGACACCTCTAATACAGACTTGATTGGAGACGAGAAGACAAGCTACATCTAAAACTTTATTTCACTCTGAACACTGGAGAATATTTATAATATAGATGGAGAAAGAGAGGGAGGGAGAAAAGGAGAGAGAGGAGAGAGAGAGAGAGAGAGAAGAGAGAGAGAGAAAGAGAGAAGGAGAGAGAGAGAGAAAGGGGGGGGGGGGTGACCAAAGCAGGAGGACACAAAATGAGGTGTGTAGAATTGTTAGAACTTTATAAATTGAAACCTCTCTGTACATATTTTCATACCAATGTTTGATGCAGGTTGTTTGCAGGAATGGTCATATTGCAACTAAAGGACAATTTCTCATCTTACCGGTTATTGCTTTGTTCTCACATTCCTTAATGGTTTTGGTCAAACTGCACTTTTAGACAAAATTTTGTCTAAGGTCATTCTTCATCATTATTGCATTTTTTTTCAAGGGGAAATAAGCAGTAATTTTTAAAATTGTGAACTCATTATCCATGTTTTTCCCTTAGAAATTGCCATATTGCTGCAGTGTGTAATATTCATTGATGCTCTTTCATTTTCAGACACATAGTATTTTTTGTCGGGAGACTAGAAAGGTGAAAGATATAAATGAAAGTATCCAATAAAAGACAAAGGTCATTCATCCCGCACTTTAGTAAATGCACTTCTAGATAAAACCTCTCAAAATGTCTGGAAAAGAAACCTTTAAGTGCCCTTTGTAGTGACATTGAAAGTATTTCAAGGGTTGTTCATTTGGTAACATCTTCTTGTGCTATATAGATGTCAGAAAGATACATTCTAGATTTGTATATGGATATATATATAGAAAGTGGAAACCCAAATTTGATATTGCAGACTTTGATTTTAAAATCAGGATGCATGCTTAATGAAGTTCTCTAACCATCTGATTTTTCTTTAAAACCGTAATACATGTATAAGTGTTGTAGTCGAGTGGTTAAAGCACTTGACTTGAAATTCAAAGGTCGTGGTTCGATCCCCGACACGGCACTAATGTCCTTTGGCAAGGCTTTAATCTTCATTTGCCACTTGATACCCAAGAGAGAAATGGGGACCCGGTAGGATGACGAAAGCATTGTGTTAGTAATTGCCTATGCCCTCATGGTGACCATCCATATAGTAGGAATACTCCCCAGGGAGTGGAGATGGTGCACATTGTGCGTGAATGAATCTGATGACTGGGGTAATAATATCTGTAAAGCGCTTGAAGACGCTTAAATCAAGATTATTATTATTATTATTATTATGACAAAACTAAAGAAGCTTGTACTATATTACCATACTAGCATTGATGATTTTTTTTTTAAATTCTCAAGATGTATGATATAATTATTATTTGCTAAAATATTGAAGAGATCGAGAGCTGGAAATAAACATTTCCTACTAAATCCTCTTTGCGTTATACTTTGTAAGGGTTTCAAAGAAAACTAGATATATTGAAGTAATTATACAAAAATTATAAGGTTGTATAAAGATCACCATAACAACTACTTAGAAAAATCAACCTAAGGCAGTGTCTATAGCCCTGTGCATCACTAGCCCTGTGCATCACTAGCCCTGTGCATCACTAGCCCTGCGCATCACTAGCCCTGCGCATCACTAGCCCTGCGCATCACTAGCCCTGCGCATCACTAGCCCTGCGCATCACTAGCCCTGCGCATCACTAGCCCTGCGCATCACTAGCCCTGCGCATCACTAGCCCTGCGCATTACTAGCCCTGCGCATCACTTATTGAAATGTACGAACGTTACAGTGAGGCATAATGTAATCAGAATATGCTAACGTGAGGTATTACTTAATCTGTAGATGATTTATATATGGGACATACATGTACAATATGGTATTGAAATTGCCCTGAACTTGATTAAAAAAAAAAAATAGTTGCGTTCATATTTAAGGGGAAAACAAAAGTTTAGTTTTAATAGTTTTGGAAGCCAGTGTGTGCATTTGTTAAAGCATTTGGTATGAAGACCTGCCTGCATGTGTTTGTGAAATGAGTGATTTGAAGAGGTCTTTGTCTCATACAGGAGTTCAAGCCACTCATATTGATGATCTAGCTTAGAGACTAATCTCAAGTCAACACTTTGCTTGTACCTAAAGCTGAGTGAGCGTAAAGTGGTCTCTTTAATAGTGATTCTAAGTCTGAGTGAGTGTAAATTGGTCTCTAAGTGATTCTAAGTCTGAGTGAGTGTAAATTGGTCTCTTAGTGATTGTAAGTAGCCTGCCTTGTCAGCTATTTAAAGAATTCTTCAGACAAAGGACAGGTATCATTGGCTGCAGACAACAAGGCTGCATGTACATGTAAGAGCTATGTATTATCAATGGCAGTAATAACCTTCTTGTAGACATTATGAGGATTTAAAAATAATCACAAGACTTTCCAAGTACTGTCTGTGGTTGTATTTTCAGAAGACATGTATTTCTCTTCTTTTCTTTCATTAAAAATTACATTTTAAGGATTAATTGTATACATACTGTACATGTACATCCATGTACAAAAAGATATGTGTTGGTACTATTACAGGATAATACCAAGAACAAGGAGGTCTTGCTGTATAGAATTGGAGAAATTGAATTGTTATTTCTAATTTCGAGGAATAATTCTGCTATGACCCTTGCTTGTATCAAGCTCTGTCTTTACATCTCGTTTCAGATGCTACTTCTTTACATTTTGAATATTCCTTTATCTCTCTATACCATAGCTACATGTAGTAGCGTTATTGAGTTGTTACATGTTGTATGAAGACGTTGGATTGTGCCTCAGGGGGGTACGACATGGGGCGTAGATTAGTGCGAGGTGGGTTCGGACAGACCGTGATAATTTAATAGTTTTGTAATCTCTGGCCCTAATTGGTTCGGCTCGACATATACGCTCAGCACCAGCTTTTATTACATCTATGAAGAGAGTGTTGTTCGGACGGTTGTTATTCCCTACAGACGTGAGTACAGATGAGATTAGGATTAGTCAAACTTCAGTGATTCATCTGAATTCAAACACATTGACCACAGTGAGCACGCAAGGTGTGCAGGATATTCTGTTAATGCCCTCTCATTAAATGGCAATCCAACCATTGTAATGAGTTCATTTGTATGTAAGCAGAAAAATGAGAGAAACAGAATGGCGAGAGTTTGAAATAAATCAAACCAATGGTAAGAAAGTTATGAATATTTCAAATATGAGATCACTATTAAAAGAAATCTGTGATTTGGTTCCTAGATTGTGACGTAGTTGCGGACATATCTCCCGTTTGTCGTGTACAAAAATACCATAGATTTCTGTTTTTCTCCAAAGTGCCTTTTCCCTTTGGGCACTACTCAAAATATATTATGGATAGCATATTATTATAGGTCCTCTGAAGAGAAAAGATCCTCCTGAATCATCAATTTTTGAATCTTGTTGTTGACATTTTAGTAATTTTGTTTGGTGTAACAAATGGGAAAATTGTCCACCACTACATCACAGAGACATTACACTCTAAAAACTGAAATGTTAAATCACCATTTAAAAGGGCCGAGGAGTGACCACGTTTTTAAAATGGTAGATTAACACTTTGAACATGCTGGATCCAACACTATAAAGGTTGAATCCAGCATGCTAAAAGTTACAATCTGACATTTTGAAAGAGTGGTCACTCCTCGGCCCTTTTAAATTGAGATTTAACATTGCAGTTTTTAGAGTGTACCAATTCAGCCCATGTGAAGAGCCCATACCTATAGTGATTACAACTTTAATTTTTTAAAAACTTTCTCATTTCTTGTCCGATTTCGTTCAAACTTTGACCAGTCTGCTTCTCTAATTGCTCTGCCTTCTTCTAGAGTAGTTGCTATCAAGATATCATCTGTTAAGAGCTAGAAGAGAGTAATATCTCTGTGTTAAAGTATATGAGCTAATTCCCTTCTGACTCCAAACACACAATATTATGTATTCCCTCCTATATTAAAATAGAGAGAAAGTAATTAAATGCTAGCTTTTAAATAACAAATTGTTGTGTATCCATCTGCGACCGTACAAATAAAATTCTTTCCACTTGCGAATTGTATTAAGAAGTTTGGAAAGTAAATGAAAACACAATAGTATCATTCAAATGATTTCATCCAGATGATCTGTAAAACTTGAATTGTTTAGACTTTCCATAGAAGTTGAATACATTCAAATCTATCCTTAATTAAATTCCAGTGAATCCGTAGTTAGAGGTAGGGTTGATTAAAGGCTTTTAAATAGTCATGTATGCAGCTGGTCTGCAAAGGCCTTAAGCTCCACATGTTTGTCCAGGTCATATACGTAGGTACATAAACCCTCATGAATAATTAATTATAGATGCTTCCTCCAGTGAAAGTGTTCATTGTGCATACAATTGAAAAAAAGAAAGGGTATCAGCATAAAAGATAGGGGATAACGTTGATTTACAGTACACCTATTGTCAATATAAGAGAGGGAATTTACCTAACAGGGTTGGAAGCATAATCTAGTATGTTCTGTTTCTTGCATGAATGATCCATACCTGTAAATAGTTAGCAGGAGATGACACAGAAACAAAGGGAAATGTTGCCTGTTTGGAGACAGAAGTGTCTAAACTCTGTCAAATAATATGAGATAACACCCTTCTGGCTTCCAACAGATGAAAGACAGATATTAGCCCAACATCAACTCACTTTCAGATAGCGTCTCAAGATAGCCAGTTAGCCACAAGGATTATTATTTCTTTTTTTAGAATATTCTAGTCAACATCTGTGTGCCATTTGGCCAAACTTACCATGAGAAATTGTCCCTGAATTTTTGATGTTGAAAATTTGAAGTATTTAAAAAGTTCCAGAGAGAGAGAGAGGGGGAAAGGTTACAAGAGTTGCAATAATAGTTCACAGCTTGAAAAGAGCCTAAGACAATTCTAATATATTTAAGCAGAGTTAGATGATTTCATTGAAGCAACTGCATTATCTACTGCTGATGTGAAATCATTAGCTCATGTATCATTTTCGTCTTCCTCCAAAATATCTTACGATGTCTAGAGATCTTGTTTAGCTAGTGATTGTTCAGAAACATGAGCTTATAGGAATTAAATCACCATGTTATCACTTAAGGGTCAGATAGGCGTTAACTCATAATGATTGACGTAGAGTTTAAAGAAAGATATCCTGCTCTCTCTGAATAGATGAGTGTTGAGGGCGCCAGATAGGTGTTAACTCATAATGATTTGCGTAGAGTTTAGAGATATCCTGCTGTCACTGAACAGATAATATCGAGGTTTGAGGGTGCCAGATAAGTGTTAATTCTCATACTTTAACAGAATTAATGCTCTGTAGGTTCTCAGTGGAAAGTATTTCAATTGATATTACTCTCTCTTATACTCGTCTTGTGCGCCCATTATCTAAACTTCAATATGTATGTATGGGACTGAGCCTGTCATACAACGGGATGTACATGTATATGTGTTGGCTAGCTGTGTTCTATTGACAGGTCTTGTAGCAGTCAATATTTCTTATAACCCAGCTTTATACACTGTCATATTACTGAGTAGGGCACACACAATTAACTGGGTCACATTTCAGCCCGCGGGTATGTCAGCGAAAATCCAGTGCTTTCTACCTGGTTGGTCAAGCTCGTAATACGAGATGCATCGGTCCATGCTAAGGCTTGGCCTGCCTGACGGTGTAGTGTGACGAAAGACGATGAAACTTCCATACAATGTGTGTTCCAAATAGCAAGAATTTTTCAAATTACTGTACATTCTTGGGTCCAGATTTCTTGAAATGCTGTACTCCCCGTCCAAAAGTACTCTCCAGTTTCTCTGATTGTTGTCTACTTATAAGGTCAGGATAGGTTCCTATTAAATATCTTCTCTGGAAGATCTCTACTTTCTAATAATGGAGGGTCCCTTCATCATACATTTTCGTCAAACTTTAAATTGATCTCTTATCTTCTTTCATGTTGAGAGATGGAATTGGAAAGGTCATAAATTCATCCTTATTTCTCTTCATTCAAATCCACAAGGCTCTATGTCTGTGTTATCTGTATTTCTATTTTCAAAATTTTACTCTTTGTTTTTGCTTTTGAGGATTCAAGTGTTGTTGTTGTTATCGATGTTGTTTATATTTGACAGAGTCTACTCTACTCTGTCTTTAATTTATGTGAGATTCTATTTTTCAGTCAATTGCCTGATTTGATGCTTTATGACTCCTGTGTTACAGGCCACATTGTCTCTATGGAGCTATTAAGTACACTGTAGAAGGGTATTAAAGCTAATCTTGAGCTCTTGTATGGGAATCGTATGTCGAGAGAACATGGCTATAATTCATTCTGGATTGTTTATCCTGCAGTAGATTGATTGTTTGAACCAGTAAAATAAAAACAACATCACAAAAACTTGCTGGAAATCATCTTCAATAATAACTACAACTCTCATTTGCAAATAGTGACCTGTGTTAAGCACATGGTGTCGGGCCTACTTACCTTGATTTCCTTATTTTTCTATGCTCATTACTCAGCCCCTATACATTTTCTACCAAAATCGTTTGGCACATGTCATGTATTTGTAATCTTGAAAATTCAGTGTAAGTTTTGTTGGATTCTGTTAGAATTTATTTTCTATCAATACCAGAACTCTAGCTTATCTTTTACTCACATGCTTTATATAGAGTTAACACCCTTCTGGCTCTCAACAGACCACACAGTCATGTCTCCAATATGTCTGCGCTTCTTCACAGGCTAATTGAGTGAAGCCAGCTGGTATCAATGGTCTATGCATCACTATCTACCCATTCTGTCTCTCCATCCCACTCCCCGCTTTCTTTACTTTGGTCTTTACTCCTCGCTCCATCTCTCTCTATCTCTATCTAAGTTTTCTCTATGTCTGTACCTCTTTTCATTTCCTTTCTGTCTTTCTATCCTCCTCATTCTCTTTCTCTCTTTCTCTATAAGTGTACACCCTGTAATTATATTTGACTTCTTCTTTGAATTTGTTGTTGTATCTTGCATGTATATGTTTGTGTGTCTGTCCTTTTCTCTCATCTCTCTTTCATTTATTTTTACTTTCACTATTTTTCCTTCCTGTTTGCTTTGTCCATCTTTGGCTGTGTCTGAACTCAAGAAAGAAGTACAACTCTCATTCCCACCATCAGTTCCGATGTATATATACAATCATTGTGAACAAAGCACAAACCTATGTCTGTTTGTCTCTGATATAACTTTGTTGTGAGTTCCTTGTGAGTTCCTTGTGAGTGGGTATATATGCATGTGTAGCAATGAAGAGACTGCTGACATTTACCTTGTAAATCCCTGCTAGTGCCAGTAGGATTTATAATGTCTTTACTTCTCGTTTCCTCTTCTTCTTACCAAGCTGCTTCATCAATTTGTTCTTTGTAAATGGAGTGTTTTACAGTGCATCTGCTTTCTAGTTCGTCTATGACCTTTTCATAGAGATAACATACACTCCCAGAAAGGTCAATAATCCTCTCTAAAAGCACTTTCTGCATGCCCTGTATCCTTTTCCACATTAATGAACTATTATCATAAATTATGTTTCAAGGTCAAATCTGAGTTCTAAAGCATGGTTTTAATGTAAAATTGGGTATGAAATATTCCGAGAGTATAAATGTACCTGTCTATGATTTATTAAGGTAGCTCCAAACACATTGTACAACATTCAAGTTGGGGTGGGATTCGCTGCCCGCGGCTCTGAATGTGTTAAAAATATTCAATATGGAAGGAGCTTGAATATACCCTGCAAGATTTTACAAGATTTAACCTTATAACAGTTTTTTTTGAAGGTTAAGTCATGAAAGCTTTCTTATGTCTTTTAAAACAGCCCTATACTGCTTTTCATTTCATATTCATTTAACCATTACAAAAAAACCCCACATAAACATCTACGATAATATTTCCATTATATTAAAAAATATTTTGAAGTTACAGTTAAAACATGATAGTTATGAAGTCCAAATGTTGTGATACCCCCTGACTGGCTTCCAGCTCTTAATAGACTCTAGTTTATTCAAAAGTATAGATGTATATTGACTCCAGTACAATCATATTTTTAACAACGTACATGTATATCCAACAGGAGAGGGAGAGAGAGAGGGAGGGAGAAAGGGAGAGAGAGAGAGGGAGGGAGAGAGGGAGAGGGAGAGAGAGAGAAGAGAAGAGGAGCGAGAGGGAGAGAGAGAAAAAGAACAAAAAAGTGGGAGAGAGAGTGGGAGAGGTGGGGGAACACTAAAGCATTGATGATAATTTCATTAACCATTTCATATTGCAGCCATGTTAGCATTCAACCGAGAAATGACTTTCAGTAGTCACATCCATGTAGTCACATCATGTAGCACATCATGTCGGCTTCGTACAAAACATCCTGTATCCTTGTATAACTGAGCAGACGAACAGCCTGAGTTTATATACAACGGCGATTCAAAACAAAATGGATTTTTAGCCAGTGATAGATATCAGTTTACCAGAATGTTTCTCTCTGGATTTCTTTTAGCTTAGCCTTCCAGAAATTGATTTTTGTCTCTTTTTTCATTTTATCCATCGTCTTTTTCTGAATTGCCTGTGATTGCCTTATACCGGTGTATAAGGCAATGTAGAATATCTCACTATCTACTGAATATAACAGAATCATTATACAGAAGGCTTACGGTTGCACCATGTGAGAGAGGGGAGGGGGATTGGGGAGTCCTGAAAAGGACTGTTGGTAATCTTTCTTTCTTGAGTGTGTGTGTAGTCCTGAAAAGGACTGTTAGTAATCTTTCTTGAGCTTATACTTCTAAAGAGAACTATAGCGCCGGTTCGAGAGGATGTGTAGTAGGGGGCTCAACGTTTCGAACAGGTTGACTTTCCGTCGTCACATGGTGCAACCGTAAGCCTTCTGTATATCTACATGTACATCACCATGTACATCACCATGCAAGCCAATACTTATATTAGCAGCATCTAACAGAATTATTATTTTCTTCCGTTCAAAATGGAATGGAATGGCTTTAAAGGTACTGATTGTCAGCTTTTCATCAAAGGTATGCTCAAACATGCATCATGTTCAAGGAACCTCAATATATAGACTAGTTGAAACGCTTCAAAAGGCACCTCACCCGAGATACTGATACCAATGATATCACACCTTTGAACCAACATTGTTATATTTGAAAGGTTTGTAATGAAATAAACACAGTTGGAAAGATTTGAAGGTTCTTTATCAAACTCTAATTGGACTGCAGTATGTGTCATCATCTGTCATCAAGGGAATTTTGTTTTTTTGATGTGAGAAGTTTGGTGGTTGACTATTCCATTGTGTGTGATTCAAGTTTGGTGGTTGACTATTCCATTGTGTGTGATTCAAGTTTGGTGGTTGACTATTCCATTGTGTGTGATTCAAGTTTGGTGGTTGACTATTCCATTGTGTATGATTCAAGTTTGGTGGTTGACTATTCCATTGTGAATGATTCAAGTTTGGTGGTTGACTATTCCATTGTGTGTGATTCAAGTTTGGTGGTTGACTATTCCATTGTGTGTGATTCAAGTTTGGTGGTTGACTATTCCATTGTGTGTGATTCAAGTTTGGTGGTTGACTATTCCATTGTGTGTGATTCAAGTTTGGTGGTTGACTATTCCATTGTGTGTGATTCAAGTTTAGTGGTTGACTATTCCATTGTGTGTGATTCAAGTTTGGTGGTTGACTATTCCATTGTGTGTGATTCAAGTTTGGTGGTTGACTATTCCATTGTGTATGATTCAAGTTTGGTGGTTGACTATTCCATTGTGAATGATTCAAGTTTGGTGGTTGACTATTCCATTGTGTGTGATTCAAGTTTGGTGGTTGACTATTCCATTGTGTGTGATTCAAGTTTGGTGGTTGACTATTCCATTGTGTGTGATTCAAGTTTGGTGGTTGACTATTCCATTGTGTATGATTCAAGTTTGGTGGTTGACTATTCCATTGTGTGTGATTCAAGTTTAGTGGTTGACTATTCCATTGTGTATGATTCAAGTTTGGTGGTTGACTATTCCATTGTGTATGATTCAAGTTTGGTGGTTGACTATTCCATTGTGTGTGATTCAAGTTTGGTGGTTGACTATTCCATTGTGTGTGATTCAAGTTTGGTGGTTGACTATTCCATTGTGTATGATTCAAGTTTGGTGGTTGACTATTCCATTGTGTATGATTCAAGTTTGGTGGTTGACTATTCCATTGTGTGTGATTCAAGTTTGGTGGTTGACTATTCCATTGTGTGTGATTCAAGTTTGGTGGTTGACTATTCCATTGTGTGTGATTCAAGTTTGGTGGTTGACTATTCCATTGTGTGTGATTCAAGTTTGGTGGTTGACTATTCCATTGTGTATGATTCAAGTTTGGTGGTTGACTATTCCATTGTGTATGATTCAAGTTTGGTGGTTGACTATTCCATTGTGTGTGATTCAAGTTTGGTGGTTGACTATTCCATTGTGTGTGATTCAAGTTTGGTGGTTGACTATTCCATTGTGTATGATTCAAGTTTGGTGGTTGACTATTCCATTGTGTCTGTTAAGAGCCAGAATGGTGTAAGCTCTGTGTAAAGTGCTATGAGATAAATCCCTTCTTGCTCTAAACAGTTGATTGCATCTATTACTATGAACATGACGGACAAAGAAAGAGGACAAAATATACAATTCCTCATTCTACCCTCAACAATTGCTGTGGTAGACAAAGGAACATCCCTTCACTGCTATTATGTAAAAATGTGTAGAACAGGTGTCACATGCATATTCACCTGTTCTACTTATTTTACATAATAGCAGTGAAGGGATGTTCCTTTGTCTACCACAGCAATTGTTGAGGGTAGAATGAGGAATTGTATATTTTGTCCTCTTTCTTTGTCCGTCATGTTCCTAGTGTATTAGCATTGATATGAAACAAGAATTACTTGAAACCACTCACTGGTTGTCTCAGTATGGCATCTAATAAGATTAACGTCTTTTTGACTCTCACTCATTAGATAATAGCACTGGGGTTTGTTTGTGCATGCCCATATAAATTGAGAAATTACACTTTACTGGTCATTGTGATGAATAACTTTAGCTAGCCCATTGGTTATACACCCTGTACATTGGTTATACATTGGTTATTAATTCCATTGCATAAAATGACCCATTAGGTCTGAACAGAGATACTAGTGGTAGTCTGGAGGGTGTATACATGTAGTTTATTCTATTTAATTCTATTTAATGACTGTGAGGTCTGAAGAGAAAGACTAGTGATAGTCTATAGGGTGCATAGGTGATTCAATCTATTTCATTCTATTTAATGACTATGAGGTCTGAAGACAAAGACTAGTGATAGTCTAGAGGGTGCATAGTTTATTCTATCTATTTCATTCTATTTAATGACTGTGAGGTCTGAAGACAAAGACTAGTGATAGTTTAGAGGGTGCATAGTTGATTCAATCTATTTCATTTTATTTAATGACTATGATGTCTGAAGACAAAGACTAGTGATAGTCTAGAGGGTGCATAGTTGATTCAATCTATTTCATTTTATCTAATGACTATGATGTCTGAAGACAAAGACTAGTGATAGTCTAGAGGGTGCATAGTTGATTCAATCTATTTCATTCTATTTAATGATACAACATCACCAAGCCTCTGGCTACAACCCAGTCATTATTTAATGAGTGCAAATTACGCACAGAAGTTTTGTAGGTTAAATTCTATTTGCCTGTGAGTAATTCCAGGTTTCCATTTTCTCACTATTCCCCAATCTTTTTTCTTTTCTTTTTTGGGTCTTCTGCATGCTGTATTCATCACAATGCCTTTTGCATGCCTCTTATTTTCTTATGAGAATAAGTGAGTATAAGAGAGAGAGAGAGAGAGAGAGACAGAGGGGAGTCCATGAAAGAAAAGTCATTCAATATCATTTTCATTACATTCTTCCCTCCCTATGTTTTTGTATTAATTTGCAGATTAAACATAGAAAACATATTTTGTCCTAACCCAATCATTTTTCAAGGTTTGCACCCATTGTTTTTGCCTTTGCATATTAAAACAAGTACTCTCTTTTTTAATACTTGTGCACGCATCCCAAACCATGAGATATTGAGAAATATTGCACGGTCGTAGGGATACTTTCCATAAGGCATAAGAATACAATTATACTGGTTGGTGCAAAGCCCTTCAATTATAAATGATCTCTATTGAGGTTAATCACTATATGAAGAAAGAGACTAAGATCAAGGCTAGAAAGAAAAGATAATATAGGTGAGATAGAAGGAGATGGTATAATTGGATTTCTAGACTCAATTTAGGTTAATTAGGGGTATGGGAGTTCTTGAACTGAATATAGCTTAAATTTTCATTAGCTGTGTTTTAATAGAAGTTGGTAAATTTGTACTGAATTATAGAATGCACGGTGTGAATTTAGTGAGATATTAATGGAGGGTTAATTGTGGGTATGGACACTTGAAAATACAATGAAGAGATCATAAAGTGAGAGAGAGAAAAGAGAGAAAAGAGTTTGTAAGGCCCGCATAGAATCATATCTGCTTGAACTTAATCTGTTTTCGCTAAATTTTAGTATTTTATGCAAGTCAATAGACTATACTGTACTCACCAAGTCACTTGTACCTTTATTTAAAGTGCAATTTAGTTGTTTTTTTATTTTGCAATATCTTTTCAGAGAAATAATATTTTGCAATAGCTTTTCAGAGTAATGATATTGAAGCTGTTATAGTCTTTTGAGAGCCAGAAGGGCTTTAACTGTGTGTAAATGATATGAGTTAAAGATATAGACCAGTTTGGGAAACGCCCCCCTCTCAAAAAATGAAATGGAAGCTCTTATTACCAATCATGTGAAAGAATATGTTTTTGACTAATACGTGATGATACAAATTTTGCCGGGAAACCGCATACTAATTGATATATTTGGTAAATTATCATATTGATCCGGCCTGGATAGATATCGCGACGGGAATTTCAACATTGGGCACATATCTCTGCTTTTTTGCGAATTTAGATTGAAGTATTGCCATCTATTAAAACCTCTGAAGGCAATATTTAAACAATATTGAATGGATATGCTGTACCCAAAACCCTTGAATCGCAATTTTACCACTACTGGTCTATGTCTTTGATACCTCTCTGGTTCCAAACAGATGATATAATAATGAATACACTGTAAGACCAGCAAGGAACAGAAAAGAACAAACAAAAGTATTGATGGTTTGTCCCCAAGACTCCCCATTAATTGAGCCATGATAACAGGCTATTTATAACTAGAGACAAACAATTGACATGAATAGGATGAGAAATAAAGAAGAAAGAGAGGAGAATATAGAATATGATTTTAATGAAAGCAATGATATAGGATGATGGAAAGAGACAATGACAGGTCATAATAAAACTAATTATTTCTTCATTTAAGATGTAATATGCCTTGGAATACCATCAAATAAGATGAGACAATCAAGATGCCTTTCTCTACCTCTGGTATTTTACTCTGATGGGAAAATAATAATACAGCCTTCATGAGGCTTGTTCACATTACTCCTCTAGTAAGACTGACACTTTAATTTGTTGCTGTTCAAAGCATGTTCCAATTGATAGGATGTGTTAGAAAGGGCTACGCACTGCAAGGGGTGTAGCGTTGTAAAGTTGTTAAGAAGGAAGGGTAGTTACGTCATGAGAGTAGAATGGGAAGATGATGTGCTTTTGTAAGTGTTTTAATCAAGCTAATTGCATCATGCCGTTAAGTCAAGGTTTTTCAATTACGTCATGTAACGTACATGTAATGTACATGTACTGTACATTGCTCAAGTTGACAAAGAAGAGCAGTATTCTTGTATTTCATAGTGAAGTCCTGATTTGGTTAGACTTGTTAAAATTTTAACCAACAGTTGATTTCCAGGTGACCCTCCCAACTCTTGGTTAAAAGATTAACCAACCCTAGTTGGTTACAAGTTTAACTATTTATTAAAACTTGAACTAATTATTTGTTAAATATGTTTAACCAACTTTAGTTGGTTAAAAATTATAACCAACTATTTATTAAAATGTTAACAAATCATTTTTAACCAACCCTTGTTGGTTACAATTATAACCAACTATTAAGTTTTAACAAATCATTTTTAACCAACCCTAGTTGGTTACAATTTATACCAACTATTTATTAAAACTTTAACCTAGTTGGTTACAATTATAACCAAATATTTATCATGGTTGTTGGTTAAAATAACAATCCACACATAATTTGCACTCATTCATTCATGAAATGAAATGAGACAGTTGAGTCAGTAGTCGAAAAGCTGTTATCTTGGGGGTTCGAAGGGCTAGTTATAAGGTGTTTGAAGGTAAGCTATTAAAACGAATATTTACTATACCATTCTACTGATGAACTTTTTATAATCCATCTGAAGCAGTGACAAATTTCCACAATATTTTTAACAATGTAGTAAAGTCGCTAAAACTTGCCTGCTATTCTCTCTCAGATTGCCAATTCCCGGCGTGCGAGTAACTCTGCTCGCAAGATAGAATAGGTCTACATCAAACTAGTCTAGTCTACCCTTTTTAGCTATTGCACAACAGAAAGAAATAAGGTCACGTAGATCTAAATCTACACTTATAGATTCCTTGAAACGGGAATATATAGACCTACGTTTCTCCATGATCATGATCAGGATTAGGCCTACTGCGAATATTTTGCCGGTAGATATAGTACTTGCATTCGACCCAGTGTAACCATGCAGGGTAACGGGTGAGTATCGGGCTACGCACATGTCGTCAGGCGCAACAGCCGCTGCATGCAGCAGCAAAGTTACTCGCACGCAGGGAATTGGCAATCTGAGAGAGAATAACGGGCAAGTTTTGGCGCCTTTACTGCATTGTTGAAAATATTGTGGAAATTGTTACTGCTTCAGATGAATTATAAAAAGTTCATCAGTAGAATGGTATAGTAAATATATGTTAAGCTTACCTTCAAACACCTTAACTAGCCCTTCAAACCCCAAGATAACAGCCTTTTGACTACTGACTCCATGATGACATCCCGGGATGAAATTCGTTGCAAACTGCTACTCGTGATTCTCGTTGTTTATTGGCTCATTTCATGTCACATGATCAAAACTTTTAACCAACCATCGAACGGCGGGAATTCTATATGTTGGTTAACCAAGTGCAGCAAACCACGGCATTTTACCCAAATGTTTGTTAATTTGTTTAACCAACCAATTGAAACTAGCTTTAACCAACCACATTATTACCAAACCACGGCACTTAAAGGTAAAGACCAGTTTTGGAAACGCCACTCTCTCAAAAAAATGAAATGGAAGCTCTCATTACCAATCATGTGAAATAATATGTTTTGACTAATACGTGATGATAGAAATTTTGCCGGGAAAGTCGGAAACCGCCTACTAATTGATATATTTGGTAAATTATTATATCTATTGGGACCAAATAGATATCGCGCACGTGGTCGCGTAGTCCCATATACATCTTTCTGTGTACAGTGCTTGTAACTTTACCAAGACTGGGCCAAATTTCTTATCATTTTGATGATTCCAGAACCTTGCAGTACACACCAATACTTATATGCTAGATGATCAACCTTTTCTGATCGATTCCACTGGCCTTTATCTTTAACACAACAGTTGGTTATTTTTTTTAACCAACCAGTTTAAATACGTAAAAGTTTTACCAGTGTTTTTAGAGTGTGTGGAATTCAAGTATAGTTGCTTCAATGCTCTCTCTCATCTGGTAACTTTAATACTGTACATGAATGCATTATCTTTTTTGCAGCTTCATATGAACATATAGACCAAACAGTTTAATATCTTCAGTAGATAGCATCCCAATACATCAAGTTAATGATCCAGACAGTCACATTTACACAGTAAAACTCTGGTAGTGTTACCCAGCGAAACCACACACACACATCTATTTGTAGGGGGGGTCAGGATTCAAATTGCTTTGTTTGTTACATGTACTTGTTATAAATCTCTGTTCATACTTTACATGTATGTTAAGGCGGATTATACATAGATCTTCCACTCTGTTTTCTTTAGTAGTTATCATGAAAAAAATGATATAAGATATGAGTGAGATTCAATACTTTGAGCTTATCATGATAGTCTCATCTGTCAGACATGTTATCTTTAGTTTACATAAGCTAGAAAGGTCAGTATATACTGAGTTTATTCCTGAATCCATCAATCCTGGTGATAATGAACTATGTCTGTTACAACATTTGTCCCCGTGACATTTTCTCTTGGTTTTATTTTGTCAGAAATGAAGAATTAGGTAAACAATTTTGGCTGTGACTAAGTTTAGGGGTAGGTTCATCATCATGTCTTAAGTTTCTGGTTATTGCTTGGGAGAGGGAGAGGGTTAGGGTTAGGGTTAGGGTTAGGGTTAGGTTCAGTGCTGGGTCTATCGGTGAAGTGAGGAATTCAACTTGTGTAAGAAAACTTGATTATTGGTTATTTTTGTACCCCACTCCCTTTAACACACATACAGTATCAAAATGTTGGCGATGTAATGTTAGTAACTTGATTTGTTAATTCATGGTAACAAACGATCTAGCTGTATGTAAGGTTTATAATGGTAATAATTTCAAATTTATTGTGTATTGATTGTAACCCCCTTCATATTATATAATGATTAAAAAAGGCGGATAGAATCGAGAAGGAAGAAAATGAATGAAGAATTTCTCAAGAAAGAAAGAGAATGGGATATAAATACATCAATAATGAGGTAAAAAAAGGGGGAGGGAGAGAATGGGTAGGGTAAAAAGAGATTTCATATATATACCACATTTTATAGTCAATTGTGAGAAGAAAATGATGTGCATATGTAATCTCTCCTTGCCTAACAACACCTACATGTACATGTACACCTACAAAGCTGATGTAATGAGCATTAGATGTAAGGTATACATAGCTCAGTTAATCGTCTAAAGCCTAGAGAGCTCAGTTAATTGGTGTGTTATTAGATCTCCGCTTATAGAGCCTTCACGCTCTGTAGACCATGCAGAAATCTTCACACCTATCCTTCTATAAATGGCAAGATATTAACCCCCCTACCCCCTCGCCTAATTACACTGTGCATTCCACCAATCAGAATGCTTTGTTCTAGGGTCCTGACAACTTAATGCATTTACCGTGCTTTTCATCTCAAGAGAAAGGGCATTCCAAAGGGTTAAACAGAAAACTTCCTCTTCTGTAAATTGCCCAAAACTCATACTCTTTCATTCTAAGTATCACATCTAAACCAGAATACAAGAATATTATTCCTCAGTTAAGTGTCGGAAGGGATTTACTCATTTGCATTTGTTGTGATGTGGTTTTCTTTTTTTTTCTTTCATAAATTAATTCCACAGAAAGAAAAAGTCCAGATTTTGGCATTATTTTCATATTTTTGTCATATGTATATGCCTTTTTGTGGAATGTCTGGTTAAGTGTAAGCTAAAATGTGAAATGAGGACTTGAGGAAATAATTGTTTTAATTGATATCCATATTCCATCGTGGATGTGAGTTGTACTCTACATGTATATAGGTCATACACGGTGAATAACATGACTTTGTCCTTGCAAGTACATGTAAGGTATGACTCATGGGGTATATGTATAAAATGTTACTTTTTGATGTGTGATAGAGAGGGGTATGAATCAAAGACTAGGCTACACGGTGTAAATTGCCATGGGCTATATGTGTATAAAATGTTAGTTTGTGAAGTGTGTTTGAGAGGTAATGAACCGTACAAGTATGCATACTCACCATATTGAATACATGAGTAGCAAAGCAATATGGGTAGACACCTCAGAATTTAATTGTGAAAGGATTTTAAACAAGTGAGTGGGTACAACGTCAAAGGGGAGGGAGGGACGGAGGGAGGGAAGAAGCAAGAAAGGGAAGAAAGGGAGGAAGGGAGAGGAGAGAGACTGAGAGAAAGAGAGAAAGAGAGAGAGAGAGAGAGAGAGCGCAATGGTTTTTTTAGGATGGATGGGTGGGGAGAGGGTAGATTGATGCATATGAAGGTAAGCAGTTAATACATGTTATATAAATTGTGAAATGTATGAAATGTGTATCTTTTAAAAATAATACATGTCTCTTTTGGTCTTCTATCTCATGTGAAACTTATGAAGCACATGAATATATGACTATTTCTCTGAATGATGATATTTTCTATCTATTGAAAGCCTTCCTCTAATCAGATTAATATGTGATATAGTTTCTTCTTATTCAACCACACTCTATTTCTTTTATATTTTGTCTTGTGCAGGAATTTGCAACATTAACGAAGGAGCTTAACCAGGCTAGAGAACAGCTGCTGGAGAGAGAAGAAGAGATCTGTGAACTGAAGGCAGAGAGAAATAACACAAGGGTGAGTATATATGGATGGATAGATAGATAGATAGATAGAAAGATAGATGGATGGATGGATGGATGGATGGATGGATAGAAAGATAGATGGATGGATGGATGGATGGATGGATGGATGGATGGATGGATGGATGGAACAGCTGCAGGAGAGAGAAGAAGAGATCTCTGAACTGAAGGCATAGAGAAATAGCACAAGGGTAAGTATATATAAATGGAGGGAGGGAGGGAGGGATGGACAAACACTTACATTGGTGGACAGGTGAAAAACAAATGAGAGGAAGAGATCGAAAATAGAGCTCTGATATAAAAAACTGTAAAATAAATCACACTGAGGAAACCTTGCATTTATATAGCAAATAAACATGAGAAGTTTCTGCCACAAATGACATGTAACACTGATAAGCACGCAGATAAGCACATAGATAGCTACATGTAGGTAGCTTGATACATCAAAATAACAAAGATAGACAAGTGAGATCGAGATAGAGAGTTCTCTGACAACATAGACTTGAATTATTCAAAGTAATGTGATGTTTCCATGAAGCCCATCAACTATCTGATCCTAATCATCACTTCTTATGAAACACAGAGACCTTGAACACCTCGCCTCCAGAGACACACCTAACTCATCTTTTATGTTATGTCATATCAGTTATCACACCTTGTTATAATGAGAACAGACATGCTACCATTCTTTATGTCATGTCAATTTCATGCCTAGACGGCGTGCGCCTAGATTTGACGCATGGCCATGTTTTCAATTTCCACTGCTTCCTTCCAATAGTGTACTGTAGATGCATAACCAGTCCAGGCAGGAATATTGAACCAGCTAGCGCGATTGTGAACAAGGACGGAAAATTATCAAGAAACTCAACACAAACAAACATATAGGTCACAAGAAGCAACATTTAATTATTATTAGTCTTTTATGTACAGATCTCTGTTTGAGCCTTTGTGTGATTTGAACTGGATGGATGTCTTGAGCGATAATACATAGCGTCATGAATACATTGCTTTATAGAAATTAAAGTCCTATTAGAGTCCTAATATTACATCATGATGTTTAGACAGAGGTCGTCTCAAATTCTATTTCAAGTTTGACATGGAGAGAAGCATATTGAGGGCTAGCACATTACTAGCAGCATACAGCATAACATGCATTTACTTATGGATACTAATATGGCAGAAAAAGAATGACAAATATATATTATCTATAGTCTCCCCATGGAAGTATCTACATGTATATATACAAACCTTCAGGGGTTTAATGTTTCAAGGGAAGTTAATGAATAGTGTAGATAAAGGATTCATATCGAACCGTCTTCCTATGTTAGATTCTCTTTAGCCTTTAGTATTTTTTCATACAGATACGTCTCTCTTCACTCTTTAGCCACTAATGTAAATCTAACGTTTCTTTTGCTAGACATGTTACTGCTCGTGCTAGACATGTTTCTGCAATGTTTTCAAGCATCATGTCATAATTTGTCATAATTTGTTGATGTCTTTTGATTATATTTTGATTATATTTTGATTATATTTTGAGTGTACATGTATGTTTATTCTTGCTGTTGTTTGCCTTTTACTCATTCTACACTTTTGTATTTTTATATTGGGGATGTTATGAATATGCAAATTGTGCTTTGAATATTCATGTTTCTGTGTTGTTTTAGAGGTTGTATTGGAGCAAATAAGATGTACTTAATTCAGAGCTTATTTTGTTTTGGATCATGTTTATTTGTTTTCATTTGTTTTCCTGATGATTTGATCTGTTACATGTAGTTGGGAGAATAAACATGGTCAATTGAATTTTAAATCGCCTGGACCTAACAGAGAAAATAAATGAATTCATGAACTTTTTGATCTTTGATCTTTAAAGCTTGAATTGTTTGATGTTTTCACTACAGTTACTGCTAGAGCATCTTGAATGTCTCGTGTCTCGTCACGAGCGTTCGCTCAGGATGACGGTCGTGAAGCGCCAAGCATCGTCGCCCGCCGGCGTGTCATCAGAGGTGGAGGTCTTGAAAGCTCTGAAATCTCTCTTTGAACATCACAAAGCTCTAGATGAGAAGGTCAGAGAGAAGCTAAGGGTCGCTCTCGATAGGGTCAACTCCCTGGAGGGAGAGGTGGAGAGGTCACATTCAGAGGTAAGAGGGCAAAGGTTATTCATGTTGCAAAAGCAGTCTGATTTGTGTATGTGTGATTTCAATGAGACATTGATGATTTATATGTTTAGATCGAAAGTAATGCACTTAAGTCAGAAGGTCAGATGCAAGAGGTCGAAGGTTAACTTCCACTCTTGATGGGGTGATGTTTGGGGTGTAAGTTGGATGATCGGAGTGTTGTGTAGCTACTTAAACATCAATACATAACTTGCTTAATTTTTCTCACTATTTGCAAACTTTCACCTTGCTGTTCCTCTGATTTTCTGTTTTCAAAGAAGGGTTGATTTCCCTGTTAGATATTATGTCTGAAGCCAGAAGGGCTTAGTGCATATACTTTAAAATAGAGTTAACGACCATCTGCCTATGAACAGACAGAGGGTACAGGATTCTTGTTGAAATTGTATCAATGTATAAGAACTGCTCCATTGATCATGGTGTAAGAGGATGGGCTGCATTAGACTCTAAGGAGGATGGATGTGGTGTTTGGAATAGTGGATGTAGGTTAGTTGTGGTGTTAGGGTTACGGGATGCAGGATGGATGAGACTCTGATTAATTGGATTGGTGGTCTTAAGGGGTGAAAGAAGATACCAACTACCATGTACTTATATCACTATCACATCTAGCCTTGGTCTATAGAGAGATAGAGAGAGAGAGAGAGAGAGAGAGAGCGAGCGAGCAAGAGAGAGAGAGAGAGACAGACAGACAGAGAGAGACAGAGATAGATAGAGAGATTAGAGACAGAGACAGAGGGAGAGAGACAGAGAGACAGACAGAGATAGAGAGATTAGAGAGAGAGAGAGAGATAGACAGATAGAGAGATTACTTAGAGAGAGAGAGAGAGAGAGAGAGAGATAGAGAGAGAGAGTACATGAACCTATTGAGTACTGAATCTCATTCCAATATGGTTTAATATAGGATCAACCTGATTCACATAGGTAGACAATAGCTTACCAGATTAGAGTTTAGAGACCTTTATAGATCTACATGACATGCATGACCATGTGTATTTCATCCTTGCTCTTGCTCTGCAAGTTTTCAAAATGTTACCTATTTTATACCTCATGGAAACAACCTCGTATTAAGTTAACAGCCTCTCATTTTTCATTCCAGGGGACAACTTTTTTGTTCCAAAATTAAAAAGAATTCTAGAGAATTTTTGTTGGACAATTGATATGCTGAGTCTTATTACATCATAAAGAGATCAGAATAAATGTGTCTCTGTTTTAATAATAGTGGTGTTAGTATCATAATTTCCTTTAAGCAATTTGTGAAGAGAGTAAGTTCTATATGTTATCATGACTACACTGTACCTAGAAGCCTATTGCATATGAGAAATGGATTCTAGTATTTTATCTCCCATATATTGTGTTTTTATTTCTTACTTTTGGGGCAATATATGATTATAATACTTAGTATATGAGGTGGATGTTTGTAAGAATATCATATTACCTTCTGCTTTTTACTGCTTTTACATTCTCTCTCTCAAAATAAATAATGTGATTATCACACATGGGTATTACTAAAATAGGATAGGATGTTTGATGAGATTAAACTGGTTCATAGCAAATGCTTGTATTCACAGAAGGAGGAAATACATTTTTAGAGCTGTGTTGTGTAGGTAAGAAAAACAACACAAAAAATCCATTATCTCTTCATGATCATCCATCATGAAAATACAGTGGCCTACATTGTGTGTTTTTATTTTAGGTGTTAGAAATACTGTCAATAGTGAAGTCTCTCACTTAAAATATGTAACAGACTGCTATAACTATTTCGAATGTTGAGTAGAAATGTTTTAATGTGATCAGTATCATTGAATTGAATTTATGTAATCAAATTAAACTCACATCAGCCTATAAAGACTGCTTTTCAGCGAGTCTATATTACAAACATAAAATAAATTATATAGACATAAAAATGAATATAAATGCATAGGAAAAACAACTTAAAGATGACATATATAATAAAGTGAAGAGAGAAAGCGAAGAAAAAACAAACAACTGCTTTTCAGCGAGTCTATGTTACAAACATAAAATAAATTATATAGACATAAAAATGAATATAAATACATAGGAAAAACAACTTAAAGATGACATATATAATAAAGTGATGAGAGAAAGCGAAGAAAAAACATACAAACATAAACATATATCGCATAAAAAGTGTCGTATGAATGAATAAGGAACAACATAACGATATTAAAAAGCTAACATAATAAAATAAAAGTATAACCATTATTACAGTATGAAAAGCTTGAAGCTGACAAGGTTGTCTAAGCTGTAATATATGCACTTGTATTTTTTTTAATTATCCAACACCATCACAATAACTGAACCATTTTCACTTGTAGACTAACATTTGTGTGTATGATGAAAGAAAATGATGAAAGTAATTGATGAACCTACCCCACCCTTTCTCTGTAACACTGCTCAATGTTCAAGGTATTGATGGGCTCCGTATAAGAACAATGTATACAGGAACAGTATGGTAGCAAACAGAAGGGAGTGAAATTAGACGAGAGAGAGAGAGAGAGAGAGAGAGTGCAAGCGTCGTTAAAATAATAATTTGTGAAGCCATGAAATTGGTTGTGATATATAAAGCAGCTGTAAGAGTACATACATGATACATGATAAGATGTTAGTGTGTGGAGAGAGGAAAGACGGGATCGATTAACAGACTCAAATCAATGTTAGAGCGTGTAACAAGCTTGAGCTAGCTGGCCTATCATATTGACCGCTCACCCATACCTTCCTACTCCCTACCAGTCTAAGGTCACACGGAAAAATATCAAAAGCTTAACTCTCATGTCTCCAAAATTATGAGAAAAAAAATATCTTCCAGTGCATTCTACGTACAGAGCATGCTTATTACTTTGCATCCAACATTATCAACTCTATTACATACATGTACATGTATACTTGCACTTCAAGATTTAAGGGACATCATAGAAAATGAACATCTTACTTTTGATAATATCTTTTTAAAGCCACTACTCCTTTTACTTCACTTTTTTTGCCATTGAATGTTTCAACATGGATTTGTGAAAAACCCTTGATTTCTTTATTTGATGACAGAAGGAATTAGGAGAGAGAGGGAGACGGAGAGGGAGAGAGAAAGAGAGAAAGACAGAAAGAGAAAGAAAGACAGAAAGAGAAAGAAAGAGAAAGAGAGATGGAGAGAGACAGATAGATAGAAAGAGATGGAGAGGGAGAGGGCAAAAGAGAAAGAAAAAGAAAGAGAAAGAGAAAGAAAGACAGAAAGAGAAAGAGAGATGGAGAGAGACAGATGGATAGAAAGAGATGGAGAGGGAGAGGGAGAGGGCAAAAGAGAAAGAAAAAGAAAGAGAAAGAGAGAGAAAGAGAGATAGAGAGAGAGAGAGATAGACATTGTTGGCCATCGTATACTAATTACCAGCCTACTCCATTGTTTTCACTCTACACATCATGACCTTACTTTCCTTGTCATCGTCATTGGGTGATGGGAGATTTAAAGGGAAGGATCACCTCCTGCATGACCTATGAATATGAGCTTCAATTCTGTGCTAAGTTGTTTGTTTTGTTTGGAGCCAGAAGGGCATGAACTCATATCATATTACACAGAGTTCATCCCCTTCAGGGCCCTGTTTCATCAAACTTGTTATCAATAACAAGTTACGATAGTTGTTATAAGCTACTGAAATCCTTGCATGTGATTGGCTGTGAGCAGATTTGTCATAGATCTGTGGCAGTTGTTATTGATAACAAGTTTTATGAAACAGGGCCCAGGCCCAGGGCCAAGGCAAATCATATAATGCATTTATGGAGTAGAGAACCTCAGTGGAAAAAATGCTTAGGAGCAGAGACTGACACAATTTTGAAAAGTTTCAAAAAGACCTTTGGTAAAATTGTAAAAACTATCTGTGAAGTCATCAATGTAGCAATGCTTCAGTCAACCTCATGGTAGATTAAGCTTGATAATGTATTTCCACTCCTGATAAACCAATTAGAGCTATTATAAGTTCACATCTTCTCTAGATCATACAATGTCTTTTCTTTGTTTGTCTTGTAAATGATGATCAACAAAGTTTCAATATATTTGTGGTATTTAATTATTTATGCTTCATAACTATATAAGTAATAATTAGTGATAAATTTATTGGTACATGAATTTCTCTCTCTCTCTCTCTCTCTCTCTATTGGGGGTCAAATGAATCATATCACCACTCTTCCAGGTCAGAGATTCAGATAAAGTTCTTCCTTATCTTATTTGGAGCTGTGCTTTATTTCCTCTGCTAAACCCCTTTTAATATTTGATATCTCTGTGCTGATGATTCTAGCAGCTTGCCATTTGAGCTTCATGCTCACCATGTCTGCTTTCATTTCTCGTCTCACTCATCTCATATTTCACGTCTCATATTCTATCAGCGGCCCAACTCATTTCCACACAACTCGCAATGAGCGGTTGAAAGACAATCAATAGGAATCTTGGGGCTTTTTTGATCAATTTTGGATACATTATTATTGGAACGTGAGTGGTTTTCTTATGGAGCTAATTATTGTGTACGATACACTGCACTACAACAATTACTAGAATGATTTCATCAATGAGTTACTGTCTATGATTTTATATCAGTTTACATGTATTTCATATCATCATGCTGTAGGTAGGTGTGGAGATACTATGAACCCAATGACTGCCAAGTTCTCTAAACCCCATAGACTAAGTACAGGGATCACCAGGTTCATGTAGGCAGTGGCTTAAAATAAGCAAAATATGACACATAATTTAATCTTGAAAACATTCCCTTTTTTTGAAATACATAATCCCACCCCTTCCCTTAGCTTGTTCTCCTTTTCCTCTCAGTACAATAAAGCTTTGTGATTCTGAATGTCATTCAACATCCAGAGAGCCATTAGGAAATACAAAATGACTCAAATAAATGATATGCATTTTTGTGGATATTTTGCTGATATCACGCCTTTACAATGTACGTGCATGGTATACATTTAGATGTACCATGTAGAATGAAGCCAAACATGTCAATATATATATATATATATATAGACGTGAAGAAAAGAATGGTCTATATATATACGTAGCTGTACTTTACAATTTTATTACGAGCTTTCGGCTTGTGAGGCCTTCTTCAGGTTATATATATATGTATGTGTAAATATTTATATATTTTTTTTTTTTTAGGGGGCAGTCTTTCTCTCTATAAAGGGTCCTTGTAATGTAATCTGATTTTTAAGATATGAAAAGACATGTACAGAGATGCCAACCAGTACGATTAAATCGTATTTAGTACGATATGAAGAGTGAAATACGATAATACGATTTCACCTCTTAAAATACGATTTTTTTTTTTTTTTTTTTGCGGAATCGCATAGAAACATGTACAAGTAAACCCCGGAACCCCAACGAAAACTTTGCTTTACAATTTTCTCATTAAATTTTAATGAAAGATCATTTTACTTGACCGTTCTTACCAGTAACACATTTTTATGAAATTATACTAGCTCAGGGCCGACGGGCCAGTGGTAATGTCAAGTTTTCGTGAAAATCTGATTTTTCTCTCCAAAATCTGATTTTTTAGGATATTCAGTCTGTTTTTTTGTGTCAAGAGGTTGGCATCTCTGCATGTACTGCCTATGTGTTTTTATGTATTTTTATGTATTTTGTGTTTTGCTTATTACTGTTGCATATTCCATATTCCAGGGGAGGGTTGAAACACAGAAAGCTTTTGTATGATGTTTTCTCTTCAAGGTATGAAGAAAACATATAATCTGATATGACAAATGTGAAAAAGTGTTGAAACATGGCAGGTTGCATAGTTGAGTGTGTTGTTAATGCTTGCATACAATGATTGCAGCGTGTTCTTTCATGGGAGGGGGGTATTTAAATGTAGAAAGGTTTTTTTCTTTACAATGTTGTTCCCTTGAGGAGTATAAAGGTAGGATGTAATCTGATTACCAATCCTACTCTGTTCTCCAATGCACTCTAGATGCAATTCAATACACTGCCGTGCTGGTAATGTCCTTTACTCCTTCTAGCTATTCATCTCATTCAAACATAAATGAGTTTATTTCATAACATCTCTTCTTCTTTTACATTACTTTGTCTCATTCCAGCTTCCAACATAAATGAGTTTATTTCATAACATCTCTTCTTCTTTTACATTACTTTGTCTCATTCCAGCTTCCAACATAAATGAGTTTATTTCATAACATCTCTTCTTCTTTTACATTACTTTGTCTCATTCCAGCTTCCAACATAAATGAGTTTATTTCATAACATCTCTTCTTCTTTTACATTACTTTGTCTCATTCCAGCTTCCAACATAAATGAGTTTATTTCATAACATCTCTTCTTCTTTTACATTACTTTGTCTCATTCCAGCTTCAAACATAAATGAGTTTATTTCATAACATCTCTTCTTCTTTTACATTACTTTGTCTCATTCCAGCTTCCAACATAAATGAGTTTATTTCATAACATCTCTTCTTCTTTTACATTACTTTGTCTCATTCCAGCTTCCAACATAAATGAGTTTATTTCATAACATCTCTTCTTCTTTTACATTACTTGTCTCATTCCAGCTTCCAACATAAATGAGTTTATTTCATAACATCTCTTCTTCTTTTACATTACTTTGTCTCATTCCAGCTTCCAACATAAATGAGTTTATTTCATAACATCTCTTCTTCTTTTACATTACTTTGTCTCATTCCAGCTTCCAACATAAATGAGTTTATTTCATAACATCTCTTCTTCTTTTACATTACTTTGTCTCATTCCAGCTTCCAACATAAATGAGTTTATTTCATAATCTATTTCTGATACTTTTCTTGTGTGTGGCCTTTCTTAGTTTCTCTTTTCAGACTCAGAAGAATAGTCCATCCTGTACCTGTAGGTTGATTACAGAGCTTCATTTTTTTTGCTACCCCTCATATGTCTCTTTTCGCAATCTTATTCATTTTTTAAAGTTAAAGTTAAGTTATAAGTTGATATACATGTAGTTGTATGATGGCCTCCTTTTTAACCATGCTTACATGTACACACTTACATAGACTGGTTTAAGAACAAGAAACTCCCAACAGGAGTTTCATTATGTGTCCAACCAATATTATTTTTATGTACAATTTGGGTAATGTTTCACCCAAGAAGATCACCTAATAATACAAATTGATCAAAAAGTTACCCAGAATCAGGTTACTGTCATCATGTACTCATCATTTTCACTAGGTGTTTTCTTTTATATTGTTTGTTAGGATATTACACATATGATATTACACAGCATAGGATATTACACAGCATATAGGTTTATACAGAGCATACACTGTAGGTTATTACAGAGCACAACACAACATCACTTGTACGAATACTGTTCCTTTATGGAAAGAAGATCGAAAACAAATTTGAATTCTTCAAATATTCAGTAAACTGTCTCTTAACTTTTAGCTTTTTTGTCATATATGTTATATACTAAATGTGTAAGACTTACTGCATGCTGAAAGATCTTTCCAATTTCATTTCCAATAACCTATTATACGAAACATCTAAATTGAATGAAATCTTGAGCAAGTGAAAATAGAATTTGAGATAATTACTCAATTATAATTAATAATCATTACCTTGCACTTTATAAAACAGAAGAAAGAAAAAAAGTTTATGAACCAATTTTTTTAGAGCTATATTTTCTCTTCAGAATATTTTAGTCACTGTATTTCAATCAATTTAATATTTGATAGATTCTGCTCACTTTTTTTTCTATCTCTGTCTGAAATTATTAGACTATATTCATACATGTATGTACATTTTACTTGAGAGTGCGGCTGAACTTGTTGAAATCCAGTAAGAATGAGCATTATTGTATGTTGCTATGGTAACATGCTTTTTGCTCCATCTGTATGTTTGCTCAATAAAGGTAGGTCTTAATGCCGGGAAGATTGGGACTATTTAGACATGTATGCTTTCATAGTGCATGACCATTAGGAAATATGCTGTATGAATGCTTGATTAGATATATGCTAAATACTTAGATGTATTTAGTTTTTGTTTTATTTTATTTTTGTTTTATTTCAATTCTCTCTGTCTCTCTTTCTATCTCTGTACCCCCTAGCCCCCCCCCTCTCTCTCTCTCCCACACTCTTTCTCTTTTGGTCTCTATCTCTCTGTCTCTATCACCATCCCTGTCTCCCTCTTATCCTTATGTACCCCATCTGTCTGTCCCTCTCATTATCTCTCTCCTCTCCCTCTATACTTTGGATCGTTTCTTTATTCCTTACTCTCTTACTCACTCTCTCTCTCTCTCTCTATCTCTCTCTGCCCGTCTCTCTCGCTGTGTGTGTGTGTGTGTGTGTGTGTGTCTCTGTCTCTCTGTCTGTCTCTATCTGTCTCTATCTGTCTCTCTCTCTCTCTCTCTCTGTCCCTATCTATGTCTGTCCGTCTGTCCCTCTCTCTCTCTGTCTCTATCTCTCTCTCTCTCTCTCTCTGCTAGTTTGCTGTCAGCTAGGCATGTTTAATGAAAGCTGCCTGTCTGCCAGCACACTGATGTTTTATTTACATAGTGAGATGACATGAGTAGTACCAGGCTGGATGTTATTAATTTATCTATTGATCTGCTACAAGGATATTGCAGTAAATAACTAGCGAGATAGGTTAGTTACTAGTCTCTTTTCTGTAATGGTGTATTGAGTAACCATGGTAGGATATTGATACAGGAATCTAATTGAAGGGACACTGTACATGTTAATTTCTTTGAGTAGATCATGATGTTGGGTAATATGTGAGTTAAGGAGCAGGATTGAGAGTGGTCTTTAGGAGCAGCAGGTGGTGTCTAGTCTATCATGGGTAGCAGACCAGTCAGTTCCTCAGAATTGAATAGATGAATTAAGAACATTAATAAAATCTCTCTTTTTTTGCGAAATTGAGACCACACCCAACTCTTGACCATGCATTTAACAAATA
The DNA here is from genome assembly GCA_037976565.1 of Mesocentrotus franciscanus. Lineage (NCBI taxonomy): Eukaryota > Metazoa > Echinodermata > Echinoidea > Camarodonta > Strongylocentrotidae > Mesocentrotus > Mesocentrotus franciscanus. The sequence goes on along the minus strand of CP137684.1, from coordinate 25,182,048 downwards.
AAAATGGGTATATCTGAACACTGATACTTATTCTTTTCTCATTTTGCAATGAAACAATGTGAGTCTTTTTCAAGAGTATTTGTTTGTATTAAAAATGCTTTGATAGCTTGAATAAGGTAAGTATAAATTAGGCCTACTCATAATTCTTATGCCTTTGATGTTCTTCTTTTTGTATTTTTAAATCTGATTTTAAGTTGTAACATCGTCTTTCTTAGATTGTTAAAATGCACGCCATTTCCTCTTTTGAATCATCTCTGCATACATACAGGTTTAAAATGACCGATTTCTGTAATATAGGAAGCAGGAAATGTTTAATGCTGCACCATACAATATTGATGTTATGATGGATACAGGCAATGTATTACCAATAATTATGAGTGGTATTACAACATGCACTTATGACGGGACAGAGGGTCTAGCTGTGTCTTGGTATCACAGATACCTATCATAACAAGTCTCTTTCTTCAGTTATGTTCATTGATTTATGACATGTTAGGAGCCTTGGCTGAAATAAGCCAGCATTATTTCCCAGATCGTATGGTGGTCATAAATAGCCAATAGCAATCTGGGTCTGTCATGCTAGTCAAGATATATGAGAGTGTACTTGACTGTAGTCAAGATGTATTTGGAGTGGGTTGAACTCAGCTACTGGTATATTGACACATTTCGTTGTGGAATCGAACATATTGCACTTGAGTGTGTGTAGAAATACTCAAAAGGAATGTTTCTTTGCCAGCCACACTTCACATATATGCTTAACCTGCTAGATTGAAGCTTGAATGAAAACAATGCCTAGAATAATGAATATATCATCATCTCCTGAGTGAAAGCCATACAGGTGTTAACTCTATGTGGAGGGTTTTTGATTAATGCCCTTTAGGCTCTCAATTGTATTTGATTTGAAACAATATTTGAATGAAAATGGAAAGTACTATGTGAGACTTTGAGGGTATATGAGCTTTCCAAATATTGACTAAAACTGGCTTCTAGGTGAATTTATTTCAAACATAACCTTGCAAAAGAACCAGAGTCCCTTTTTGATCTGAATGCTGTATCTTTAATACAAAACCCCTGTATAACTGGGCGGGGCTTTGTGTGAGTGTGCATTGATGATTACTAAGTTGTGACTGACTTCTTCAAAACAATGTTATATTTGCACTAGTCTGATTCTGTATTTGACATGCGTTTATAAAACGTTATTTTTTCCACTAGTATGAACATGGTATACCATACAGAGATCCTTCCATTGAGGTCTGTAGGGGCCATCTATCAACATGTTGAAAGATTTACATCCTTTGTTTACATCTTGTTGTTCCTGATCATGACTTAATCCTATCTCGGTGTGTTTAGCTCAACCTGTCTCTAACCATGTACATAACCATGCTCTAATGATTATAAATCTAACATTCATTGAAAAGGAAAGAAACCATATCATCACCTTCTGCTCTCTCTCTCTCTCTCTCTCTCTGTCTCTCTGTCTCTCTCTCTGTTATTGCTCTATCTGGCTCTCTCTGTCTGTCCCCCCCTCTCTCTCTCTCACTCTTGTGTTCAGCTCAACCTGTCTCTAACCATTCTCTAATGATTATAAATCTAACATTCATTGACAAGGAAAGAAACCATGTCATCACCCTCTGTACTCTCTCTCTCTCTGTTCGGGTGCAGAGATCTACTGTGAACCAAAAGACATTTGATGTAAAGAGATATTGGCTGCAGACTAGACCATGATACTTCATTAGCTTAATGTATTGTGATGTAAAGGAGCTATGACATGATCAAGGCTAGTGATCTCTACAGACCACTGTAGCAAGCCTTATATTACTACATTGAGAAAGTCATTGCTATGGCAACTGAAATTTAGAAAAATGAATTCCTCTTCAGTAAGGTCATGATTTTTTTATGAATACTAATCATATGATTTTGGATGGGATATTTTTAAAGGAATTATCTCCCCATTAGCACACAGTCATGTGACTAATCTGACATTACTACAATTGGCAGATCACCGGTAAGAATGAACATACATGTAGTTATACATGCAGGCAGGTCCATTAATAGAGCTCAATGTATTGTGTATGCACAATGACATTTATAATAGGTTCACAAAGGATTACTTACATGTTCAATTTGTTCCATTTTATTATGTGAAGAAAGACAGCATCTTTATATCAAGGCACGTCAGCAAAGACTTTTGAAAATTCCAATTTGATGATGATTTTTTAGCACAGACAGAAATATTTAAGTTAGACATAGTTTCACATGTATGCAGCTAAATTTTGCATTAGATATAAAGAGAGATAGAAAGTGAGGTCAAAAGAGAGGAAGATGGAGATTGAAGATGAGGAAAGACAGGGAAGGAGAGATGAATGCAAAAGGGAGGAAGAAAAAAAAAGGCATGGAAGTCGCCCGGGGAAAAGAGAAAAGAAATGTTTAAAAATTGAAAGAGAAAGAGGATGAGAAGTCTTGTAGTACCCTCTTGAAGAGTTGAATCGATGCAAATCCACCGTAATGATTGGTGTAAGTTGCTTGCTCATAGCATTACATTGGCCTTGACACTGAAAGTCATACCAACAAGTGAGATATTACCTGCTACAAAGCCTATCTTGTGTGGAGTGTCAGAAGGGCATTGATTCCTTGATTGAACTTAGAGCTAACATCGTTGTAGCTCCTAGCAGATGATATCATTCATGTCCAGTAACCTTTACAAATTCCCGCTATCCTATGTATCAATGTGTAACATTTATCTAGCAAATGTGAGGAATCAATTCTTCTTAGCAGTGTAAAATGTTTACTAGCTTGGAGCTATGCTGGAGAGCTAGCTAGGTAACAAACTAGCCCCCTGGCCATGAGCGCTGATTTGGTTTCAGTGTTACCCAAGGAAGTATTGACCATGTATTTGGAAGCTTAGACCCCATTCTCACTCACTTCCTGCATGGACCGATCTAGGCTAGACCGATCCACTGGATCGCTTCAGGAGGTACGGTTCGTCTGTGATCACACTTAACATATTGAAGGAGGCAGATTATCCATAAGAAGAAGAACAACAACAACAACAAAGAGCTAGACCGCTCTTGTTGCTATGGTAGCACGAACAAGCTAGACCGCTTCTGTTGCTGTGGTAGCAAAGGTGATATCAATACCATATTATTACCGGTAGTGATCTATGTTTATGGGTTTGTACAATTATTGTCATGGGAAGTGTGTCATTAACAAGTTTGTTTGTTTAGTTGATACTATAGACATTTGTCATTCACATCCTGAAGAAGCTGAGATGTTTAGTAACCATGCTTCCAATTTCAGAAAAAAATAATACTATAAATATTAGATTACCATTTCATAATTCTTTATCAGTAAATAATGAGAAATCTCTTTTTACCAGGACAGAAATACCAATAACCTTGAAATCGTGGAAACCCTCCAAGTGGAGGAGTAATTTCAAAACATTACCATCACCTACGGTTAACAACTAAATTATTCATATCCTTACCAAATTTATAAATTTGTAAGTATGTCAAAAATTGATTTGTCCCGATTAGTTTCTTGAGAATGTGACATATTAAAGCTTAAATCTAAAAGTATTAAAAAAAGCCCGTAATTCAAGTCGACCACCTTCCATTTTACAAAGGGTATGATTTATTTAGTTGTTAAAGCTGAAATTCTAGGACAATAAATGTCCATTAATTTGGTACCTACAGCAAGCTTATGTTATTTTTTAACTTGTTCATTTACATAGCATATTACCAAAAAATTCTGGCTACTGGATATCCTCAATTGAAATGTCGAAAAATAGCCGCCTCTTTTTGCCTAGAAAATCAGTCACGGTGCTGGTCCACTATTTGTGACGTCACGCCGGAAGAGTATATTCACGTACCCGGATGTTCCATAGAAAAGCATGTGCAGCAAGATACGAATTTCTACTATTTTGTTTCAAAGGCCGAAAAGCCCAATAATTCATAACTCTATGTACAATTCTTCACCTTCCCCTAATATTTGATAGTATAGCTATCAATTCACTGTTTCAGAATTATGACATAAACATGCCAACGATGCGCTATTATAGTTATATCGACTGCTACGAGAGGACTAGCTGTTTCTATACGCTCAAGGGATTCAACTATCCCGCGAGCCAGTATAGAAACAGCTAGTCCTCAGTATTAAAGCAGTCGATATGACTTTATATGCCGAATTAAAACAAAAATCTACCAAGAATTCTTACCTTAGCCTTTTAGTGAGTAAAAATTTGTTAAAACATCACAGAAAATCTGAAACACTGTCTGTTAATCTTCGCTTAATCTTCGGTGAAAGTTTCAATCATTTGGGAATCGCAGACAAAGAGCACTGTATGGCGTCCTGCTCGCACGTAGACAATTTTAACACGCAAACCAATGGGGATCGCAGTAAACCAATGGGAATCGCAGGATAATGAGGCGGAGGGTAGAAACTTTTAACTAGGCCCTGTGGGCTATTGCTATGCCCTGTGAGTTGGGCATGGCTTGAAATCACGACTCCAATTTTGACCAATCAGATGGCTAGATTTCTAAAGTGAGGTATGTAATAGTCGCTATATTCACCATGTCATATTTGTTGTGTGTGTTGAATTTGGTGAGATTGATCGTGTGCTCGGTAAAGTAGATCCGCCGTTTTGCTTTGTTCTCGCGTTTGGTCTAGCTAGCTTTACACATATACACGTACGGTACATATTATATAATTATATCAATTGATAATGGCTGGAGAGTTTGACCAGAACGATCTTTTTATGGATTTTGAAGAGTTTATGGAGGAACTTGAAAGTAATGAAGGAGAAAGGGACGAGAGTCCATTGTGAGATATTCCAAATTCCGACACCGGTGGTCACTGATCGAGGAGCAGGTCTTTGTTAGTGTTTTTCCTTAGCTGGTAACATCGCTCTCACTCTCTTGCAATTGCCGATATACAGATACCTAGCGCTCGTATGTTCCACAAGCCGCCGAGAGCAGCTGCCTGGTCTTACCTGCCGATTCCATTCGCTTCACGACCGTTCGTGCAAGAGCCGCATCACTCACGGATGAATATCGTTTAATCGCTAGTCATGTAGACGTCGTCAATTAAATAGAGGAAGCTTGATCTCGTTCAAGTTTGATATAATTATATTTAAACAAAATATTTAACTGGTACTGTATCCTTTTTTGAGGCAGTCACACACATCCATGATAATTACGGTCACAGTTCTATGCCTATTCGTTTCACAAAACTGCTCCTGTACCTTATCTGCAATGATGACAAGATAATGTATAGGTACACTCGCCTATTCATACGTGCATATGATTTAACCTTGTTTCCCAATTACATGTAGCAGTAAACCTGTCTTAAAACTCTACCAAAAAGGATAATGTGAGGATATAAAAAGAAATCAGCGACTGGAAAACATTGCTTAGTTATTCTTCATTCAAATAAAAACAGAAAATCTATCACATAAATTCGTTAACAAGAAAAATTCTAAGCTCTGCCAGGATAGCATTTACGTGGGCATATCATTAGCATTCACACTCACTAAGCCCTTGGTCCTGGTAGTGACGTTAAGAATAGAGGACCCGGTTTCTCCGTGCATTTCCGCGTTTCCGACTTCGAGATTTTGGTGGAGTTTACTCGCATAAATTCACTATTCTGAACTTGGTTTGTCAGTTGAACGCCATTTAGTGTTATTCTGGGGGTTAAAAGTTATATTGATGTAATTATCTCAATATTTGGGATTGCCTTAGAATGTCAGCTTTAACTGGATATATCCTCAATTTTGGTCAGCTAATGGTCTAGTTTGTCAAAAGGTTAAACTATGAGGTCCATGGTTAAACACAGGTTGGTATAGACTTGTTATAACAGGTGTTTATTGAAATGAAAACCTAGTTGCTCTATTGAGATTGAAAGAGAGGCAGGTGCTATGACATCACAATGCTAAATATGGAATGTTTTTGAGAAAGAAAAGGATACCACACTCAGACAGAACAAACATAAATACATGAGAGAAATCAACGTCACTCAATTAGGTAATTTCAATAGATGAGGTATTTCTATACCAGTGATGTGGGTGTAATGACGTGATTCCTCTCATCATCATCGGTGGAGTACACAGAAGATATCATGTTATTCTAACATGTGGGCAGTGTTAAAGTGGATTTCAGAGAACGGTAAGAAAACCCCCTTTTTAGATAGTAAAAAGTAATACTTCTGGCAGGAGTGGGTGTCCTTTTATCTTGTGAACTTTTTTTCTTCTTTAGAGCCCTGTTGAAGGTTTCCTGAGCCCAAATGACCTTGCGTCCGTACGGGGCCCATGTCATCCTCCCACTAGCTGTTTCATGTAGGTGGATAGGGAGTACTCTATAGGTGTAGAGAGACAATGAAAGAAACAGCTAGTGAGAGGGGGAGCAAAGGTAACAAAAGAGAAGAATGTGCTCTTTTGATACCATATTCTGCATTGACTGTTGTAATTAGAATTTGCTCTTTTGATACCATATTCTGCATTGACTGTTGTAATTTGATCAAGTTCAAGAGGCAATTGAAATACCTCATACAATCAATGAGAGCATAGGGGGTATAGTCAACAAACGGTGCTGACTTTATGCTCTCAAGATAGCACCTGGTTTTTAGCAATTCTAGTGTGGATCAATAATGAGAAGGCAAGATGTTTGTTATCAACACTGTAGGGCCCAGTCAAGTCGAGTTAGACCCTCTAACATTTGTCATGGATCCATACTCTATTGATGTTTGAATGGCAAGTGATAGGATGGTGGAATATCTTTCTTTCTTCTATAACCTTTGGTTGTGCTTGGGTTCGTGTTTTTTCTTCTCTCACATTCTCTCACCTTCACTCTCTTTCTTCTCTCCCCTTCTCCCTTCTGCCCCTGTATTAATGTATCTTGACGTCCTCTTGTTCTGTATATCATCCTCACCTTACACTCTAAAAACTGAAATGTTAAATCACCATTTAAAAGGGCCGAAGAGTGACCACTCTTTCAAAATGTCAGATTGATACTTTTAATATGCTGGATTCAACCTTTAAAGTGTTGGATCCAGCATGTTCAGAGTGTTAATCTACCATTTTGAAAGAGTGGTCACTACTCGGCCCTTTTAAATTTTAAATGGTGATGTAACATTTCAGTTTTTAGAGTGTATATATCTCTCTCTCTCTCTCACGTCCCTCTTCCCTCCTTCTATCCTCCCTGTTCTTCCCTCTACTTCCTCTTTTGCTCTTCCTCCCCCTCCTTCTTCCCCCCTCTCTCTCTCCTCCCCCTCTCCTCCCCCTCTCCTCCCCCTCTCCTTCCCCTCTCCTTCCCCTCTCCTTCCTTCTGTCTCTCCATCTTTCTCTATATTTCTCCCTGCTACTCCCCTCTTCCCTTAGGATATAATCAATAGCATTGGTGTTTTTTTTTGGATGCCTTTTTGTTTCTGTTCATGGTTGTGCACATAAGAGAACTCATTTTATCAATTGCAATGAGTCCACACTATGAGGACAATGAAATGACTGTTTTAGAGCCACAACGGCGTTAGTTCTGTGTAAAGTGATGAGTCTAACATCCTTCTGGCTCCATCCAAACATACATAGTGATGTTAACCAATTAAAACATTTCACTTATCCAAGCTATGCTTGCAAACTCTCAATGAGGTTTCTCTGTCACATTTTAGGTCAATGTTCATGCCCCAACTCCACTATGTATTGAACAAAACCACAGCCACAGTCTCTTCTTTGTATATAATGACAAAAAATCAAACTAAAAAACGATGCTTAGAAAGCACTTTCCACCGAGTCTCTAAGTGCTATAACAAACAAAATACAATGACAAATTACATATTAAACAAAACCAAAAAATTACAAATAAACCTACAAATTACAATACATATGAAATATACATCAATGTGAACAGAGTAAGTTAATCATCAAAGCAATTTTGAATAAATGTGTCTTAAGACAAGTTTTGAATTGGTTGACAGTCTGACAATTTTTGACATGGAAAGGTAGCTTGTTCCAAAGTTCTGCAGAAGCTTTGCAAAAAGAGCGATGACCATGAGAAAGAGTTGACACCGAAGTAGACATGAGGTTTAATTGTGAAGATTACTGCAGATTGCGTTAGGGTTTGTATTCCTGGATTAGTTCTTGCAGATAAATTGGTGCCCAATTCATAAATACATTTATAGGTTAAAACCAAGATTTTGTACATATATAATGCGGTACATCACATGTGTGCATCAGATGATTGCAAATACCACTGAGTTCATATCCACTGCTGATAGTGTTGTTCACTTTTGAGATTTTTTATTATTTGTTGTTTTATGTTTTATTGATTAAAAGAAGACACATACTGTAAAAAGAACAATACTAATATAATCTCTCTCTCTCTACGTGCCATATCCTGAGACGTTGGCTACCATGGAGTGCCACAACTCTCTGTCCCATATTCTATGAAGTAATTCATTCTCCCCGAGATCAATTCCACTTTCAGAGATCCCACTCCCACTCCACTAATATAATACAAATGCACACAAAGTAGCAAACAACAAAGGACAAAAAAGACAATTAAGCATGAAATCCCTTCAAACTACACCTTCAATAATCAATATGGATACATTGAACCTAATGGTAACTATGTTGTTTTGAATTATACATTTTCACCATGCCTAGATATAAATGAAATATAAATTTTTTTTCCCCCAGGAATTATGTTTATTCTTTGGTAAAACTTGAGAAAAGGGATTTTATATAGAAACTTTATATTAACAAATACCAGTGAGTGAGTTTATAGCATCACATACATGTATATTTTAGATAAAGTTAAATAGATGAATGTTTTCCACATTATCAATGACCTTAACTAAAATGTAATATATTTTTCTCAATGTTACATTATTTTTCTTCACACATTACTCATCTGTTTCTCTTAATTCCTATTTCTAATTTAATAAGCCAACAGAAAACAAAAGCAAAGTTAGTCATTATTTTATTGCATGTGCTTGCAACTTGGGGGAAAGATCCTTTGCTCATGCTTGCCCTACCTTATGGCATAGCCTTTCTGAAGACATCAAAAAGTATATAGCCTCTGATTCCTTCAAAAATCATGTAAAAACGCTTGTTTAATTCTTAATTATTTCGACATGCGCCTTGAGCACTCCATAGAGTGGGTTTGGCACTATATAAGTTACATTTATTATTATTATTATCATTATTATTAAAGTCAAAACTTCAAACCTGCAAATCTTCATTATTTGACCTCAAATAATTCTGTGAATATGTGGATGTGATTGTTTATATATTTTGGTGAGAAAACTGAGAATATCAACTTATTGTCTATTAACGCATTGTTTCCTAGCTGTTCTGTGTTATATATTCTCTGCCAATAGGAAGCCATTAAGAGACTCTCTTATGTTAGTAGTCTATATTAGATTGCTATTCTATTACTGTGTTGAGAATATTGTAAAGCACCTTAATCCATTCTTAGTCCCAAGTAGATTAAGTGCCTTGGGCAGTCACTTAATTTCCAATCATAGTAGGATAGCTATGTAACCAAGATGATTTCATACTGGTCAGGCTGTGTTCACTTACAGAGTATTAGGTGACTCCTGGAAGATGATTCTCTTGAAAAAAGAATTTGCTTGAAGGAAGAATTCAGATATTTCTGCATCTTCTGAGAGTCTTCTTCCTACATTCTAGAATACCAGATATTACCAGTCTTCTTCCTACATTCTAGCATACCAGATATTACCAGTCTGCTTTTGTAGCCAGAAAGTCGTTAACTCACTTTTACACAGAGTTAAAGCCCTTCTGTCTCTGAAGTGATGATATCTTTCAAGCACATCCTCATAAACTCTGAATAATGGTGTCATAACAGAGAAATATCTCTGTTGACAAAACATCCCAAACACACTAGATTCTTGAACACTAATCATAGCATTGGTTCATTCGATTGCTTTGATTGGTTTTAATGCCTGTACTCATCATGTATACATAAGATCTAGATAACAGAGTTATTACAAGAACTTTCTTCTGAGATTACATGAAATATCTACTTGTGCCGTTTGGTGAAAGCCACAAGGGTTTATGTCCAAGGATAGGAGTTAATTGCCTTCTGCCTCTTACTTGATAAATAGTTGTTTGTTCTGATGTAGACCATGAACATTTGTGCTTTTACTTCAAGAACTGATACAATCAGAACTTTGCAAAGTGCTTCATTAGGGTTAATCCCTGTCTACAATCTGAGAATACATTTGGTGAAAGTCATAAGGGTTTATGTCCAAGGATAGAAGTTAATTGCCTTCTGCTTCTCACTAGATGATTTGTAGAAATAGTTGTTTGTTCAGAAGAAGACCATGAATGATTGTTATTTTACTTCAAGAACTGAAACCATCAGAACGTTGGTTTTGATGTAAGTATGAACAGGGCAAGAAGCCATCAATCAAGAGTTTAATAATAATCTACAGGGTATAGGACTCTTCTCATATCACTTCAGAGGTCAATGAATAAAAGTAATATCATAATTATTATGATGTGGTCAAGAAGGTATTTATTTTTATATCAAGATTCCTGGCAATGTTTACCTAAGCTATTGCTTTTCCCATCGCAGATACAGAGAGGAAGCAATATAGTATGGTGGTAGTAATTAATTGAACTTGTATTTATCAACAGTATTTATGAAAGTACAAAATCATTGTGTAAGCCTTTCTATCTAATTTATTTCAACTGGCAAAGATTTTCACTATGCATTAGGAGAGATTATCTGAGAAACATAAAAACCTTTTCATTTACTTATTTCTTGTCACACAATTCAGTTTGATCAATGAAAACTGTACTGGAAAAGCAATGTTGTGTTTAGGATATATATCAGGAAAAATATTTCATTGATATTATACATGTCATGCAATTATAAATTTCTGTGACTATTATATTATAGAGTGTGCTTAGAGGGAGAGAGGGAGAGAGAGAGAGAGAGAGAGAGAGAGAGTCTGCCTCAGTACATCCCTGCTATGTTTTTAAATCAACCAGTTTGATGCAGAGAGAGATTGTGGGTGGATGGTATAAATTCTACTTCATACGGCTTTCTGTTTAGAGCCAGAAGGGTGTTAACCCATATATTTTAACACAGACTTAATACCCTTCTGGCTCTCAACAGATGATATGATATATGAGGGGATTGATGGAAGCTAGGAAGATGGCCACTTAATTGGTTGCTTGATCCTATGGCTCAAAATAGCACCAATCAGCTGTCAGCAAGAAGGACATTACTTCCATTGGTAATACATTGCTCTAACGCCCTTCTTGTCAGCACTGGCGTAAGAAGCAACCTAAAAGTAAAAGTGAAAACTTGGTGATAAATGGCAAAGTATAAATTGAATATAAATTTAATCATAGGAGATCAATTACAGTGGATTTATTAGGCTATGAATTCAACTGTTTAGTCAATGAGGGTAGCAGGAGTTTAATTTGATGCCAAGCCTGTAATTGATGGCTTGTAATTGAAAAAGAGATTTCAAAGCAATTACATTCACTACTACATTATGGGAATCATTCTCAATTCAAAAGCACTTGCATATACTTCAAGCCATTATGATAACGTAGGTTCAGCTACATGTACTTGCTGTGGTTGTTGCTGAATGTGTCATGCTGTAAAGTACTCCTTTAGAAGGAGAACAAATTGACAAATACGATACAATGAGTTGGTATGAGGAGAGAGAGAGAGAAAGAGAGAAAGAGGGAGAGAGAAAAAGGAAGGGGAGGGGTAGGAAGTTAGATAGGGGAAGAGAGAGAGAGACAGACAGACACAGAGGGAGAGAGAGAGAAAAAGGAAGGGGAGGGGTAGGAAGTTAGATAGGGGAAGAGAGAGAGAGACAGACAGACAGACACAGAGGGAGAGAGAGAGAAAAAGGAAGGGGAGGGGTAGGAAGTTAGATGGGGTAAGAGAGAGAGGAAGGGAGGGAGTGAGTAAGATGGGGAAGAGAGAGAGAGAGAGAGAAGAGAAGAGAAGAGAAGAGAAGAGAGCATGTTAAGGGAGAGAGGTTGGGAGAGAGCTGATATAGTGTACTATAGTATACAAGTAGATCATAACAAGGAAGGTGATATGACACCAGCCTGTTCTATTTCTGTCCAAATCAATACAATGATTAATATATATCTCTCTCACTGAACTTATACATGTATACGTATACTACTTTGAATGTCTGCCTAAACATGACGATCATGCCAATAATTATCAATGTTTATTACTGCATTCCAGCCTCCAGTAAAATCCATTCATTGTAGAAAAGCAATTATGTCACTAGCACTTTTATGTTGTCGCTATGAATTAATTTTTGTATGAATCTGTAATCAACTTTGGATTGCAGTCAGGACATTGCTTTGGTGATATTAAACAGTTAGAAATTAATACTTTTTACATTTTCAGGTGATTAAAATTCTCAAAGATTTTGTAATTCAGATAGTTGTTAAATACCTGCTCCAGTAACAATTAGTCTGCAGTCATAATCCCTTACTAACCAAACCTCTAACTTCAACCCTGAAGCAAACACACTCATAATCCCTTACTAACCAGTCATAATCCCTTACTAACCAGTCATAATCCCAATACTAACCAGTCATAATCCCTTACTAACCAGTCATAATCCCTTACTAACCAAACCTCTAACTTCAACCCTGAAGTAAACACTATACCTCAATCTAGCTATAAGCCAACATGTTTAGATGGGGTTTGGCCCAAAGTTCAGCTTGTGAGTGTGGTGCAGAGGAGCAAACAGCAGACCACATCATCACAACCTGACCCCTGTTTAAACCACCGAACGGCATCCCTGGGCTGATGGAAGTGGATGAGATCACTAGGGAGTGGCTGCTTCACAGTACTTTAGAAACTTAACAGATTTTGTTCTCGACATACGCGAGAAGAAGAAGAAACTATAAACCTAACCCCAAACCCAATTACAACCCTGATCCTAATTCATATTTTCTGCTATTAAGCACAGAGCACTTTCTTAGGTGCCTGCAAGAAGGCTATAGAGCTATGTATTGTCAATGGCAGTAATTACCTTCTTGCAGAAAGCCAATGAATTGTTGCTAAAGCATAGGCTGGAGCACCAATTCAGATGTGCAGATTATGCATTTTTGTATTAATTTTGTTAATGTTCTATTTTTTTAAAAATCTTGTTCTTTGCAGAATAATAATTTAAAGGACCAACTCTCTAGATTGAGCAATGGAAACCATAAAGACCTCAGCAATGGAGATACCATACACAGTATTAGCATCACAAAGGTAGGTCTTGAGATATGGTTGCTTACTTACAAGCATACAAATTCTTTCTTAACAGTCGGGTAAAACAAGAACATTCAAAATATGTAGTAAACCAATGATAAGACCAGTGGGGTGTTTCACAAAGACTAAGATCGACTTTAAGTTGGACTTAACTATGGCAGGCCATTCATGCCACTGGTTGCTCTCACCATTATGATCTTTAGATAATATTTTTTCTTTCAATAATGATTTATAAACAAAATGTAAATTCTGTAGATTTGTGACCATGCTTTGTACGTCTCTTGAGAGACCAATGCCAGTAAATGGTGAGAGCAAACAGTGGCAAAAATGGCCTGCCATAGTTTAAGTCCAACTTAAAGTCGATCTTAGTCTTTGTGAAACACCCCCTGCTCACATAGAGACGGGTTACATCCCCAATCTGTATAATATTTTTGTTATTCATTTATTTACTTTAACAATGCTATATTTATTGATTTATTTCACATAGTTTATGTCATCTTCATATATTTTTTTATTTACCTTTACAATGCTATGTTGGTATTTTTTTTACAGAGGTTATCTAATGGGTCTATCGATCCTGATGATGATGTCAGTCGAGTCATTGAGCTTCGAGACACTCTAGAGAAACAGAATCATGAACTAGGTCAAGCTAAGATAAGGGTTACGGATGCTAACATCAGGGTTGCTGAACTGGAGGAAAGTCTAGCAATGGCTCAGAAAGAGATGCTTAAAGCTCAGGAAATGGCTGCTAAATATCAAAGGGATGCTAAAGAGGTGAGAAACATGATATAGTCATGATGATGATGATGATGATGATGATGATGAGGAGGAGGAGAAGGAGGTCGAAATTATGGTACATATTCTGGAAAATTGAGCTAAGCACCAGGGATGTGCCTACATTATTAAAGGGATCCGGTAACTTTGTCTCAGATTCTGAAACAAAATCCTGGATTTAGCTCATGCTGCAATGATAATTATAAACCTTTAGGTCAGTCAGGAACCCCATGACTTTTACAAGCCGATCGCCTGTCTGTTATCAAGATATTTTATGATTGAAAATCGAAACCAAATTTTGCGTTTTCCTAACGGTTTTCATAACACTACAGTCTATTTGGAAAAACGAGTATGGTAAAACCGGTCACTCAAAGATTTTTACTTTTTTGAGGCACTTCTTGATCATTTTGAAGCGCGATTTTTTTTTAGGGCTTCAATTTTACACCATCACAGACACTGATAACACGTAGGGCCGTGCATCTCAGATTTAACATTGTTAAACGATGCCTTTAAAGACTGAGATGAATATTTAATTGAATGTTAATGATTTTATAGCAATGATAATATTTGTAATCATATGGCAGGGAACAGGTGTAAATTGAATTGAATTAGATTACTTACTTGAAATTGTCCACTTTTTGGTGTATTATAAGGCAATGGCCCAGAAGGAGGACATGGAGGAGCGCATAGCTACTCTTGAAAAGCGATACCTGAATGCCCAACGAGAGACAACATCGCTACATGATCTCAATGATAAACTAGAGGCTGAGCTAGCCAGTAGAGAGGCTGATGTCAAACAGGTAAGCACTTGATGAGGATCTAGGAGTGAGTGAGTTGTAGAATATTTGATTGAAGATGATGAAGGCCATGATTCAAACAAGTCTACTATTGAACTCTAGTCCAGGTTGCAGTGGGCAGAATGGGTCCAATGATTTATAGAGTGACAAGTATCAACCTCATTATTCCATAAATATTATCTCAAGGAATGGATGTAATATAGAATTTGGATGAAGTACAATGGGGGATGGGGGAGGCGGGGGCAATACAAAATGAAAATGGTGTTTAAATGTTTTGTTTTGTTTGTTTTTAGGTCATGACTAGATTAATGTTGTTTATAGTTTGTTGCAGAATGTCAATGATTTGTAGAAAATAAACAGCTTTACTCTCGGTACTCTCTCTTAGATGATGTTGATTAGTATAGATCAGAATGAAAGATAATAGATCTATTTTTGATTCAAAGGGATAAAGAGAATGGATGATGAAATCAGATATGTATTCCTACTTTTTTTGTCTGTCGTTTACTATGGAGACAGACAAGCAAGGGCTGTAAGCAAGACTTGATTTCACACACATGTTTTAATTCTGTTTTGTTTTGTTTTGTTTAGTATGAAGACAAACAGCGAGGGATGCAGGAGAGACTAGATGCCTCAGAACAAAGATTATCACAATCATTGAGTAAAGCTGAAGCCTTACCTAGTGTAGAAGCTGAGTTAGCAGATAGAATGGCTGCCCTTTCTCAGGTAGAAACTCTTTGTTTGTGGCTCTTGTTCGGGTAGGGGTAATTAGATTACATAATCCCCTACAACAACTTAGAATCAAATTAATACATTATAAAAGCAAGACGAAATCGGACGATTCGTTACCTTTTATTCACATTTATTAGCTCGATCATCTAACAACACGTCCTCCACTGGAATTAACATATTCCAATCCAATAATTTGCATATTCGTGGTTCGTGGTTTATTAGCTCGATCATCTAACAAGACGTCATCCCCTGGAATTAACATATTCCAATCCAATAATTTGCATATTCATAACACTCTCAACAGATAAACTTTTCAGTGGGCTTGACACTGACTGGTGCTTGATACATATGGGCCTCCTAATTCTTACTTCAGGTTCTCAAAATAAGGATTTTGTAATTTTGTAAATGTCCATTGATGACAGATGTAATACAGAGGCTTGCTGAAATATATTCCAAAATGAAATTCAAAATGATGCGTAGTAGTGAGTATGAATATGTGAGTATGAGTACTCGTAGCACCATTGAATATGATATCGTCAAAATAAGAGAAGCAATATTTTCTGTCATGTCTAAAATGATCTGCTTTGAATGCTACAGGCGGAGGAGAGACAAGGTAACACAGAAGAGAAACTAAAGCAACTCAGGAATGAATTGGAAGAATGCAAACATGAACTAGAAAGGGTAAGTCTTGTGGTATGAGGAGGAGGAGGAGGAGGAGGAGGAGGAGGAGGAGGAGGAGGAGGAGGAGGAGGAGGAGGAGGAGGAGGAGGAGGAGGAGGAGGAGGAGGAGGAGGAGGAGGAGGAGGAGGAGGAGGAGAAGAAGAAGAAGAAGAAGAAGAAGAAGAAGAAGAAGAAGGAGAAGGAGAAGGAGAAGGAGAAGAAGAACATAAGTAGAATGACAATGATAAAAGAAGGAGAAGAGAAAGAAGAATTGATGATAAAAGAAAGAGATGATGGGAAGATATGAGTAGGATGAAAACATATGTGAGCACGGTGACACATAGAAAGGAACTGACCACATCTTTTTGTATTCTAGATAATCCATTCTGTGATTATTTTTTTCATCATTTTTTTCATCATTTTTCTTCCACAGGCAAGAGAAAGGGAGCGAATGAATGAAGAACACAACAAGAGATTATCAGCTACGGTAGATAAGCTCTTAACAGAATCTAATGAAAGATTGAAGATTCATCTCAAGGAAAGAATGTCTGCTCTAGATGATAAGGTATATAATTATCTGACTACAGTTCCTATTACAATATTAGAATCAATGTATATTGCAATGCCATAGTAACAGGAATGCACACTGACAGATACAGATGGGGGGGGGGGGGCGGTCCATGCCCCCTTTTAACTTAATTTTATTACACTAGTCCAAGAATATGCCCTACTTATTTTTGATGTGGGGAACTGTCCTTTGCTTGTAAGCTATTTTTTAATAGAAATTTTGCACCCCTCTTTTTACAAAATCCTGGATAAATCCCAAGTTTAGTAGACTTACTTAAGTGTGCAGTCAGAGTATAAGCCCACTATCTTTTCTTGCATGTACGCTCGCTGCTGCACATGTACTAGCAGACACAGTATGGACGCATTTACCTCTATGTGCACTGCCGTACTGCTGGGTATTGTGCCTTTTCATGAAGAAATGTGCGATGGTCTCAGTAAATGAATGACACATGACTGCTTTTGTTGAATACTTTGATTAGGATGTTAGGAGTTAGTTTTGAATTGATAAATCATTGGAGTTCAATTGTGGATTGAGAGGTAGAAGGGATTAATTAAAGGTAGTGTATCCCTTTTATATTCTTTATGAATATGTCACATATGTCCTATCTGTGAAATTTAAAGGATTTCTTTCTAGACTTCACTGTCAGACATTATTGAGTGACTGACTGACTACATTTTTTTTCTTTGGTAATAACATACATAAAATGAGCTGTAAAGGATATGAGCTTTGTACACATCAATAACCCGCTTGTAATGGAAAAAATTAAGCTGATTGAATCTTTGCGCAGCACAAAACGTACAACCACACGGTACAAGGGCCTAAAAATCAGACTATTTTCTACGCATAATTTAAGGAGCGTGTTTCAAAAATTCCTAACGGTCGATATAATTTCACATAGAGGCAATTACCAGTTCTAATATTTTAAGAGGAGTTTTAGTTGGTATTATCTCTTGTTTACCATATGATTTACACAAGTTTAAACTTTCAGCCTGCAAAAGGGACACACCATCTTTAATGTCATTCATTCTGGCTCTCAGCAGATAATAGAGTGATGAAAGATTCAATCAAACAAACTTTGTTCTTCCTTTCAGAATGGTATGACTCAGGAATTAGACAAGATCCGACGGTCGATGGATGAGATTGAACGAGAGAAAAGTAAAGTTGTTGAGGAGAGAGATCGATTGAGGATAGAGATCAAATCTTTGAGAGAGAGTTTGGATTCAGATGGCTCAGCTAGAAATATCAGGTTTGTAAGATCATCATTGAAGTTTACCAATCACTGCTAAAATTAGTGGTGTACTGCTAGAATGTATCAAATCAACATTAAAGCCTCTCCAAAGTGTTGGAAGCCCCAACTATTTGATGGCAAAAAAAAAATTTCACCTCAATTTTACAATGAAGTGAAAGAGGATGTTATTTAACACTGAATCCTGCAAGGATTCTCAAAATAAATTTGTTTGAAGATGAATATTGATGAAAGAATACAAAAATTAGGTTTTCTGCACATATATTTTTGGTGATTGGTGCAGTTTAAGTCGAATCATTATGTCATATGATTGTTCATGTATTGCTGGGGCATACAACCTCATGATAAATCAGGTTCCTCACAATGTTCTACACATACAACTGGAGGCACTTAACGTCTTCATATGTTTTTATTTGAGCAGTAATATAGCATCCCAAGTGTTTGTGTCATGGTTTAGTTTGTTTGTTTGTTTTATTTCCGCTTTTTCACATCAATACAAAGAAATATCATACAAATAATATAATGAGTAACATGTAAGTTTGACAAAATATGTTTCTAGTTAAAATACAAGCAAAAAAAGTATATTGATTGGTGCCAAACCATCGTGAAAACATAATCTGCATGAAAATAAGAAATAAGGGGGAGAATGGATATCTTATTTATGTTAAACAAGTTTCTGACAAAGGAAAAAGCAGGAGACCACATGTCGTAAGCCTAAATGCTTGATGATGACCATGACTGTATACTAATACAGTCAAACTTGCTTTAGTGACCACCTGTATAGAAAGACCACCTTTCTATAAAGACCACTTTTTTGTTTCCCTTGAATATGGTTTCTCATTGAAACCCGTACTAAAGGCACCTGTAAATAAAGACCACCCTTCCTATAAAGACCACTTTTTTGTTTCCCTTGAATATGGTTTCTCATTGAAACCTGTACTAAAGGCACCTGTACATAAAGACCACCCTTCCTATAAAGACCACTTTTCATGTTTCCCTTGACCGGTATTTACATACAGGTTTCACTGTATATATCATATTGATATTGGATATATTTATCCACCACACAAGGTTGTTAGGGCTCTCCAGTTTTACACTGGCTCTAGATAGGTTTGTGATTTCAGTGCATACAGCATTTGAGGAATTCTTTCCTACCAGTTAACACTTGGGTGGAGAGTGGCACATATTATGAATGTCTTGCCAAAGGATGTATACCGGGGCTTGAACCTACAACCTTTGCATATCCAGTCAAGTGTTCAAACCACTATTACACCTGTACAATTCCTATTATCATCCTAATTGTTTTCATACAGTGGTAGTACAACTTCCCAAGCTGTACCCGATGTTGTGATGGCTAACGCTTCCAAACCAGGACGGAATGAAGATGATGTTGTACGGCGCCCTCAGAAGGGACGGGTTGAAGCACTCAAGGGCAATGATAGAAAGGTATTCTTAGATGCTGCTTATAAGTATCGGCTTGCATGGTGATGTAGATATACAGTAGGCTTAAGGTTGCACCATGTGAGAGGGGAAGATTGGGGAGTCCTGAAAAGGATTGTCGGCAATCTTTCTTTCTTGAGTGTGTGTAGTCCTGAGAAGGACTGTTGGTAATCTTTCTTGAGCTTATAGTTCTAAAGAGAACTACTATAGCACTGGTAGGAGAGGATGGGTGGTAGGAAGGGCTCGACATTTCGAACAGGTTGACTATCCAAAGTCAGGAGTGTGGAATAGCTGGCGTGCGTGGGCTTGAGTCACCGGGTTGCGGACGTGGGGGTGCTACGTGTCCGTGTGGGCTTGAGTCACCGGGTTGCGGACGTGGGTGTCCTCCCCCTCTCACATGGTGCAACCGTAAGCCTACTGTATAAAGGTATCCTTGTTGTCTCATGATGATTTGATATGGAATAAGAAGAATTGGGAAATAACTAAAGATGTAGTTTTATAAGATGTTTGTTTTATTAATGTAGAAAAAGAGGAAAAGACAAAGAGAGAGAAGGAAGGGGGGAGGAGGAAGGGAAATATTTCCTTTGATTGATGTAAAATTGAGCAGTTTTTACAATGAGCTGCTTTAATAAATTCTATCGTGTTCTAAACTGTGTTGCATTAATGACTCATATAGCCCAAGCCTTTTATTGAATGGATGTTCATTTGACCTTTGACCTTCACACCTCATATCCTAGCACGCTGTATCTCATACATGGTTTATGACATCATTGATTAGCTTTTTCCATTCATACTTGTAGTAATGCTGCAGGTATTTAGTTGGTGCTCATGTTTTCATCATTCATATTAGATTTAGAAGTGACATCTCAGGAAAGTTTCACGCTACTACTAATGTACATTGATTTTTATCATTTCACACAAGCTTCACAATTAAAATATTGCTCTGTATTTTATTGTTTTCAATTGCAAAGTCATATGCACTGCATGAAGCTGGCAAATAATTCATTTTGGTGTAAAAATAAAGATACGATTGGCAGGAAATCAAAGGAGTAGATAATTGTCTCCCACCCAAAAAACAAACAAACAAACAAAACACTTGAGTAGTCGGAATGATAAAGTATTTTTGGTTTTTCTCTCTCTCTCGGAAAAAAAAAGGCATCCACCTTCCTAAAGTTAAATGAGATAGTCTTGTGGAATAGGGTTAGGGTTCAAGCCTCCTTGTATTCCAAGCTGGTTTGAGACACATTAACGATCCTCATAGCTTCCATTGCAACAAAACGGCTTCAAATAGCCAATGACGGAATGGTCCAGCTGTAATATTCTTTTGGATCATTTATAAAAACGTTCTTATCTGGGAGTGTGAATGTGATCAAATTCTCTGTACCGGTATATAGTGTAGTACAATGTTCATCACTTAGAATGAAAGCAAAGCATTCTTGTTCACACCTGTTTGGTTTTCTCTTTGATTTTTCTCCCATCTCACAATCTTTTTTCATCTTGTCTTTCTGTGTCTGGTGGAATCATCAAATATTTGCATCTATTAATCAATGTACCTTTGTTGTATTGTATTTTGATATCATCTACTTGTGTATGTATACTCTTAATTTTTACATTATTTATTTTGATGATTTCATTTGATTCAAATTCATTTGTTTTTAATTCATTGATTTTGATTTAATTGTGATGTGTGTATCATGATTTCTCACTTTTGTATTGGATGTGGTTCTTTCTCTCAATCACTCATTTATCCATTCATTCATTTCAATTATTCATTCATTCATTCATTCATTCATTCATTCATTCATTCAATCATTCATTCATTCAATCAATCATTCATTGATTCATTCATTCAATCATTCATTGATTCATTCATTGATTCATTCATTCAATCATTCATTGATTCAATCATTCATTCATTCATTCATTCAATTATTCATTGATTCATTGATTGATTCATTCAATCATTCATTGATTCATTCATTCAATCATTCATTCAATCATTCATTGATTCATTCATTCAATCATTCATTCAATCATTCATTCATTCATTCATTCATTCATTCAATCATTGATGTAAAACTTACCGTCATCTCCCTATGTTATCCATCATCTGTTCGTTCCATTGTGTTTTCATTCAACAACTATCCCTCAATTTATCTGCCCTTCCCTCCATCCCTTCATTATTGATGATACATACACTGTACTGTCAATCCGTCATTCACTTCCTTTATATACATGTTCAACTCTTCTACCCCTCCCCATTCACAATTCTGAGCCTTATCACATGTTCGTTTGTCTGTCCACCTCTTTATCACTGTCCTTCATCATTTCATCTTTTCCCTCCTTCACTCATTTTTTGCTACAAACCCTTGTAACACTTGTCTGTTTGTCCATTTGTCTATCACTGTCCTTTGTCATTTCATCTTTTCCCTCCTTCACTCATACTTTTTGTTACAAACCCTTGTAACACTTGTCCGTTTGTCCATTTGTCTATCACTGTCCTTTGTCATTTCATCTTTTCCCTCCTTCACTCATTCTTTTTGTTACAAACCCTTGTAACACTTGTCCGTTTGTCCGTTTGTCTATCACTGTCCTTTGTCATTTCATCTTTTCCCTCCTTCACCCTTACATTTCAGCAGGTACACACGTTGAATGAGCAGGAATGGGAGAAAGCAGAGCAAGCTAATGTGTTAGCAAACATAGCTCAAGCATTTGAGAGTGAGAGCTCATCTCCTGCTGGTGATGATAACGCTGATATCTTCTCAGCGGTTGATATGTTATCACCTCAGGGTCAAACTGATGCTCAGACGTTAGCAGCTATGCTTCAAGATCAATTGGATGCTATCAATAATGAAATCAAGTAAGCCTCTCAAGCCATTACTTCTTCATTCTTTTAATGAGAAAGATACTGACAATGTGTTGCAAACAAATTCTAAATATATGTTTTAATGGAATGTGAATGTCACCATTGTCAGTATCAAGTATCAAGATGATGTTTTCCTCCTCTTCAATCTGAGCCAGAGGTGTTGCTGCTTGGTCACTGATGGCTCCATCTTTTTAGTGCCCTTAATACACTGTCATGATGTCAATCTAATTATTAGGAAGACTGCCTGTGAAGTCTTTTTTCTGTATTGTAATGTGGAAGATACTTGCCCTTAAAGTTACTATGTCCCATCTGCAGGCCAAAAAAATGAAAAGGTTAAATTTCAAAAGCATTTGAAAGACAATACTAATTTAGAACTTCCCTAAAAAAAAGTGGGCTTGGAAATGTCTTTAAGTGAGAAAATAACGACTATTAGTTGTCGAATCGACTTAGGAGCTATAGGGCCAGTAAGTATAATAGTCTGATTTTTCAGACCCTTGTACCGAATGGTCGTACATTTTATGCTGCGCAAAGATTCAATCAGTTTAATTTTGGCCATTAGGCCTACAAGAAGTGGGTTATTGATGTAGACAATTGCTCATGTATCCTTTACAGCTCATTTTATGTATGTTATTACCAAAGATGAAAAAAAGCCAGTCAGTCACTCAATAGTGTCTGACAGTGAAGTCTAGCAAGTAATCAGGTTTACTTGCATAATTTGAATATTAGAACACGGCTAACGTTTAAATTTCACAGATAGGACATACATGACATATTCATAATTCCTGCAAAGTTCTACAGAATTTGATGTTGGCTGCAAAAGGGACATAGTATCTTTAATACACTGTCAGGATGTCAACCTGATTAGTAGGAAGACTGCCTTTTGAGTCTTCTTTTCTCTATTGTTATTCTTTACCATTCTTTTGATGTACTGATGGTATCGTAGTATTGAAGAGGATATGTTTGTTATCAGTATAACTATCAGTATACCTTTTCATCAAGAAACTTCAAATATTCTCACACAAAAGAAGTTTACACTTCATTTTGACTTTTATTCATTCAGTCTTATACAAACAAAACCACCCAGTATTGTGATATCACAAACACAAAACTTTATTAAAATCTGACAGACTTCAAGATGAGAAATTCGGTCATTAAACCAGACTTGTAGTGTTAGAAATGTCAAAGGTTGTACTTCTAATCATTATATTTTTTTCTTTCTCCACAGACTAATACAAGAAGAGAAATTTAGCACTGAGCAAAGAGCTGAGGAGTTAGAGCATCGGGTAGGAAGCGTTGATAATATTGATATATATGGGACTTCCCCTAGTCATCGATACTGGAACCCTGAGCCTAGGTCACTTACAAGATCATTACCAGGTATGTAGTGAGAGGGGGATATGATACTATACTGTCTGAGTTGAAGATGAGGGTAGAATGGTTGTATGGAGGATCACATAGTCTCATATCACTACCAGGTATGTAGTAAGAGGGGGATATGATACTATACTGTCTGAGTTGAAGAAGAGGGTAGAATGGTTGTGTTGAGGATGACATAGTCTCATATCACTACCAGGTATGTAGTGAGAGGGGGATATGATACTATACTGTCTGAGTTGAAGATGAGGACAGAATGGTTGTATGGAGGATCAAATAGTCTCATATCACTACCAGGTATGTAGTGAGAAGGGGATACGATACTATACTGTCTGAGTTGAAGATGAGGGCAGAATTGTGTATGAAGGATCATATAGTCTCATATCACTACCAGGTATGTAGTGAGAAGGGGGATACGATACTATACTGTCTGAGTTGAAGATGACGGCAGAATGGTTGTAATGAGAATCACATAGTCTCATATCACTACCTGAAATCAGCCAGTCAATATCAGGATTATTTATCCACTTTTTATTGTAACAAATCTTACTTATATCATGCACACGTTACGGGATGCGAGAAAAAGTTTAATATATTCTCACATTGCCTGCTGGTAAAGCACACATGTGGCTGTGATAATCAATCATAATAATCTCTTTGTTTTTCTCGACAGGGAGTATGTTAATGATGACAACAGCCGATCAAGCTCCACCTCAGCCTCGTACAGGGGAAAATAAATCACCCCCTCAGAGCGCTGATTCGACGCCGGTCACCGTCAGAAGAATCCACCAAGCTGAACCCGCATCACCTCTTACCAGTCACTATAAACATAGCGCTAGCCAACCACATATATCATCACTAGGGGGCGCTGTTTATGGTGTACGGGAAAGAGGATACGATAGCGACGTGGATGATATTGCATCAAGGGTGAGTAGTGTTGTAATCATTTACAATTTACGGAGTTGCCATCAATTGGAATTGATTGCAACTAAATATTTGATTTGTATCAATCGCAATTTGGTATATAAGAGATGGGTGATTGTAACTTTGTGTTTTAATTGAAGGGCTTTCAAATAATTTGGATTGATCAGCTTTCTCTTTGAGATAAAGCCCAGGGGGTGTTTCACAAAGACTAAGATCAACTTAAGTTGGACTTGAACTATGGCAGGCAATTTAGGCCCTTAAAAAGTCTTGAACCAGATGTAAAATTAGAGGAAAAAAGCTAAAGAAATTGTGATCTTTAGATAACATTTTAAACTTCAATAATAAAGTATTTAAAAATGTGAATTCTGTAGAGTTGTGATATCCCTTGAGAGACCAATGCCAATGGTGAGAGCAACCAGTGGCATGAATGGCCTGCCATAGTTCAAATCCAACTAGAGTTGATCTTAGTCTTTGTGAAACACCCCCCAGGAGTTGATTGTGTGATGTGATTTAAAGATATGATGAACTAAAGATTTTTCAACCTCTTATTAAAATCTTTTTCTAGATGTGACTTTTTCTTTTTAACCCTCTTCTCTTTTCAACCCTGGATGCTGTGTGTGAGGTTCATTCATTTTAATACATCTAATGATGTAACAATGATGTTTCTACAACTTCCAAGTGATGGTGTAACATTTTAAGTTAACAAATATTGAAAGAGATATAAGAAAGCATCAAGCTTGGGTCTGATGTATATTTTAATTGGTTTTAATCACACAACGTACAATATATTTGTGGCATCGATGAGTTGTTTTTTCTGCTATAAGGCTCACAGTAATGTGTATGTGTGTTAGTCACCTGTTATTCATGCCAAATAATGTCAATTACTGTCATGTCAAGGAGCTTAAATCTTGTGGTTGATTCAGTTGTGTTAAAATTGCAGTTATTATTATCTTTCATATTTTTTTTAATAGACAATAGTAAGTACTGTTTGCACAGAGAATAGTAAAAATGCTGGCTGGCTGGCATTCAATGCACTGCACTAAAGTAGAAAAGCAGTAGAACATGCACAATGTTTATTCTTTTTTTCTCTCTTTTTTTTCTTCTGACAAATATGAAATATTAATGACTTGTTGCAATGGCTGTTTCTGCTTACAGTAAAAGCTTAAAAATTAGATAAGAATCAATTTATTTGAAAATGGGGGGAAAAGACTTTTGGATAAACACTATAAATTGTGATTCATATAATTATGTATTTAAACAAGAATATTTACTTGCTGAATAGGCAGTCATCTAAATCTAACTTCAAAATTAAGAAGATTTAAAAAATGGCCTCCCTTCATACTTTCCCTATATCTCCAGCCAAGGCTAGCGCTAAATGCACACGATTGTCTTTATTTACTTTATTTGATTTATTATTCATTTTGCAGTATTCACACTTTTTTCACACTTGAAAAATTTCTTGTGCGTTTCAAAACTATATTTCTTCATTTTTTCCCCAATACTTCCCCATCCTTGTCTCTTTCTCTCTGTCTTCCTCTGTTGCTCTCCTTTTCTCTCTTGTTCTCTTGCTTTCTCAAATCCTGCTACTTTCTCCTTTTCTCTGTTTTTGTGACACAGCCCAAATATGTGCACAATCGTTCTATGTCCCTCTCAGAATCGGAGCTTCAATATTGGCAGAAGGTATAGAAGGCATATGTTGCATTATGTTCCCCATTGATAGCCCCCTCCCCCATTGACCTGTTACCATGGCAATCACCTTGCTTAGCCACTCCCTTATACTTGTTTGCTTGATATATATTGTTTGATTAATTATCTATTTTCTGAAATCATCTTTGTCACCTACATGTAATACAAAAAAACATATGTAAACCTAAACTTAAACAAATTGTAATTATAGAAAGTGATTGAATTTTAAACAATTCAATCGATTGAAATACACTTTGTGGTTTACATAAAATATAGTTTATGTATATTGTTCTGAGTAAAACAAAGCTCATTGTTTGGTTTTAGCCTTAATGTACTTTACAAAAATAATCATGCCCACCCAGAAGACATTCTTCCATAAAAACCAAAACCTTCAGTCAGTTACGTAGAGGTGCAATATTCAAGGATTTTATTTGATAGCACATAATTAGGTGAAGAGATAATTAACTGTCAATCTTATAAATCCATATCTTCCTCATTAAACTAAAAAGGATCATTAAAATGTCCATCATTAATATATGGTTACAGTGTCATCATGGTTAATAGTCTCATTAATAAGGATTTTTATTTTCAGAATTTGAAGGGTTGTCTTCCCAGCTACAGAAGGGTCCCAGTTAGTTTATATCTATGTATTGTAATGTAATTATGATTATGAATCCAAGCATAAGAATAATAATAACAACCGCAGATAGTGATGGAATTATGGTTAGAGATGATGATATAATTATATTGATAATTTCAAATTAATTCAGAATGATTAGGAAAGTAAATTGGATGTGGTAACAGGTTATCATGATGCATCTTTCCTTGGTTGTATCCTTCCCATCCCCTGTGATATATCAATTCATACTATCTATCTATCTATCTCTCATTGCATGCCTCTGTTTAGAGTACTTGTGATTGCATGACTGTCAAGTGTCAACTGTGTTCATTCTTTCAAACGTATAACACCCAGACAAACCAATCATGATGCTTCTCACCCAGATGAACCAATCATGATGCTTCTGATAAGATTTTGAATAAAATTGAAGTGTTGTTGATGTAAAGAAATAATATTTGGAAAAAAGGGAAACAAATAGAAAATATGATCCCTGAACAAGTGACTTTGAAGTGTTTCTTCGATTCATATTAATGTGAGATTTCTTTTAAGTTTGAAGGACAACAGTGTCATCTTTTTGTAAAGCAAAGATAATGTATTGCTAAGATCTCTTTAATTCATTCACAATACACCTATTACCTTGGCTACATCAGAACTTCTAGTGACTCCATGTTTGTTTTCAGTTTATTCTTTATCTATTCTTCTATCTGTAACATTTAGAAATAATTATCACTGGTAGATACCCAGTGTATGCAAGGCAAACTATGAATTCTGTTGATAGACCTGTGCGATATCTGCTATTAACACATTGACTATGTGAACCGGGTGCTCCCTGTATTATACCTATGGGAATGAGCAAATTCGGTAGTCACCAGGACCCGTTTCACAAAGCCTTTCAATGACAAATGACAATAATCAGTGATATATCTGCTGATAACCAATCAGAAGCAAGGATTTCACTAGCTTATAACAAAAACTGTCATTTGTCACTGATGACAAGTTTTGTGAAATGGGGCCCAGGTTTGCACAATCACCACTATCAAGAAAACAATTTGAAGACATATCTATTTGAATATACATGAATTTAATTGATCAAACCTGTCAAGCTAAAGCAGTCCAACATTACTGTAGAGGTTTCGTGGCTGAGTGGATACGTCACCGGACTGTGGATCACAAGGTCCGCGGTTCAAGTCACGCCGCGGCACTAATGTCCTTTGGCAAGACGTTAATCTACATTTGCCACACTCCACCCAGGTGAGGTAAATGGGTACCTGGTAGGATTAGTCCTTGAAATGCACTGTGCGCTGATAACGGCTGCCGGAGCTAAAGCTAGGGTAATAATTTCCAAAGCTCTTTGGAAGTACATAGGGACATTATAACAATGTGATATGCGCTATACAAGAACCGAATATTACTCTTCAATAGGGCAATTGTATGGCTTGAATAAATACATGTCAATAACTGTATTAAGATGCAAATGTCTGTCTTCTACTTTTACTAACTTTGCATTACTTTCAATACTGATCAGTCTTTGATATTGAGTTCATGATTTGTTTTGTCTGCATCCTTAACCCTTGACCTATGTATGTTTGGGATATATCTGGGTACCATGCACTTATTACTATTTCTCTTCCTTTCTTTCTCATTTTGTTGTTATTGTAATGTACTTGAAAATACAGTCAAACCTGCTTTAGTGACCACCTGTCTACAAAGACCACTTTTTGTGTTTCCCTTGGGTAGTCGCTATAGACAGGTTTGACTGTATATGTACCGGTAGTAATTCTATGTGGGTTGAAACAAGTTTCTCTAACTTTCTGTTGTTAATGTTCCCCAGTCATTTTCCATATGTTTCTGTGTTTTGTATTTATCCAATGTGTATGAATGCAAGAGAAAACAATGCTCTGTTTACATCCAATATATATAATTTTGTTATAACTAATACTTCTTGATATTCTATGTTAATCCCATTTACGGCATGATGATAGGTTTTGGAATTGTATCCAAGAAATATTAGATCTAATAATATGCATCATGCTTTGTGGATATATACATGATTGATTGTGTACATATGGTAAATTGATATAAGGAATTAATCAAACTGTAAAAGTATTTTATTCTAACCTATCAACAGATTAATTAAACATTCATTCAAATCTAGTGATTGCAGAGGTTGTCTATCTAACTTTAAAAACCAACTCTGTCTTTTAAATTTCATTATGAAACATTGAAACCTTCTTCTGTTGTCAACTGCATTTAGATGTGAAGAAAAGGTTCTGTGTGAGACCATTTCCACTCATAATACTAGTGTACAATGTAGTGGGTTTAATTTTAGAGCTCATGTTTTAAGTGTATTTTGACAACAGTTCTGATTTTTTGCTTAGTACTTAGTAAGTCAAAACTGATACATTGCCAGATACAATTGATGAAGGTTGACTTATAAAGGCCAATGATTTGATGTGTTTAGATGAGTTTATATTGAGTCCTGTATAATTGTTTGCTTTACAGAGCGACGCCGTATGGGAACCTAGAACACTCAACTTCAAGGTTTTATGTCCAAAAAATTATTTTTTGTCATCATTTAATCCAAGAAAGTATTCTATCCATCTTTCAGCTTTTTGAGATCACTAAACTGGCATGTTATTCTTCATTCCAGACTCATGTTGGTATTTGTATGAGGGTATAGCATGGAGCATTATAGATCATCACATTCATGCATCATTTAGCCACCGGGCGTCCTCTATACTTGTCTTCATCTAATTAGGGGAATAATTTGAATACAAAATGGCTTTCCTAAAAACAAGTCTCAAAAGCTCCTGTAGAAGTTCATTACCGCTAGCTCATTTTGGCTTTTATAGCTTTTTTGCAAAAACACAGAGTTTTGCCTTAGATCAAAATTAAAAACTGAAGTGAACCATTGAATTAGCTCTGAAGCTGAAATATGTTTCTCCATTTTTTTTGTCTTGAATGCAAACTTGTCAACATACAATTCATGCCTCCATTGCTTTATTGTGTGAGTATTCTCTTGTACATGACTGTATATGGTTATCTAAGTGTACCAACTCATATCTCTCCTAAATGTATTTCACCAAGTTAATTGTATTTAGTCCAAACTTTTTCATTTCAAAAGCCCCTCATCTAATCCAAATGATTGTCTTGCAATAAACAATTTTCTGTATCCTGGGCCCCGTCTTATATAGAGTTGCGATTGATCCAAATCAATTGCAAGTCCTCTTTCAATCACAAGTTTGCAGTCTCATATCTCCTATGTACATAGTTGCAATTGATATCAATCACAAATAAGTTGCGATTACTCGCAATTGTTTCTAAGACGGGTCCCTGGTATATAACTGAAGCATTTATTGGACTGTAGTATAACAGATCTTTGTGTCATACATGTACCTCAACATTTTACATTTACATTGATCTATAAACACAAAATACAATCAATCACAAATTGCAATCAATCATTGAACAGTAGTCCATTTGACATTGATCTTTAAACACAAAATGCAATCAATCATTGAACAGTAGTCCATTTGACAATGATCATTAAACACAAAATGCAATCAATAATTGAACAGTAGTCCATTTGACATTGATCTTTAAACGCAAAGTGCAATCAATCAATGAACAGTAGGCCATTTGACATTGATCTTTAAACCCAAAATGCAATCAATCATTGAACAGTAGTCCATTTGACATTGATCTTTAAACCCAAAATGCAATCAATAATTGAACAGTAGTCCATTTGACATTGATCTTTAAACACAAAATGCAATCAATCAATGAACAGTAGGCCATTTGACATTGATCTTTAAACCCAAAATGCAATCAATAATTGAACAGTAGTCCATTTGACATTGATCTTTAAGCACAAATGCAATCAATCATTGAACAGTATGCCATTTGACATTGATCTTTAAACACAAAATGCAATCAATAATTGAACAGTAGGCCATTTGACATTGATCTTTAAACACAAAATACAATCAATCATTGAATAGTAGGCCATTTGACATTCATCTTTAAACAAAATGCAATCAATCATTGAACAGTAGGCCAGTTGACATTGATCTTTAAACACAAAATGCAATTAATCATTGAACAGTAGGTAATCATTGTTCAGGGAACACCTCACCAACTCCAGAAGAAAACCCTCTAATTCTACAAATGCTGTGTCTGTCATGTCTTTTGTGTCTGTTGTTAACTGTTCTGAGTAGTACACTAAAAATGGAGTAGCATCTAATAGGCATTGTATAATAGGAAGAAGGTCAATTCTGGTATTTGATGTTAATGATTACAGTGGTTTACGTCATTAAAATCAAAACAATGATATGGTAGTTGCAATAAATTTTTAACTCATTTAAATTATGAGAATGAAAATCATGTCATTGATTGACTCATTTTAGCATTTTCCTTGGATTCAGTGAACTTCCTTTGTACCCTGTGATCTTAGTAATCTTTACACTCACTGATTAATTCTCCCTACCCTTAACTTTTCTTGTTTGAATTATTATACACCCCTAACCCGTGTTTCACTGAATAAGACCCTTTCATTTCTTTGAGTTCAAAGTATGATTTGTACCCGTCCCCTCCCCATTAGTACTATGGTGAAACATCAAGGTTATATGGGTTTGGACTTTGGAAGTAAGAGCAGGTGTATAGGAACTTGGAGAGAAAAGGTGCAATGAATTGGAAAAAAGCTCTTTTCACACAATTTTTACAGGAAGAATGCTGACTGCATTCTTGATCAATGCTAGATATGAGTTTAGAATGACTATAAAAACAGAAATACCGATACCATTAATTGTCATAAATTCCACAGTGCCTGTTTCTGACATTCCATTTTTTATCAGTCCTTTACATATACATAAATGTTAAAAACGCTTTTTTGGGGGGCCAAATTTGAAATTTGGCAAGAGTAATAATTCTTCATTTTTAACATTTTAGATATTTTAGATGGAAGGGCTGGTATTAATTAGTCCAAGTTTAAACCCTGACTCAATAAGTATATGAAGTCCACAGATTTGTTAACACCATTCTATAATAATACCACAACTCTGTAGTGAAATAAACAAGCTAAAATTCTTGTTGTCATGATATTAATTTTGATATTTTCCTTTCATAACCTGACCCAATTTGTTTAGTAGGTGCGCTACAGACATTAATATGTAACAAAGATATTGACCCTTGGCGCCCTCTAATAGAAGGACTATTAAGTGAAACCAGATGTGTCTTAATCCAACCATGCATACCATTCCATTGCATTGTCCAAATGGGATTTCATGAGTAATGTTTTATTCATCTGAAATTAGATTACACATTGTTTGTATTCCAAACCCTCTTTTATGCTTAGACTGTGAATTATATTCTCCATAGTCAAAGCAGTGTGTGAATGGTGTGTGGAAAACAGTGAATGCATTCTCCTATTACTAAACAGTGAATGCATTCTTGTATTACTAAACAGTGAATGCATTCTCCTATTACTAAACAGTGAATGCATTCTCCTATTACTAAACAGTGAATGTATTCTCCTATTACTAAACAGTAAATGCATTCTCCTATTACTAAACAGTGAATGCATTCTCCTATTACTAAACAGTGAATGCATTCTCCTATTATTAAACAGTGAATGCATTCTCCTATTACTAAACAGTGAATGCATTCTCCTATTACTAAGTATTACGAATGATAAATGTCCAGATATAAAGTGTTTATGTTTAGATAATATGAATGAAGTATCTGTGTAACTGAGAATGCTTGTTAAGTATAGTGTCTAACCGATTGCATTGTATTTGTCTCCTTGATGATATCAATGTTATGATTAACAATGTATGATCTCTAGCATGATCAGATCTCTATATGTGATTGATGGTACAACAATATTTTGCTCCTGTGACAACTACTCTGTGGTTAGTTGGACTTAAACATTATGGAGAGCAATTTGTAGCCTTAAAATAAAATATATTCAAAAGCAAAAATTCAAGGATTTTAGACTTTTCATAAATTCCACATCAAGGGCATGAAATCTCCTTAATAATAGAAAATATGAATGATTTGAAACAACATTTTATGCCTTTTAAATAAACTTTTACAAAATATTGTTTACAGAATATTTTCAAAGCTGCTAACGGCTTTCCATAAGTGTTAAGTCCAACTTAAAGATAAGTTCAACTTAGGATCTTTGTGAAAACCCCGGTCCTCAAACTATACCTAACCCTAATCATAAACATTACCTAAAACACCATTGCAACCCTAACCCCAACCTTATACTCTTGATGGAATAAAGCCTGAAGTAAATTTCACTGGAGCAAATGTCACAGCACCAATTGATAGACCATCTGCTGTAAGCCAGAAGGGTTTAGCTTTTGAAGGATGTTATTAAATACCCTCCTGAGTCTCTACAGACAATAACATAATGATGAGATTGATTGTTTTTATGAGTCCTAGATAAATACCGCCTAAAACACTCAGGAAAATCACCCTGCTTGATGGAGATATTCACCCTCTGTTATTCTAACTATAGTCCTTAATAAATGTCAAGAAGATGCTAATGAGATATTGCTCCATTTTTCTGTATAATGTAGTGATAAGATTGAGATGTCAGATGAGGATATTGAAAGATGTACATTCATTGCTTTAACAAAAGTTTTAGAAAGAGGTTTCCTTGGCAAACAGTTCAATGAGAAGAGTAGATTGCAAAGGTTCTAAACTATCCTCTAATTTCAGTCAAAGCCATTTCTTATCAGTGAATCACTGTGTATCCCTTTCTTTCCCTTTTCTCCTTGCATAGAGGTAGTGTCAATATGTTTGCAAATGTGAAAGTCACCTTCAATGTTCTTAGGTCTTCTTTTCTTTTTGTTGAATATACTCAGTACTGGTACATTCTATCCAAACTCAAGATAGATTAACTTTCTGATTATTAAATATACCAATGGTTGTCATTGTATGGCAGCTTCCAAAATGCAATCAAAACATCTGCAGTTCAATTTATTTATTGTCTGTTTCCCCCATATTTAGAGGTTAGGAAATAAAATGACCCATGTGTCCATTTTCTATAGTTATATGGTCAATTCTCTTTATTATATTTCATTGACTTTATTTGTCTTTTTTCAGCCAATCACAAAGGAGAAGGAGACAGCTGAAGTTAGACCGATTCGATGTGAACCAAGTCCACCTATGTCACCTAGATCTCAACAGCTACAGAAAATGGCTGCAGTTATAACAGCTCAAGCTAGTCAAAATGAACAGAGAAGGTAAACATAATACTTCAACTAAAGGGCAGGTCACATATAACTTACCAAGTGTTGTGTCCTTCTGCACATAGAGTGACACTGCATAGCTAGTCTTATCTAAGCTCATACAAAGTGACACTGTATAGTTAGTCTTATCTAAGCTCATAGATGTGTTGTTAACTTTATATAATGGTCAGGGGGGTGTTTCACAAAGACTAAGATCGACTTAAGTTGGACTTGAACTATGGCAGACCATTCATGCCACTGGTTGTTCTCACCATTGGTCTCTCAAGGGACGTCACAAATCTACAGAATTTACATTTTTGATAGTTCATTGTTGAAGAAAAAAAGTTACTTACATTGTAAACTTAAGTTATATTTGAGACTTGGACTTATACTACAGTATGTGGTTTATGTCCTTTAAAGGTCTTGAACCAGATGTAAATTAGAGGGAAAAAACCTTAGAAATTATGATTTTTAGATGACCTTAGTCTTAGTGAAACACCCCTTAGATGTACTAATATCTTAGATATGGTAAGTAAAATACGGGACAAAGTTGCTTGGACTTATTAAATTAGGTCTCATTTTGTTTTACTTAGTTCAAAGAAACTTGTGCTACATGTTGTTATTTATGTTCTGCCCATAATTGCAGATGAATTAGTGTAATTATCTGAAAGGAGCTCCAATACCAATGGAGACAAAAAAAATAATCTCTTTACTTTATACACACTCCCGCAGAGAAGATAAATGTTATTTTAATTCTCTTTACTCAAAACATCCCTGCATTCTTAAGCTGTAGTAATCCTTCCACTCCTTGAGGTTAAGAGGTGAACAGAGTTTTTCTAGAATTAAATTCCCCACTATGAATAAATCAACATACTGCTATACAGTGTTACTGATTATTCTGAACCTCTAGATTTCAGTGGGATGTAATAACAATCACAAGCAAATGGAGAATAACCTATTAATAGTATGCTAATATATGTATGGTCTAAATCACTTGTTATTTGTTCAAGTGTTAAAATGCACGTAGATTGATTGTTGAAGTTGTTTTTAATATCATGTATTGCTTTTAGCAGAAACTCTATGGAGAGTAACAGTACACCCAGCCCTCATAGCAGTGCTAACAGTTCACAAGACTCACTCAATAAGAACTTAAAGAAGAAAGAAGCATCTGGTATAAAGGGTTCTCTTGGGAGAATCTTTGGAAAGAAAGAGAAACCTGGTAGAAGAGGAAGAGAACATCCTGATAAAGGTAGGTCAAAGGTCAAGTTATGTTCAGTTTAAGAAGAAATATCCGGATGATAATTCAGATCTACATACCATGTTCCTCACTTCAATTGTCGTTGTTTTCATCATCATCATCACTAACATCATCATCATCACCATCATCCTCATTACCGTCATCATCATCATCACTACCATCATCATCATCATCACCATCATCATCACCACCATCATCATCACCACCATCATCATCATCATCATCACCATCATCATCATCATCATCACTCCCATCATCATTATCAACATCATCATCATCATCACTACCGTCATCAACATCATCATCATCATTATCATCATCATCATCATCACCATCATCATCATCATCATCATCATCATCATCATCATCATCATCATCATCATTATTACCACCATCATCTTAAATTTGTTGTTGTTGTTGTAATGAGTTAACATTTCTCATGAATATAGAAAGATTTCAGATCACGTTTTATTCCTCACTCTAAGTTATAAATTCCATTGCTTTCCTTCACTCTGCACTAATCATCTTTTGGTAATACCCGTAGTTACAGCTCATATAATTACATGTATTAGTCATAGTTCATAGTTGCACTGGATAACACTAGCTCTTTAACATGTCTGCTAAATGTAACAAAATGAATGATCTCTGAAACGTTAGAGTAGATTGTCTCAGTGGTTTGGTGACACCAAGTATAATTCATCAGGAGAGATTAATGAACAGCCCATCGCACTGAAGGGGTTTAGACAAAATAGTTTTAAAGCTAAGATCATTCTTTTACAATGTAATCTGGACTTCTATCATCACTTAAAATTAAGGTATTAGTACTGCTTTTCTTCCTTTCCCTTCAAACCCCTTACCCTATCGTATCTTTCATTAGCATTGCTTATATGGAATCTCTATAAAGGTATATCTAGCTTGCACCTTATCTACTAACATGACTGTGTTCATACAAATTAATTAGAACGTTTCCCTGACTAGGTTTGCTAACATGACTATGTTCATACAAATCAATTAGAAAGTTTCGCTGACTAGGTTTGCTAACATGACTGTGTTCATACCAATCAATTAGAACGTTTCCCTGACTAGGTGTGCTAACATGACTGTGTTCATACAAATCAATTAGAACTTCTCCCTGACTAGGTTTGCTAACATGACTGTGTTCATACAAATCAATTAGAACGTTTCCCTGACTAGGTTTGCTAACATGACTGTGTTCATACAAATCAATTAGTATGTTTCCCTGACTAAGTTTGCTAACATAACTATGTTATTTCATTTGATAAGATTTTCCTAAAACACCATAAATGGAGCCTACGTATAATTTGATACAAGTCCACTGTATTATATTTTAACTACACATATTGTCCTTGGCTTGGACACTTGACAAGCTTAGGATGAACATTATTATATTTCCTGGGTCTAAAAAATATGTCTATAATTAGCACACTCTCTTGTACTACACTTCATACAACCCATTAAATATTTTTGTTTATTTTGGTAAAAGACACAATTTCTATAGACCTTTGAGACATCATCATTTTTTAAATCCCTTTAGATGTAATTTTACAAATTGTCTGTGAAGTTAATACATGTCATGGATAGTGAGTGCCTGGTTTGCAGTTGAAAGTATTTCATTTATTTCTGTATAATTTGTTTCCCCTTTTCATTCATGTTTATAGAAGAGTGGTAGTGTTTGTTTGTAAAGGTTTTATTCACATCTCATACAATGAAAGTACATTTACACAGTATTAAGATCAACCAGGCCAGGTGAACTCATCTATGATAAACAGTTAATTTGATAAGAGCATGACAAAGAGAGGACATTAAATAGGAAAATAGGAAAATAGCAATATGTGATAGAATCATACTTCATTCAACAGGGTTTAAAATCGTGTGCTTCTGTAGCAATCATTTTGCCTGTGCAAAGATTTTGACTGCATGATGTTATTCATCTGTTTATTTTATCTTATTTTGGAAGGGTTTGCAGTGATTTGAAAACACTTATTATTTCTTACGGTAGAAGAATTTAACAAATGTATTTTGGGGAAGTACATTTTTGCAGACTTATCCACAGGGTCAGTTGTTTGCCAAATATGTTCTTACAATTTCTTTGTTGAAATTCCCTTTTCTTTAAATATTTAATTAAGATGAGGTTCAGAGAGTGAACTGTCATATATATATGATTTAGAAGTATAACGTTGATTAATGAGACATAATGTAATAGACTAGATATCACCCTGATTCGGATTGTAACGTACAAACTTATGGAAAAGAGTAGTCCTATATTCTCTGCTGATTGAAAATAGAATTTGGCTGAATAGGTATTCTTATAACATTTTAAGATATGAATTGATGCACAGATCTGTAGACTAAGTACCGGTAATGATTGGAATCAATGCTTGCATTTTAATCATTATATTTTTCTTCCTCAGCTCATTTTCAAGATGATTCATCATCCCAAGATTCGATGACTCTTGGAGTCGCTGGTCAGAGAGAGCAAGATAGAAGAAAGAAAAAGAAGTAAGTCATTTAGCTCTGATTATAACTGTACAATAACAGGTTCTAAAGAGAGAGAGAGAGCAAGATAGAAAGAAAAAAAATTACGGCCAAATAACAAAAATGAAGTGTTTCTCGTGCCTGCCCGCCTCCTTTTTGGCCGCCACTTCCTTTTTTTGAACTATTTACTAATCAGAAGAAAAATAGCACAGAAAAAAAAGCCTGTGATATACAATTTGTTTAAATAGCTTCTAAAGTGATAGAATCATTTTTGTTGTCATACATTGCATCAGTATACTCACATAGCACAATATCTGTGAATAAATAGGCTTGGCCAGCTATAATTAGCATGGCAGCCATCTTAGAAAAAAATTGCAAAATAGTAAATAGTAATGACCTGCCTCCTCCTTTTTTTTAAAAATCTGGACGAGAAACACGTTATTTATGTTATATGGCCTAAGTCATTCAGTTCTGATTATAACAATAACAGATTCTTAAGAGAGTACAAGATATGAGAAAGATCTACTTATATTACTAACTCACTTATTTTTTTTTAAACATTATGTTTTTTCTTCAATGAAACATATTTTGAGTCGAGCCATATATATTTGTCAAAAGTCCTTCTAAGATACTGTACACATAATTTTGTTTTAAAGAAAGATTCAGTGTGCAAGACAAATGTATTGAATAATTCTTATTCTGATATTTGACACTATCTCCATGCTTGAGCTGTGAACTAGTCAAATAAATGAAGTCTTGCTCATTCTAATTTTTGTCTCCATCTGCAGGCATGAGTTGTTAGCTGAAGCAATAAGAGCAGGGACCCCGTTTGCACTATGGAACGGTCCCACAGTAGTAGCTTGGTTAGAACTATGGGTTGGCATGCCTGCTTGGTATGTAGCAGCCTGTAGAGCTAACGTGAAAAGTGGTGCCATCATGTCTGCTCTGTCAGATACGGAGATACAGAGAGAGATTGGAATCAGTAATCCATTACACAGACTGAAATTAAGACTAGCTATTCAAGAGATGGTTAGTCTGACTAGTCCATCAGCTCCGCCCACATCACGGACGGTGAGTATCTGTCTTCTCTTGGTTCTTAACGAAAGGAACCTTAGGCTTACCTGGTAGTCAACATGTACTTCTTTAATCTCCACTTCATCCACTTTATTGTATTACAGTAATAAACTTGTGAAGGGATCAACTTGAACAAAACAGTCATTTGAATTCAAGTGGAAAACAATAAACCTCCTGAATCTTGCAAATGGTCCAAATTTTGAAAATTTGTCATGCTGCCAAATCATAGAATTACCTTGAATACAAAATTGAACTTTCAGGATACATCAAAAGTCTATAACTGCTTTCATTAACAACTCCTGAATGCTTCTTGTCATGAAAGTATCTGATAAAGTGTTCCATAATGATTAAAGAAATACATGTATGATTAGGTTTCTTGACTTAATAATAAATAATAATCTTATAATAATAATCTCCAAATTTTATTCAGTTAAACCAAAAATGGAAATTCTTTTTGCCCAATTGATCGTGAGCCCGGCAGCCACTGAGCAGCGCCAGATCGACATTGCTCTATCCCCTTATTGTTGAACTCCAAACAAGGTAGCAGCAACTCCCATCTTTTAATGTCTTTTGGTATGACGCGGCCGGGGTTCAAACCCACGACCTCCCGGTTGTGAGATGGACGTTCTACTGACTGAGCCAACACACCGGTTATGAAAAGAAAAAGAAAATTCTTACTTGAAGGGTAGAATATGAACATAGAGGACAGTATTAGATGGTATGTAATAGAATACAATGATACACAATGTTGGCCAAGGTCCTTAATTTCATATTAATTTTTTTGATTTTTTTATTATTATTATTTTTTGAATTCATCAGTATCATAGAGTAAAATCTAATAAAAATGATAATATCTTTCATTATTACAAACCAATAAACAGCTGTTCTTACTCTTTCTCCGGTGTGCGAAATTTGCAAATATTCATGGTGTATAAAAAAAAATTGGAGATAATTTTGCAATTATGTTCATCATTTCATGATACCAGTATCTGTTTCATAATTCATCAACCTATTATGGATGCCAGGAAGAATAGCATTTACTGTTTTTCTGTTTCTATAACTCAATTAGACAATGTGTATGTAGAGTGGTTTCAGGGTTGGGCTAGGGAAAAGAGATAAAAAAATCTCTCTTCACATATATGACCTTGCTAACTCTGTGCAATCATAAAAAGTTCTTAAAGAAATGATTGCAATGAATTTCAATATTAGTGCATTCCGATATAAACAAACCACATGAGTATACATGCATTTTGTCAGTGTGTGGTTTATAATTTTGTTTATATCAACCAAAGCATTTAAAACAATTGTTTAAAAATGACTGACCAGTCCTATGTGGTATTAAAGCGCCTCTAAAATGTCACTAAAACTGTATCATATTGTGAAAGAGGATGTCATTTAAGACACACTTCTGCAAAGATCCCCCCCCCCCAAATGTGTTTGAAGACAAATATTGATAGAAGAATACATAATTTGGGTTTTCTATTGTACTGTACGCAGAAAACCTAAATTTTGTGTTCTTTCATCAATATTCGACTTCAAACATATTTGTTTTGAAAATCCTTGCAGAAACGTGTCTTAAATGACATCCTCTTTCACACTATGATACAGTTTTAGTGAAATTTTGCCAAATTTTTGGGGCTCCCAACTCTTTAGAGGGGCTTTAAACAAGACTATTGGAGCTAACATACTAATAGCACATGTATTGAGTATATATCTGCTCAGTCAATGTAATATTAATCCCTGCATATGAGAATGAAGCCCACATGAATGTTATATACCTTGTTGCATGGTGAATGTGTTATTGTTGCAAGTTTAATGGTCTCCTTAAATAGCTTGATATTACATAGAATGTTTTTATTGGGTCTCACTCTGATCATTTATACATGCATGTGAAAAGAAAAGTTGCCTGATTACCTAAATTGTATCGACTAAATTTTATGCTTCCATTTCTTAAATGAAGGATTATTCATCATCTCCTGATATCTACTGTTAAAAAGAAAAGCTTGTTTTGAATGAATAATGATAGTAATTATAATTCATTTACAATTTTCAAATTGGTAGATTTGATAGAATTGCAAAGGGGGGGGGGGGATATTTGTACATGTAAGTGGAATTTGTTTATAATATTTGTATTTCTAAATATGAGTTGAAAATGTTTTGTTTTGTGTAAAGCTGAAGCTTCCCATATAGAGGATTGTACAGCTGTATCCCTTCCTTGCTTTATGTTACAATCTTTGTTTGTAGCTAATGTTTAATGTTGCTTGGTGAAATCTGTTCATTTTATTTCCACTCACTGAGCTGACTAAGAATACAATGTTCAAGACAATGCTGAGCATATTAATATTTAGTTATTGTGTTGGATGGTGTCCAAAGAAAGCCAATAATTCATTCTGCTTTGGGAAACTGTGTCACAACCTGTAGATACATATATATACTATAAGTCTATTCCCTTTCTAAATCTAATATTAGGGACTTTTCGATTTGCACGTTCACTTGTGGACTGCTACGTATGCGGTCATTTTTGAAGCAGTGCGCATGCACATAGACGAGCTCATCATTGGTAGCAAAATTCTCGAACGCGTTCACCCTTGTTTTGCCATAGTTCGTAATCTGCAATATTTTGTAGCTACGAAACAGCACATTGAAGTCACAAAATAGACTCAATTGAACTAATTCTGAAAGCGAAGAGTGGTGGAAGCGTAAGCTCTCTATTAAATCAACACATTCTCTTGTCTGTAATTTCCCTTAAATCAAAATTGTTGCAGAACAAGCCATAAAATGAACACATTTAATTTATGCATCGCCAATCTGTTGCAGCATAATCATCAAGTACAGTCCCATGCACCGAATTTGGTGTTGGATCTTAAGCTATTGATAATTATGCATGACGTCATTGAGCGAGCGTCATCGTCATGTGAAATCGAAAAGGTAACGAACAATAGTCAGCATGCCTCCTCAACCCTGCTTAAAAAATGACCGCATACGTAGCAGTCCACTAGTAAACGTGCAAATCAAAAAGTCCCTAGTCTAAACAAAGTAAGGGACCCCAGCTGGAAATGTTGGTGTATATGCATGTCCATTTCTTTGTCATATGTTTAACTCCAAGCTAATGAATGCATGGTATGGTGTATTTATTCTTTGGATGTATTTATGTACAGGATGGATGTAATGAATAGAAAACAGTGGACGCATTCAGTCTTCTCTACACTAAAGTAACATAAGGAACCATTGACTGTGTTACTTTGGTCAGAGACGATTGAAGGCACTTATCGTCTGCTATTTTCCACTGTTCAATAAACATTACATCTACCAATGCATTTTAAACCTTGCTGAATGGGAATGTATATGTATATATTGGTTGGTGGTAGGCTAGCTGCATGCCCTCTTGTATACTAACTGTGCACCTTGCTTCTCTCTGTTTTATTGTCCAACAAAAAACAAAAACAAACATTCTGCCAAGCAGTCTGATGAGAATCTCACTGACCCTCCTCCTCCGCCCCGCCCACCTTCTCCACCTCCACCCCCTCCCCATCCAATTGAACAGACTCTAGCCTTTGGTGAGATGAACCATGAATGGATAGGAAACGACTGGCTGACGAGCATCGGCTTACCTCAATACCGATCAGTGTTCATGGAATGCCTGGTGGATGCTCGTATGTTAGATCATCTTACCAAGAAGGATCTCAGAGGACAACTTAAAATGGTTGACAGCTTCCATAGGTAAAACACCCTTCTCACAATGAATGGTATGGTCTAAGGGTGTACTGAATGTTTGTCATGTGGATGATACCATTTGTCATGGTGGGTGATGATGCATGGGGTAGTGATAATTGGAATGTCTAGGAAACACCTGATGGTATTTAAGCTCAATTCAATTTAATTTCTGTTGTAATATTAACAAAATAATCAGGTAATAAAATGTGAACAGGGTACATAATTTTGAACCCTTAGAGTGTGATTTTGGATAAACTACTTATCATTTTATGGTTAGGGATGTATATTTATATATCAGTGATAATAGTTTTTTTTATAGGTTAAACACCCCTCTCACACTTGATGGTATGGAATGTAACCCAGTATGCTTGATTTGGGTGATATGATTTTAGTAGCCCCTAGTGATACATTAGATACACTGTAACCTAGTGAATTATAACGGTATGTAAAGACAAAATGATTAATGGGTATCAGTCAAATATGATTATTTACGTTCAGGAACCAACCTTTAACATCACCATCTGAAAGACATGAAACAGTTTTGAGCTGAGGTCCATCTGAGTCAGTTTTTATATGAAGTCAGAGATTGTACAAGTGATAGTAACCAACTCTACTTATAAATCTCTTTTCAAACAGGAATAGCTTCCAGTACGGTATACTGTGTCTCAAAAAAGTCAACTATGATAGGAAAGAGTTAGAGAGGAGGAGAGAAGAGAGTGCATTAGAGGTCAAAGGTTAGTATGATAGGGGAATCCCCTAGTCTATGTATGTACCAGGTACCCTTAGATACACCCTATGCATGTATTCCTGATAAGCAGAATTTTATTCCCTTTGCATTGTACAATCATTTGAGGTTTTAGTGACAGTGTACAAACTAGCTAATGAAAGTTGATCATTTGTCTGCAGGTAGAATATTGCTATTTGTTTTTTGTTTTGATAGTTTTCTATGTGATCCCTTTTTTAGTCATAGTATGTCGTGAAATTAAAGTATGAAAGGTTATTTGAATGTATTCATGCAATCAGATTATGAAAGGTTATTTGAATGTATTCATGCAATCAGACTATGAAAGGTTACCGGTATTTGAATGTATTCATACAATCAGACTATGAAAGGTTATTTGAATGTATTCATACAATCAGACTATGAAAGTTTATTTGAATGTATTAATACAATCAGACTATGAAAGGTTATTTGAATGTATTCATGCATTTGTTTTTCAGATGTTTTTGTATGGAACAACAACAGATTATGAAAAGCTATTTTAAATGTATTCTTGTGTTTGTTTTTTCAGATGCATTAGTATGGAGCAATGAGAGAGTTTTAAAGTGGGTGTGTTCTATTGGACTCAAAGAATTTGCCCAAAACCTCAAAGAAAGCGGCGTTCATGGAGCCATCGTCGCTCTTGATGAGACATACGATGTCAGTGCCCTTGCTTTGGCGCTACAGATTCCAACGCAGAACACACAGGCAAGAAGCACGCTAGAACAGGAGTTCAACAACCTACTGACTGTTGGGACGGAGAGAAGATTAGAAGAGGTAATGAATTTCAGTTTAAAAACAATAGTTTAGATGAGTGGTCAGATTGGGTGAAGGTAATGACAAATGATAGAAGACTAGGAAAAGAATAGGAGATTTAGCTGTGGAGAGAGAACTAGCAGAAAATCATGATCTAAGAAAATATTATGGTTAGTAAATGGTTGGTTGATTT
Organism: Mesocentrotus franciscanus; assembly: GCA_037976565.1. Lineage (NCBI taxonomy): Eukaryota > Metazoa > Echinodermata > Echinoidea > Camarodonta > Strongylocentrotidae > Mesocentrotus > Mesocentrotus franciscanus. The sequence goes on along the minus strand of CP137684.1, from coordinate 25,137,620 downwards.
TATGAATACAGGGACTGATCATTATGATCTAGGGATTAAGTTAGATATTTGGTATAAAGTGTCGGATAAAGACCACAGAACTTGTATTATACAACTGTTCATATGTTAGACAATCTCTGCTATTGAGAGTGTGATTTGATTCTGTGTCAGATGCTAGTGAAAGAACTCATTTGAATCGCTACAATTGAAAATAATGAAATAAATAGGTAATATTTGAAGTATGTAATTAATTCTTCATCATCATATTATATTGTTGAAAGAGCTGATAACCCTTAAATAACCCTCAAATAACCCTCTGATATTATCATTCTAATAGCATTTTTAATTATACAAATCTATAAGAAATGTACATTTATATCACATTACTCATTTTTTTTATGAACTTGTTTATTTTTCATACCTTATTTGACCTTTATTCATAATGAACTTTGATTTGACGTTATTTATTTTGAAATGAATTATTTACCCCCACCAGATGTATTTTATTTTCAGTGATTTTGATAACAAGAATAACACTGATTATTATTATAGAGTTTTTGGCTGAGTTTTCTGATCCATTGATAACCGCTTGTGTTTATGTTTGTTAATAGAACCACAGTTTGATTTATTTTCTTGTTTCGTCTCCAGATGCAACATTGCATGAGCAGAGTTTAGAGTGTGTATTAACTAGTGCATGAGGGACATAATAGCTTCCCGTTCATTGATCCATCACCTATCTACATTCATTCCAATTTATCAGTTCAGTCAACATAAAGGAAGTCTGGAAAGCTCCAAATGAAAGAATAGACGGGTTGTATGGAAATTCCACTTTTTCAGTTGAAAATGCTTTTTATAAAAGCTCTTGGGAACATAAAACAAAATATATTTTCAACTGAACTAAATAATAGATTTTCAACAACAACAACAATATCAACAAAAAAAAAACAGGTACTAGTAGATAAACACACATAAAACAAACTTTATTGCAGTGAAGGATTTCAGAACCAAAAACAAAAGCGACTTGATAATGAGATTGCACATCTATGAAAATAGCTGAATGCAAGTTAGGTTCCTCATGGTTTTGAATCGCCATTTATTTATCAAACAGAATGGAGTATTATTGGATAAGAGGAAAACTAAGTGATGTGATATTCATGAAAGCATGAAAAGGGTAAATTGAAACATTGACTTAGACTATGATATATAGGACATGAAGCACCAACACATAACAACTCCATATATTTGCAATATCAACCTCCTAAAAATTACAATGACAAAATAAACAGTCTAACTTTGTGAATTGTAAATGACAATTTAGAATTTAAGACTTGGACAGTTTAAATTATGCTTCTGATATATATTTATGTCTCGTTCAAATATTTGAGCATCACAAATGTTTGGCATATTGATCATTATTGGAGAGAATAGCAAATTGTGGCATACATGTACACCACATACTGTACATAGTATTTGTCTAACATGGCAAAATTTAAAAGATAATTAATCAAAGTAAAGAGAAAATATGTCCATCCAATCCTGCTCTATATAAATGTACATTCCATGTTTCTTATGCAAAAAGATGAAAATACATGTAGTTGCTTAGGCCAATCAAACATATTTGTGAAGCTTGTTTAGAAAAATGCATGTTTGAGAAATACCGCTTTAATTCCTCTTTAGCTTATCTGCTGCCCCCTTCTGTTTATTTTTTATCCTGATTGTCGCCCTCTATTGTTATATTGTGTTTATATCCCTCATCCATTTCAAGGCAAAGTTGCAGACTGGTTAATATTATTGAAGATAATACTTGATGAGATTGAAATCTAATAGAGAATAATCTGACTGGTTATCATAAGTTTTGGCTAGACCAGCTATGTTTGAAAATGCATTGCGGAGGAGGAGGTGCTATAGCTCAGTGGTAGAGCAGTGGTTTCGTAACCGGGAGGTCCTGCATTCAAAACCAAGTCGATGTGCTTTTGTCCTTTGATAAGGCATTAATCCTCATTACCAAGTCCCTCAGAGAGGACTTTAAGCCGTCTGGCCCCTGGTTCCTTACTTACAAGCATACACATGCTTTCTTAGCAGTCAGGTTAAACCAATCAGCAAACAGCAATCATGTAAAATTAGGTCTGCAGAAAGACACAAATTCAGTAAGTGAGCAGGTAGCTCAAAACCAAGAGATTTACATGTCCACTAAAACAGAGTAAATTGGGATGAATTTCATTTCTCTGATAATAATCAAAGTTATTGAATGCTCTTTACATGATAATGAATCAAATTCTTCTAGATCATTCCATTCCATTCCACATTGGAATTTCTTGCTTCAGAAATATTACAAGCAATTGACCAAATGAATTCAGGGTACTTATGGTGGTTTTCAGCTGACAGGTCACATATATGGGACAAGGAAGCCTTTACAGGGCTATGGTTGTACTTTGCTTCCAAGATAGATTATCTCCCTAAACCATAGCAGTTTGGTGTCTCCTTTCAGACATGTTTTGGGGATTGTCTTAGTCTCTAAGCGCTTAACAGATATTATCACACCGGTCATCTGATTCATTCACGCTCAATGTATTCCTACCATATGGTCATCGTGAGGGCATAGGCAATTACTAACACAAATGCTTTTGTCATCCTACCGGTCCCCATTTCTCTCTTGGGTATTGAGTGGCAAATGTAGATTAATGCCTTGCTAAAGGACATTAGTGCCGTGTCGGGATCAAACCCACGTCCTTTGAATTTCAAGTCAAGTGCTTAAAACACTCGACTACGACACTTCTCCTGCAGTACATTGTGCCGTTCCTTTGTAATAAATAATCATAAAAGTCTTTCAATTGGCAATGCATTGTTACAATGTAATTTGATAATCACTATGTTTACTAAAAAATGCAAAATTTTATTGAATTTAGTCATTTGCATTTACATTGGCTTATTGATTTTAAATTTTTATATTTTAAAACTATGTAAGAGTGGAAAAATTGGTGACTGTTTAAGGACGAAAAAAGCCGAAAAGGCAACAAAAATTTGACTCCCTTGGCTTTTGAAACATTTCTAAATCAAAGTTTACGATAGGGATTTGGAGCTCTCCTCAAATTAAAATGTATAACAATTAAAACTTGACAGTAGGTTTATAAAGGTCAGTTTAACTTTAGGATGACATAGAAATCTGTATGTCCATGTTAATGAAAGCAAAGAGAGTTTCAATGAATGGCTACTCACTCTGCTGTTCTTGTACTCGAATCAATCTTGACTTTGCTTGTTTAAAATTTGTAAACCCTGTGGTCCCAATCTCTATCCTCACAAACATCATATCATATATATATTTATTAGCTTGTGGAATATTTAAATAGCTTGCTACACCCCCACACACACACACTTACATACAACAACAACAACAACAACAAATAAATAAAGAAAGAGAAAACAAAGAGATATTAAACAGGATTAATATTAGTCACAAATCCATGATACATATACTTGAGTAGAGAATGTATTTGATAGATTTATGATATACAACATGTACCGGTAGATGCAATAGACACATGATGATAGAGAGTAGTGAACACATGGAATGTTGCTGATGGAGCAAAATGATGGTCACATGACCTGGTCACATGACATTACCAATGATGTGAAATAAACATGGATCAGAAATTTCAGCCTTGAATTCTATTAAAAGATAGAGCGAAGAGATGAAAGGAATGAGTATGTTTATCTGACAGGGAGAGCTAGGGAAGTTTAGACGTGGTCCATCATGGAGACGTATGTTCAAGAATAAAGAAGCAGCAGCTCATCATACAAAGGACAAGTTACCATTAGACCTGACAGCTGGTGAACGTATGGAGGCGTATGGTCCTTCCCCAGGCTCTCCAACACAACGTACTATGATGTATACCAATCAGAGAGGGGCAGTGGTCCATGGTGTACCTGTTCTACCTACCTCTCCACCCCTTCAGAGGGGCGGGGCTGGTGGAGGAGGGGCGGTAGTAGCACCTGGGAGTGCATCTAGCAATACAACAAATCTTAAAACATACTCATGTTGACAGGTGTGTCTCATTAATCACATACATTGTACAGTACTTAACTTACACTTCATTCAGAGAGGGTGGGAGTTCCATTGACCCATTTCATTATTTTATTTAAATTAATTGTATTAATGATTACCTCACCTGTTATTTGAAATATTAAAAAAACATTATTTTTAGCTATGTCAAGCAAGCTTCTGGCAGGCTGTGGGTTGCGATAGAGGGACTGTTTCCATTTGAAGGCCACAAAGAAAAAATTGAATACAATGGTGTATGGAAAAAATATTTAAGAAAACACCATTTTGAATTTAGGAACTTTGAACTCAACTTTTCGTGGAATAATCGACCCTTAAGATTTCAAAATATATTTTAGGCGGGTCTAAAAGTCTTCTTTGTCTTTTGGGGCATTAAGTGTAACACTTTTGATCTTTAACAAAATCAATCTTTACTCATTGATTGTGTTCTTTGAATTGGTCTAATTTTGTCCCTGAAAGCAATTTATCAGATTGACTTTATAACTACACCTAAATGATTCATTTTAATGAAGAATTATAAGCAGCCAATTTAGATCACTTTAAACAGAGTTTTTACCCCATATATTTTCATATGCAGTGTATGATATCACAATGGGGTAGCAGTGTGAGAACCCAAATCCATGCTATTTTCCAATTTTTGGTCTCATTCTTTTTATAGCGGAAGAAGGGGTGGGGGTTCATTATTACCAAAACTCCCGATATATATGGGTATGTCAGATAGCATGAGGTTATTAACTATTTCTGTAAGGCAATTACTAATTCTCAATATGGCAATTCTTGTACTTCTTGCCATTCACAAACTAATTGTTAATAACATTATCAGGTAATATGAGTGTGCAAGTCAACATACAATGTTATACATGTTAATATATATCCCTTGGCTTCAAACATGAAACAAAAAATGCATCTGTTTATCCCTGCTTTGATCATTTATTTATTTATTTGTTTTACCCTTAATTTATTTAAATGCTTGTTGTTTGCATGTGATTACATTATGTAGCTGTCCTGTTTAATCCAGTAATTAATGATCAGTTCTGTATTCATTTTATCATGTGTTCTAAGGCACCAGCTACAGTGTACATTTTTTCCCCTACCCAATACTTGCACATTTTCTGCAAAAGATTAATTAGTTGAAGACCCTTAACAAAAAATGAATTTGTATATTTCCATTGAAAATCCAAGATTGTTTTGAAATGAAAATAACAAAATTTAGGTTGCAGGGACATTCTCTCTCTCTCTCCCTCGTTCTCTCCATCTCACCTTTAAATACAACTTGAAAGAAATACATGTGCACATGTATGCTGGTACAAAATAATGCAGAGAAGAAATTGATGAATATGTGCACCAATCATCTCCAACTTATATTTTATATTTATGTTACTTCAACAGAATGTATCACCATGGAAACAGGGACCAAGCCATCCTAACATCAGCTGACCTTTGACACTGGCCAGGTCATAGGTCAAAGTTCAGGACCTTAATGTTATACTTCATGTTTACTTCAACTGCAGCTCATCCTAGCCATTATTTAGCCATTGACATTAGATTGGAATGGGCGCGGTCTGATGACATCTTGACAAACCCTACTGAGTGATGATGCATCCCTTCTAGTCCAAATAGTTTCTTCTTCTTCTTCTTCTTTTACATAATTCCAGTTGGTCTTCTGTGAGACTTGGAGTAATTCCTTTCTGTACCTGCATGCAGTAGAAACATTGATTGGGTTCTGTTTTATATCATTTGAAAAGTAAACAATAGTATTACATTTTCAAGCTCTTACAAAATGAGAAGGAAAACCTAATCAGTGCCTGGAATGAGAGTCATTTTCTCCTCTTGAAACAAAATCTAAGATATCTTGATCCTCACCCATGATCATAGATTGAAACGTTAACTCTGTTAGACTATTTACCTTGAAAAGAGCTTTAACATCCACCTGTTATATAATATTATAACTAGCTAGTTGGAATGCAAATTGCATACATTAGTTGTTGCTAGGTCAGACAAGCATGGCTTTATCTACCTAACAACATGGAATGTATGCAATGTGCATTTTGACTATTGAAATACAATTATTCTTAACAGTTGACAAAAACAATTTGTAACAACACACTTATCATAATAATGATAATAATACATGTACATGTACATGTAGTAACATTTATATGGCGCATAGAAAGCGCTGTTCTGTTATTAACAAACTGAAAAAAAATCATACGGTATATGCATTACATAATGAAACTTTCCTATTATACCCCATACGGTATATGCATTACATAATGAAACTTTCCTATTATACCCCATACGGTATATGCATTACATAATGAAACTTTCCTATTATACCCCATACGGTATATGCATTACATAATGAAACTTTCCTATTATACCCCATACGGTATATGCATTACATAATGAAACTTTCCTATTATACCGCAATCTCGCCACTTAAACTACTCCACATGGATTCCAGACCGACCGATGTTTTGCAATTCAAGGTGATGTAAATCTTTGTTCTGTCTATCGTCGTCGGTATGACTGGGGTGTTCAGTGTTTTGAGGGCTTCAGTCATTGTACCCAGATCCAAAGAATTGTTTTTTTCATTTGTTGTGTTTAGAGCAACTACATTCCACACCAGAAATACACTCTGTACCTGTCTAGTGTAAATCAAATCTCAAGTCAGTAGCCTGCCAAGGTTTAGAGTTTAGTCAGTAGGCATATTACTCTGTTCATGTTTGTATGTTCTCTTTGTAACCCAGCTTTATCAGCCAAATTTAGTGTCGAATGTAGCAAAAAAGTAAACATTATACCAGTTTATAAATAATTGCATTTTTATTGCTTATTTATATATTTATAAATATAGATGTAACTGTGAAAGAAAGAGTTTAGTTTACATAAAAGAAAGAGTTTAGGTTACGTGAAGAAAAAAACAGAGTTTTAGGTTACACATGTTTTAAGACCATTTTGTCCTGTAGCTGAAAGATATCATGAGGCAAATAAATAGGAATTTAGAAATACAAAAATGTACTTCTTTTCATGGATTAATAAAGATTTTTCCTCTTCACTGTCACACATTTGTGTCTTGTGTGTCAAATATAAGTTTATTTAAAACTACCTCTGCTCAAATGTTTATTTATATTGTTATTTCTTCATGTTATTTTTGTTTTAAATGATATTGTCTGTGTTGAGATCTTCACTAAATGCATTGATTAAATGCCCACCAATGGTACATGTTAGTAAATCATATGAAGAGTTGTTCATGCTAGTCCCTTACAAACCAAGTATAGGTCCAATGTTTATTGATAATGATTTATAGCATAAGTATCATTCTACTGTATAATGGCTCACTGTGGAAGGGACGCTAACGTAATGGGCCTGCAGCTATTTAAAAGATTTATCCTAAGATGATTCAGCCATTGTTTGTGGTGAACATATAATGTGACCTGTTAACTTATAATGTGACCTGTTAACTTATGTCATACAGTATCTGTTGATCTTTTTAATTAAATGAAATCCATTTCATTCCAACCTTAGCATTTACTCACAACTCAGTGGAACCTCTACTCTTGAATATAGATGAGAGATCAAGAGCATGAACTATTCTCCATTTGTGTAAATAGAATGATATATTAAATAGGTGATACAACATATTAAGATATGTAAATGATGTACAGTGTATCCAAATCTAGCTTTTAGTAAATAAATGAAAATGAGGAATTATTGGCGATCCTCATTAAGATATGTGGTCTCATCCATTTTACATGTACCTTTTCTATTTGTCTATGTAGAGTAAGTCTATGTGAAGGATATTCTTGTCTATGCAAATATAAAGATGAAGTGAAATATTGAGTACATACAATATAATAGAGTTGCATTAAACCTAACCTCTGTTCTGGTAAAGGAATTGCTGTTTGAGAGAAAGTTTGAAAAGCAGGTTAAAAGCACAACTCAAGGAAAGATGTATTGGTTCAGCACAACTATCTCTTTATTGGTTCATCACTCAGCTCCTTTTGTATTAAATAGTTTCTACCAAATTGTTTGGCAAATATATTTCTGAACATTAAGTTGAAGTTCCATTTGATTCTCTTTACCAGAATTGTAGATTATGATATTAAGGGTCGAGTCTTGGACCAGTACCATCCTGTATTTTAGAAAGGGATCTTTGCAAATTGATAGATTTATTATTTCTAAAATCCTTTGTAACTGAAGATATGCTCCATGTTTACTATTCTGTACATGTATTTGATTCTCATATTGAATGGTCATGCCTTGCACATAACCAGAGCTCTCTCCCTCTCTTTCTTCCTTCCTTTTTTTTTCTCTCTCCCTCTCTCTTTCTCTCCCCCTTTCTTCCTTTCTCCCTCTCTCTCCCTCTTTCTATTCTTCTCTCAAATTGAACGTCATAATGGGGTGGGGATGACATACATGTATTTTTCTTTTATTTCCATACAAATTGTAATGTCAGTCATTTAATTGTTTTGTTTGATTTTATACTTTAATCTATTTTGTTTAATTCTGTAAATTCTTTTTGTGATTTTATTTGCATGACAGAAGATTGATGTGCTTTTGTTTGTATTGTTTTCTGCTTCATGGAGCATTATCAAGTAACAACCCAAAAGTTAGTTCTGTTTCTTCCGTTTAAGATCGTGACAGATGAACAATGTTGCCATCATTGCAACAAGTGATTGAAGGAGGATCTAGCTCTAGAGGCAACAGGTGGATTATTTCTTTTATAAAGAAAGTTGTTAGCTCAAAGATGATAGATTATTATTCATCAAATGAAATGAACAGACAAGGAAATGATATGGTCCCTATTAAAAATATCACCCTGGGCCTGGGTCTAAGATCACATTGTAACCACAAGAAAACTTACACCTCGGGCTAACTTTCTCTGTTAAACCTGATTGTGGACAAAAGTTTAAACCCAGCGGAGAGTTTAGATTTTAATTGAATAAGGGCATTTGTGTACTACTACTACAGACTGTACTGTGGTACTGTTATGTTGAGTGTGTCTTAAAAGGCAGCCATTTTGTATTGTTAACTGGATTATTTCAAAGAATGAATGCACAGAATCTTCACTTCATTATTAGTTTTGTTCTTTTTAAATCGGCTTCAGCCCATAACAAAAATTTGACAAAACATAATATTTGTATGAATGCAAAAATGAGAGAAGATAATCATCAGTTACCATGACGACCAGTATAACATTGATTAATATAAGCCATGGATTGAAGTAAATTGGCTTTGTTCGATTTCTTTGTGGCACCTTCCTGTATGTACTAGATGTACATGTGCTCCTCAATGCTTCTCTTGTTTGAAACATTACCTCTGTATGCTCTGCACGCTCTGCACTACTATCATTTTAGACAAGGCTAGTAATCCTTTTATGAAATAACAGTGGCTACATATTTATGATACATTGCAATGCAGTTTATTTCAAAGCCTTTGTAATCATCATAGATAAATATTTGTCAATTAGTTTCATTTTCTTGATAGAGGTCACCGGGTCATTTAATGGAATAAGGGTCCATGCTAACAAGGTCTTCATGACAAGAAATGATGGAAAATTGATGTAGGAGAGATTTCCATGTAAATTAAATGTATAATGCAAACAAAAATCATTTTCATATTAATGTGATTGTTGTACAGCTACAGAGAATAAAATTGTGAAGATATATGATTGTGTATTATCTATTCCTGTATGTACCACAACTGAAAATAGAAAATGAAAAAAAAAAAAGAAAGATAACCAAATAAAACAAACTTAAGTTATTCTTTATCTGAATTTCATTCTTGTATTTAATTGGAGTGTCATCTTTTTTATACCACATGATAGTCTGAATTCCAGACCACAAACCTTTGTAATTACATTTCTTTTTAATGGATAGAAGTTAATCTAAGTCTGGATGATGTAGACTATATCCCCTCTCACTACCACATCACAGTCTGTGAGGCAAAGAATATGATGAAAGTGGTTATAGTCTTCATAATTCAGACCTGGGCCCCGTCTTACAAAGAGTTACGATTGATCCAAATCAATCACAAGTTTGCAGTCTCCCATCTCTTATGTACATAGTTGCAATTGATATCAACTCTTTGTAAGATGGGGGCCCTGGTTATAATATTTTCTTTGAGGAAATGGGTCATTCAGCTTGAATATTCAATGTGTCGGGCTGCAGTCTATTGTCCTTTTCTTTTGCAATTTTTCCCCAGTACCTTTTCAGGCCTGTTGGACAAAATTAATTACCAATTTGATCTTTGCCATCGAGAGCACTGAGAAAAAAATACTTCCAACAAATGCTTGACCTTCACGAATACAAAAATATGTTTTGCTTTAATAATGACTCTGGACCTACATGCATTCACCAAATCAAATCAACAAATAATCAAATACATGTAATCATACATTTCGTTGTTCTCTCTGTTATATTATGGTGGATTCACAATCCAAAGCACTGTCTACCGAAACCAGCTTTTAGTCGATTCATGCGATGCATCGTGGGAAAAAAGTAAAAAAATTAATAAAAAAAATCAGCTGTGGCTTAGTTGTATATTCATTACTGAAGGAGATAAGGGCATTTCAGCCCAATTTTGGCGGGAAACGTTTGAATACCTTATCTGGGGTAAAAATTTGCGCCAATTTAAAAAATATCAGTCTTATTGACCCTACTCATAACATTTGGTCATTTTGGCCACTTTTTGACAATAACTGACCAACAATGTATGTAAAAATAGTGGTTGATTAACCTCCATCGACAACAATATGGTTATATCAGTCATTTGGTGGGTGGGCTTTGACATCCAAATTCAATATATAAATGTGCACTGATATCAGAACAACCAATCTCATCGAATGAATTTACACAGTTCGGTCCACTTTGGTAATTTCAATAGGTACATGTACTAGCATTTTGCTGGGCTACACTGATTGAAAGATGTCGACCGCGAGCTGAAAAATTGCCCCGTTCCGGCTTGCCAGTGAGAGCGCTGTTAATCCACCCTATAGTAACATTTTGATATTAAAGAATCACCATCGCTACCAATTAAGAGTGTTGATGTACCAGATAGGTTCATGCGTGGTCCTGTATCTTTCTTCACAAGAAGCTGTCCAGTACGAAAACAATATTCCATCCTGCGATGAACATGCCATGCCTACACTATTCAGTGAGCTGCATGGATGAGGCTTGTCACTAAGTCCATTCAGAGAGGGACCATTGCATTAGATTCCACTCTGCAAGAATTCTCTCATTCTCACATTAGACTCTATTCAGCAAGAATGATGTCATGATGATTGCAGCCCATACGTGGAGTGAGTGTAATGATCAGATTACGATACAGGGTGTACAAATATGTCACTGTGGTCCTATAGGTGAGGGGCGTGTCATCATCTGTCCAACCAACCCATACTACTCAATGGCCATACCTAGAAACGAGAAAGATAACATGACGTAAAACATTCCCTTCTAAACATTTATTCATTCATGATTGTAAGACTTTCTTATTCATTTGGCATGATGACCTCCCCCATCCCAGTGCCCAATCTGATTTTGTATGAATACAAAATCAGATTGGGACTATAAATCATATAACACAATAATAACCAAAGATGATGGTGATAGAGGTAGAAAGGATCATGATAATGGTTTCGATGATACAGTCAAAGTGTCGAACCTGTCTATAGCGACCGCCCAATGGAAACACAAAAGTGGTCTTTGGAGACAGGTTCCTTTAGTCCATGTTTCAATGAGAAACCATTTTCAAGGGAAACAAAAAATGTGGTCTTTGTAGACAGGTGGTCACTAAAGCAGGTTTGACTGTACTAGTAAGTACATGTACTACAAATGTATCTGCAGAACAAAATTATCAAAACATTCTAAGAGGGCATGTAGAGACACCGAGTGATTTTCAGTTGGGTGTTAGTGTTAGTGTTAGTGTTTTGAGCAGTCAAGAGCTCTTAAATCGAGCTAAAAATTTGCTGATGAAATTAAGAGTCCGATACCGATGGAAATCAACATTTGCTTAATAATCCCTAGGGGCTAGTGTTAGTGAATAGGACATTTGTATGTTTAAAATATTAACACCAGCCACAAAGGTCGCTTCAGCAGACAACAATTTTGCAAAATCGATAACACTAGCTACCGGAAGTTGACGATATTCAGAGGTCAAAGCCTTAACACCAGCTGATTTCCATTTCAGTGTTTAGGGCTGGTGTTAGTGTTTATTAACCACTAACACCAGCCCTAAACACCCAACTTGAAATCACTCAATGTAGAAAATGAGTTCATTCATTGTTATGATAATGTCAACAAGCTATCTTTACCCTGAAGAAAGCTCTGCCTCTAATGAGACCAAATGGTACAGGTCCAAATGTTCTGGAATCCGTTGAGTTGTTCTGATTATCACCTTGAAGCCATACGTGACCAAGCGGAATCTAAACAGAAATTAGACAAAGAATAGATGTAAACATATTACATGTACTTGGGACCAAGAAAATCACTTTCTAATACAGTCAATGGAAACTTGTTATAACGAGGTCCTTAGGACCATGGAAATTACTTCCTATATCAGGAATCTTGACTTGTTATATCAGGGTAAAAAAACACAAAAGAAAAGAATATAAAGAGCTGGGACCAGCAAAATCACCTTGTTATGTCAGAGCTCTTTATAATGAGGTTCTACTGTTATTAATAATACTAAAATGTTGTTATATTAGGAATACAAACAATAGATAAAACTAAAATCCTCTTTACTCAGAACATTTAGAGCAAGGAAAATTGACTCCATCTGGAAGCATGCTCCACCCTCATAGCTTGTACTCAATCATATAAGATACTCCTGCTATCTACTTTCACAGACGTGCATCATCCAATATCTAGAAGGATTCATACTCTAAAAGAAATGTATCACAACGTTAAATTTTGGGAATTTGTGAAAGTTTCTTGCCATGTACTGTAACCTTTGTGATTTCTAGACAGAAATTGGTATTTTAAACTCACATATTTGGTGGTCTTGAGAAACTTCCATGATGTTTCTTGCGGTATTTGATCACATTCTAGACCTAAAACTCTTTTACATAAGAACTGCTTCGGGTCTGAAGGAGACTTGCAGATCACGATGTCACCCCTGAAGAAAAGAACAAAGAGGTTTATTTATCTACATGTGGTTAAATGAATTCCCTCTTGACATTAACCTGGGGAGTGTTTCACAAATACTAAGATCGACTTGGGTTGGACTTGAACTATGGCAGGCCGTTCATGCCACTGGTTCCTCTAACCATTCCATTGGCGTTGCTTTCTCAAATCAAATCGTAGTCACAAATCTACAGAATTTACATTTTTTGATAATTCATTATTGAAGGAAAAAATTTTATCTGTACCGGTAGATCATAATTTCTAAGGTTTTTTCCCTCTAATTTTACATCTGGTTCAAGACTTTTTAAGGCATAAATCGCATACCGTAGTACAAGTCCAAGTCTTAATATAAGTAACGTCCCTTGAGAGACCAATGGTGAGAGCAACCGGTGGCATGAATGGCCTGCCATAGTTCAAATCCAACTTAAGTCCATCTTAGTCTTTGTGAAACACTCCCCTAGTCTTCATGAAAATCTAGAAAGGATAAGAACATGATGAATTTTTGCAATTGTGTTTGATCGTCCACATGTTTGCAACTTTGTGATTTCTTGAATACATATTTCCTATTGCAATCTTCTAACCTCTATGATTCCCTTATCATCAATAAACAGTATACTGAACATGATAAACATTCAATTTCAATTTGAACAACTATTCTCCCTATACGTGCATACATACATGTATCCATAATGAACAAGCATTATTTGTTTCATTATTTTTCCCAATGTGTACGATACCTTTTGATGTTGAATAGAAACCTAGTTGTAATATGTTCAGTCAAGACTATATCTCTTTCCTGTATGGTTGGTAGCATAGATGGACCCGTGCACTGCAAGATAAACATTTCATATCATTTGTTAAAGCCCCTATAAAAATTAAAGTGTTGGGAGCCCCAAATTCGCTTGAAAATTTGATGGCAAAATTTCACTTAAATTGTGTAATGATGTGAAAGAGGATGTCATATAACACTCAACTCTGCAAGGATTTTCAAAACAAATGTGTTTGAAGACAAATATTGATGAGAGAATACAAAACTTGGGTTTTGGGTTTAGTGTTGTAATCAGAAAACCTAAATTGTTATTCTTTCGTCAATATTTGTCTTCAAACACATTTATTCTGAAAGTCCTTGCAGAAGTCAGTGTTAAATGACATCGTCTTTCACTTCATTATACAATTGAAGTGCATGTTTGCCATCAAACTTAAGAGGGGCTTTAAGTGTTGGTTAAGTATTCATTTGCTGGCCATAATGAATGCTTTAACCCTATCTAGCCTGGGCTATTTTGAAACTGCATAGCCCGGGGCATTCTAAGGCCCCTATGATCTCGGCTGTGAATGTTGCAACAATAAAGTTTTCTTGGTTATAGTTAGCAGGGTCTTCATCAAATTGTCCCGTTTAATAGCTTTCCGAACCCTTGCTTGCATATCACTTTCAAGGGAAATCTAGACTGGAAAAAGGTTGAAATGTATGATAACAAAAGAATCAGGAGAAACAGGTCAGTAAACATTTGAAAGAAACTGGATGAATAATATGTTATAATGCATGTTTGTATCTGTGTAAATCCCATACTGACAAACTAGTCTAGTTATTTCACTATCACTTGACTTTTTTTCCTGATTGGATATTAAGTATCTACAAGAAGAAGAAATAATCGAGGACAATTTTCCACTTAATTTTCTCTCAATATGAACCATTTTGGCTGTATTCTCACGTTCTATGTGTCCTCCAACAACAGAAACTTAAAAGGGGAAGGAAAAAAAGTTAAAAAAATAAGTTTCTTACCAATGTAAAATCAAAGATGTATTCTGACACACAGTAAGCTCCACAGTAACAAAGAGCAGAATACTTGACTATTTGACCAACTAACTTAGCAGACTTGTTGAAAAATGATGTCATCTTCAACACTCATGAGTCATGGATGGACTAGATGGCTATAAAACACAAATGAAAAGAAAGGAGAGTTTATCAGTCATATTTCACAACATTGAATTAATTTAAAATGTAAGGAAAGTTTATATTTATTTCTTCTAAATAAAATATTCCAACACCTTTAAGGTCTAGACTTTCCTAAACTCTGAAGTACTAGACTAGACCTAGATCTATAATCATTAACTTATTAAGCCCAATGATGAATGAATTGGGGGGGGGGGGCAGGTGGTGACCCATATAGTATATGAATATGATACACACTGCCAGCGCGGCGCCAGTGTTGTATTGTAAAAAACATGATGTAGATCTAGACTATGTCAGAATTAGACTTCCATCAACCTGGGGCCCGTTTCTCGAAACCAACGACAAGACAGTCATAACTTTATCCGCCAACTACGGAGATGTCCCTGATCTTCCTAAACCGTTTCACGAAGAGCTTAATAGCTAGACATCTCGTGAAATCGATACCATCGGCGAGAAGAGGAGCCAAGAATGCCCAAGATATAGCCTTAGTCACAATTCCACCGGATTAAAAAAAAAGTAATTTTAGGAAAACTGCAATTATTTAAATGAATTAGGACTAAACAAGAATGAAAATGGTACCAGGGGATAAGAAATGCAATATACTTCAAAATTTGAGTACATTATACCATAGAATTACTTGTAAAATATCATTGTGAGTATTTCATTTCATGACAGGTGAATCAGTTTTGTTTTTTAAATGGGTACCCCCCGGATATTTTTATTTGATAGTTTATAAAAATACACCCTTAGATCTAATCCTTATATTATTCTTAGTAAAAATACGATGTTATGAAAGTTTATCCAATGTTTTAGGCGTCGGCACAATATTGAAATGACAAAACTTCAACATTCCAAACGTTAAAACACATGTTATTCAGTTTACACATTTGAAGATAGAATTTATCTCGAAATTAATATGGGTCTGAAAACTAGAGAATACACTTCCGACTATGGCTTGCCTGCCGTGGCAGATTACCCATCCCGTCGCCAAGGCCTTGGCGACGTTCTCGGCCCGGCCGGAGAGCCGCACCATGCACCACACGCACTGGATGTTGGTCTGGAACCGTGGACCTGACCAAAGAAGTCCAAAGCCCACGGCGGCCACGTAAGGATTTAGAAACAACAAATGAATCAAACCTCTCCAAGATGACGAAGTATTGTTTGAGCTGAAGACCTACTGAGGTTTGGATTTCAACAAGAATGACCTGTCACCGTCACGTCACAATTTGAATGTTCACAGTTGAATTCTATTTCATTCCGAAATCGAACGGAGCTAGTATAGCATGTAAAGACATTTCGATGTCTATAGTCCGTCCGATCTTCGTCATATCCAAAATAAACTCGTCTGTATATAATTCGTCCCTGCATTTTTCCCCATTCAAATTGGCAGTAAAAAGAACGCCCCAACTAGAAAGAACGCCCCAATTCTTGCCTGCACATTATAATCCTGCATTAAAAAAAAGTTTACTTGTAAAAGCTTTCCATCATTGGGGAGGAGGGTGTTGCAACATTTGCTATGTACTATGTATTTTGGTTGACTGCTCCCCTCACTACCACCACTACCAATATATGACACAAAAAGCTATATATATATATATATAGGCCTATCATGATAAACCCAATTCATCAGAGTAATACTTGATGGGATAATGATACCCTATACAATAATCACCCTAAGAAACAACAACAATTACCCCCCCCCAAAAAAAAACAAAACAAAACAAAACAAAACAAAAAAACACTGTCTCAAAAGAAAAATAGGCAAAAGAAAGTGCCGGGCGGTGGGAAGGTAAAAACAAAGAGGAAAATAGGCTATAAGACATCACAATTGCCTCGGCCTAGCTTGCGCACATAATCGACCCCGCCCCCGCCCCCGCCCCCACCCACAATTCTCAAATCCATATGACTTAGAAATCAGAGAAAATCGAAATATTGATTATAATCTTATTTTCTCTTTCACGAAAAAAATTACTTTAGTTTGGAATTTTAAAAAAGAAAGAAAAGAAAACTACTCTACAGATATAGAGGAATATTAATACAAACAATTCTTTCAGAACTACATGTATACACTTGAATTCGCGCTTCAACCTTTTGTGATCTGCTCAGAACCTTCTCATTCTCGGGCTCATTCTCCGGTCACTCGACCTAGCTAGCTTCCTTACTCCTTTTGTTTCACCTCATTTTTGGAGTACAAACACCGAAAATAAAAACCTTAAATAGTCTCGTGCATGTATAAGTTTAATTTGATATACAGGTGTATTTGAAAAAAATGTTTATTTTATTATCGTCTCTTATCTTTTTATCTTTAAATTTTCTTTAAGTTTTCCTCGTATAACTTAAACGACCCATAACATTAATAAGCGCAGGTTTTTTTGACGAATTATATACCAGCCTTTTCAGCAAGGCTCTTTAGAGGGGCAAAGAAAAATCAATGAAAATTGGTATTGGTTAAACTAATATAGTTTTTGTCATACATACGAAATTCATCCTCTATAAAGGTTTCTAGTACCGTTTCTATATCGAAAACCATTAGCTTCAGTGACAAATATTCACCCCCCCTGGGCACCGCCATTTTGCGCCCTCCGTGAGGGGGAGTGTGCCACTCAGGGGCGCCGAAAGTGGCGGGGGGAGGGGCAGTCGCCCCAATCGAAAAAGTGGGGGAACGCATTTTCGCCCCGAAAAATCAGCAGTAAAGGAGTAAAAGTGGTTTGTATTTTTAACCCCCCCCCCCAAAAAAAAAAAAGAATTTATCACAATCACAATTATATTCCATTCAAAGAAAAGGAGAGTAAACAGGAATTAAACTTCCTTATACCGATACGCGCATATCGCGAAAATATTGTGAGTAAGGTAAAAACAAAGAGGAAAATTGTGAGTGAATAGGAAAGCGGGTGTATTTTATGATAGGGGTGAGAAGACATGAGACACTGAACACTGGCGGAATGATGGGGGGAGGAGGGGGGAGGGGGAGTTGCCCCTCAAATAAAATTCAAACGTAGTTTCATTCTTATTCAATACCAGTGAGTGATTTACAAAGGTTGCTGGAATGATATGATTTTCCCGAATTTTTCTTAATTTTTTTTTTAAATTATACTTTTTTATGCGATTGTTGGAAAATTACAAAAACCCAAATTTACAGTCAGGCAAAAAATATGCTTATTTTGAAGCCTTCACGTCAGAGTCTGCAGAACGGCGGGCCTCGGGGCTCGAGCCCCCTCACTTAAAAAAAAAAGTATGTTAAAGAGAAAAAGAAAGAAAGAGAGAAAGAAAAAAAGTGACCTGCCAGTGTACGTCACAAATGAGGTATCGAAATAATGCTCATCTGACCATAATTAAAGTCCTAAAACCCCTGAGCTTACGGGGGCTCCGACCAAGTGCTCTAAGGCGGGCCCCTGGATGCTCATCTGACGGTAATTAAAATGCCTAAAACACATGAGCTTCATGGGGCTCAGCCCCCTGCCTGGACCCTCGCCACTTATAGTGACTAGCTGCCAGTGTCGCAAATAAGGTATCTAAATATGCTTATCTAACCGTAATTTAATGACTAAAACCCCTGAGCTTCCGGGGGCTCCGCTCCTTGACCTTTTTCTCATTACGCCACTGCCCCTGAAAGGTGAGCCCCCTGGAATGATTCCCCCTCCCCCAATCCCAAACCGCTTCCGGCGCGCCTGGTGCCACTGGGACGCCGAAAATGTTTTGGGTTATTTTTTAAAATTGACGACAAAATTAAAAAAAATAACCCAAAACATTTTCGGCGTCCTCGGCAAAACGAAGGCCTATATTTACCATAAAAAAACTGTCAATTACGATAAACGAAAGTCCTTGGAATATAATTTAATTTTGATCAAAACGTGACCCAAAATTGTGCGATTGCATGGTGTTTGAATGGAGTTGATCTAAATGTTGACCAAATTGCATGAATCCAGTTTGAAAAATACAGAATAAATTTACGCCACAGATCGAGCCTTCATTTCGGTACTAAGATATTAATAAGTATCATGAGTACGCCTATATACCGGCATTTTAAAATACCCTCGAAATCTATCAAGTTATTTTGATTAATGAAATGATTTTTATTTATTTTTTATTTGAGGAGTGAAATGGATCTTATCTTGTCGTAGCGACTGTTCATTAAATAAAAAAGCCTAAGGAAAACTAAGGCTAGCTATCCCATCTATAGAAAAAAAACGCCAAGGTAATTAAATATAGGGTATAATAATTATTAAGCATGAAACAAAATGAAATAATGAGTCCTTATATCAACTAATTTTGCTGCCAAACTTGTTTGACAAATGGAAGAAAATCTATGCGTTCTTACGTCTGAAAAACCGTGAAAACTCCAGAGCTTCCGGGGGCTCCATCCCCTGGAATCCACGCCGGGCCTTCGCGCCTTGACCCGACGCCTTATAACGCTCCGCTTAATTGCTACGCTCTAGTAACACTCAGATTTCAGTGCCCCCAAGTATAAAATGGATTGACGCCCCTGGTTGCCAAGAATCATCCTGGTTCATAAATTTTGCGAAAAGTGAAGCGAATTATGAGGTGAAAAAAAGATGCATTGTTAATTATGGTATAAATTTCATTTTTATAACAATAGATAAGGTTATATTCGGGCTCTATATGATACTCGAATCATGACAATATTCGGGCAGCAAGTTGCCCGCCATGCCATATATAGGGATATTCATGGACCTCACTGTTTGAAACTATATCCCGTTTCTAAATTTTGCGAGCGAGGGATCGAAGCGACCGAGGAAACTAAGATACTTTACTCATGATCTCTGAAATGTTATTTCCTCATCAAAATACCCAAAATGATATAATATATTTGGGCATTTTGCGGTTTCTGATTCTTTGTTTTCTTGATGGAGCCTTGTTGGCGTTATTCCAAAATAGCCTATATATTTTATTAAATAAGACCACTTGAATTTAATGATTCGGAAGAACTTATGCTTTTTGTTTTATTCCATTCACATTTGCTGGTGGCTAATTCAATATTCACACTGCTTAATATAAAACAAAAGTTACTCGAAGACTAAAAGAAAGAGAGAATTACGTGGGGAGGACAAGACTAGAAGACAATAAGACTCCCTTCCGCACGTACCCCCTAATCAGTGGCCTTGTTACTCTTTTTAAAACTTTTTCTAACTACTATAAGACCGGTGCCGGGGACCGGTGCCGACTCGATCGACCCCATAAGCAAAGAAACCATTCGAATCAAGCATCGGCCCTTCAATGACTCGATCAAGCTACGAATGATATGTACTGTACATACCGATTATTCTTAGTGGCGAATAAATATATGGGCCGACGTGTATCCTGGCGATTGCGCAATCCGAGCAAATTTCTGAATTGCTACTGACGATTCGCGATTCAGTCTACATGTAGATTCTAGGTTCTACCATGGAGCTAAAAGACTAGGAGAGAAAACTGGATTAGGGTCCTTTGAACTATCCCTGGTGCCGCGGTCCCCAAGCGATCATTCCACTAAGCTGGATTAATGCCGCCTGGTCGCATCGGTGGTAAATAAGATCACATAGCGCATGCGCAAGGTCGGTTGATCAACCGGAATCGCTTGCATGTGCGGTGCATTGTAGGATATGTTTACATCCCGTAACATGGCAGCTTTTAAACCCGGGGTACTCAGAATTGGTTTGGACGGGGTGTGCCGCTCAAGCCTCGAAACCCCTACCAGGTCTCATCTCCCTGCCCCTACCCATTTTTTTCAGGTATCACAGGCCATATGCAAGCCCTCTTCTCTATGTCATTAAAGGTTCAAAGACTCAATTAAACTGCCATTGGATATTCGATTTGAATTGTTAGACCAACTTGGATGTGAAGTGTGGAGATATGAAGATTTGAGTCAAATTGAAATATTTCACAGAACATTTCTCAGGTCAGCGTTGTGTGTAAATAAATTTACACCAGATTGTATGGTATATGGAGAAACTGGGAATTAAGGCATGTTTAGCTAACGGTATCAAACATCGAATGGTTATAGTTTCTGGTTAAGAATAGTAAAAGGTTCCCCTATAAATATTCAGTCAAATTTTATTTTTTGCAAAGGTTAATTAGTCAGAATGTAGATATGTCTAATTATTTCAAGTGGTTATCTTGTATTGAAAAATATTGAACCACGCTGTTCCTCTTGTCTGGCTAAAGCACGGGAAGGATTTAGCAATAGTTGGATACTGAGCACTCTGAAGTTGAGATTAAACGATCATTTTCAAAACAAGATGACTGTGATGGCAACAGTGCATGCCAAAATTATAGGATCTTTAAAAATGATTCTCTTTGAAAGGTATTTAGTTTTGCTGGGTAAAAAAGATAGAATAACATTGCTCAGCCGTTTTAAATGTAGGTCACACCGTTTACCAATTAATAATAACAGATTCAAAGAAGCTTTTAATGAAATTAGTATAGAATGCCCATGTTGTGATATGCATTAGTCTGGTGATGAATACCATTATGTTTTTGTTTGCCCTTTTTTCAGAAAAGAAAGAGAGTTATATTTAGGTCGTAAAGTAATAGTTAAACGCCCTTGCACATTAATACACATGTTGAATTTATTTTTATATTCCGGTACAGGACAGCTGAAGAAATTAGTACTCTTCTTAAGGATAATAATGTCATATTTTGCTGGTCTAAATAAATCTGAACATGCAATCCAATCATAATCATGTCACCCATAAAAAGGAATGTTGTAGTACAGTCTTGCTGTACGTCAAGTATAGTTTTGTTTGATTGTTTGTTTGTTTTATCTTATTGCATTATATTCCATTATGTTTTTTGTTTGTCCTTTGGAAAGCAAAGAGTGATTTAGGTTTTTCTTTCTAGGGACAATATTATGCCGTATTTTTTTAGTCTGCATGCACCCATGCACTCACAATAACATGCAATCCAATCACATCTCACTTTTTTTAACTGATAATTTTTTTAGATAGTTAGCAGTGTTTTGTTGTTTGTATTTATATTGCTCATGTGGAATTCTCCACTTTTCATGTATACTTGCCATATTTGTTTAATATTGTATTTTTGTGTAGCATATAGCCTAGGTTTAGATCATTCCTATTTATCGTTATACATTTGTATTTTTTTTTTTTTGTATTCTGTATTCTTTGTATTATTATGCTACGTTTGTATTCTTTATTATGTATCATTACCATGACATGTAAATGTGTTGTACTCTCATACCCCAGAAGGGGGTCGCAAGAGTCAATAAATTCTATTCTATGCATAATGTAGTCTTCTTTCAACGGTTGATCTCATTTCATGTAATGGACCAAAATGTACTGTTTTCAATGGGTCATCACAATAGAACGAACGGGAGCGAACGGTGGAGTCATACATCAAAATAAAGAAGAAAATCTAATTTGTCTGCCTAAAAAATGATTTTCACCCGGGCTAGACAGGGTCTACAACTAATATTACGTTGAAATATGAATATAAATGGAACGAAATATGGACAATTTTCAACAATAATCATGTCAAAACTCGCCTTGTCGTTGGCCGATTTTCGAGATTTTTACACCCATTGAGAGCTGAATTCCTAGACTATCACAACATCAGAGTGTATGTCGCATGTGATGACGCTAACGACATGCAGGGACATGTGTATAGAGCTAGCTATATGAACACGCGATTCCTTATGACTGGACTGTCGATGTTCCCACATAGAGAGGGCCAGTTCAGAGCGGCATCGCGCATGGGACATCAAAGTCCGGAGATAGCGACCAGGGTGACCTCGTTGCGTAAGAGGTCGTTTTGTTTTTCGTTGGACCCCTAATCCCGCATAATCCCGCTCTGAGTGATAAGAAAAGCCCTAGGGGCAGAGTGCCCACTCCTTGTTTTCTAGCTCCATGGTTCTACTTAGAGTCTACTCTTTTAACCTTCTGAGGGTTTTAAGTTGTGTTTTCGACAAATGGTTTACAGGCGAGTATCCATTATTTATTATAAATTATAAATTATAAATTTAAAACATGACTCGTGGTCGTGCATGAATATGCCAGTCTTTGTAGTGATTGTGCTATTTGTAGTACATTGTACTGTGAACAAATAACATGTCGCTGCACTCGCTTGCTACACGTTTGCGAAACCAAACGAAGTCGCATGGATGGGGTCTTCATCATCATCTTCTTCTTCTTCCTCCAGTGGATGCATGATGCAGTGCAAGTATACAGTCCTCTGAATCTGATTCTGAGTCTCGGTATAGTATTTTCGTACTTTTGTGCAGTGCTGTGAACTAGAGTGCAGTGCCATATGCTGCATTTTTTGAGCCTCAAAAAAAGTTTTCTTGAAAAAACTGCACGCGATGAGATCAGCAATCACACACAAACTGTAATGTATTGCAAAACCTCCGTCACTTACCCGTACGATGTACTATAATGGGGTGACCAAAGTTCGCAGAAAATTTTTAAATATATTAGGAAATGTGATTCAATCCATGATTACCATATTCTACACAAATTTATTTATTTGAATTATAACCAAATGGACAGCAAAGTTTTAGACTACAAATTGGTGCAACTACAAAATTTATCGTCGAAGGATTCCGAAGAAATCGCGATCTAAAATTTGATGTCCAATAAGTATTAAGCGCACTGCAACTCACAAAAAAGTAGTAACAAATATAGAGACCTTACTTTGCGCACAGGAGTTTACAGCTGATTTATTAATCAAATATAAGGAAATTGCATAATTTGCAAGGCAAAATATCATACTATCAGTTGGTACCACTTTTTACTTAGAATGTTGATGACATCTGCTTTCAATAATCAATATGAAGACTTCCAGACCCTTTTCCATAAGTTAGTATTTTTTCAGAACGGATGTAAATGACTGCAAAATTTGCTGATCTTTTGTCAATATTTTCATAATTTCATACCCAATTCCAAAAACAAAATCTGTCTCCGCTCCGGGTAATTTTATGTTCTTCTTTCCATTGATGGTATCAGATTTTCGAAATATTACCGATTTTTTGGAGATAGCGAACCATGGTCACACCACAATACTTAAGTCTCTGTAAGTCTGTATAGAGGTGATCAGTGGAGCCAGATGCAGTCTCAGCACATCAAACATGGATATCAGAGACTGACGTTTTCGGTCTACCCATACCCCTGTGTGAAGAGTGATGTAAACAAAACCTAAAAATAAATGGGTTCATAATCACCCCTTCCCACACCCGATGAATCTTGCACACTGGCTTCGGAGTTCGCTTGTGGACTCTTCTTTATTCTCATACAAAGCACTTTGAAATCGTTCAAGAGTTTAACCAATGATGTCAAAATTGATACGGGAGTGATAGAGATAAGCTTACTTTCCTTATGTTCCTGATGATAATGAAATAACATGCGATTTACATTACAAAATCGCTGCCCTCTTACGAGAGTTTCGTGATGTTAAATATAGAAACCGAAGCTAAATTTTGTGTTAAAAAATTCTGATGAAAATTGCTTAAAAAATGGTACTTACGGTTTAGTTGATTACACTAGATGAAGGATGGCGGAGTTGGTGACCACCGCTTTACTTTGGTGGAACAATTACACAAAACAATGAGGGATGAAATGAGATACTAGATAATTCACTAACCTTATATTATAGATAGTTCAGCTCAGCTCTGTAGCTCAGCATTGTCGCTCAGCTTGTAAACTCTCAAGTCATGAGGTGACTCGTGAGTCAGTAGTCTTAGTGATTCTGTAGCTTAAGGCTGTAGAAGACGGTGTCTCTCATAGCAGCTCAAGTTTCAGAATGACAGGACATCCTGGAACGCTATGCATGCCCTCAAGGGGGTGGCGATGGACGGAAGGACGCATACATACATGGTGTGTATAATACCGGCGCGCCGTTGAGATATCACCCGGCCTGGTCACACATATGTACTTAGGCGTGTTACCCAGGCTCATTAGCCAAGGGTATAGGAAATTAGCATATTAAATGCCATTTTACAACATCCCCTTGTGTTTGCGGGAAGGGTTACTGTCTTAGTATATGATGTCACATCTGTCCCTCTCAATATGCTATGGCTGGCCCATGTGAAATTTTAAAAGCAGACTATATGTAGTTACATTGACGACAATGCCTTGTTTCCGCTCGCGCACTGAATTCTTCTTGATCTTATTTTCCCAAATCCCATTCGTTTTGCATGCAGTGCTTGTTATCCCTATGAAGGTCCCTTCCTCCAGCCCGATTCCTCTCCAACTTTGTAGGCATTATCTCTGACATCCAATCAAGGTCACCTGAATCTTTGTTTTCCGAAAGCACTTATGCGTGACCGTCCAGGCACCATTTTGTTCATTCCTGGTCTGTTTTAAGGCCTTTCTTTCGTCCTGCGTAACTCTCCACTATCCCAGATCCTACGGACAAATTCCTCTAGATATTTCAAGAGATGTTCTTTCATCTGCGACGAATAATAATTTCTCGTATCAATTCCGTTTTGCCTCAATATTTCACAGTATGATGTTCTTATCATAGCACAGTAGCACACACCCAATTAGTCTTATTCTTATTTGTTCGTCTGTTCAATGCTATTTAAATTAAACAAAATGTTTAAATATGAGGCTTCCTGGGAGAAGTTTCAAATGTTGTTAAGAAATTTCTGGCTTGCGCCGCCGCGTCATATTCTTGTGTGCGCTCTATCTGCCACATTCCTTGACGGATTTCTTTCAAATTTGGTATGGAGGTGAATCTTGGTAGAATCTACACAACTATAATTTTTGGTGATGCTGCCCCTAGTGTTCCGTCTTCTGTAGGGTAAAAGGCCATATTTTTGTGGATGGTTGGTGTGCGCTCTACAGTGCGTCCCAAAAAAAACTATACACTTTTGAAATGGCTGCCGAATAAAAAAATATATGATTCTGGGGGAAGAGTTTAATATGTATGGAAAGCTCATAAACTCAACTTTCATATGACACCAAAAAGTCCGAAAATAATTCGTGCTTGGGTGAGCACTGCTCACTTTTGTAAAGGGTATGAAAATTAGGTTGCGCAGGAATTAGCCTTCCAATTTGTGAGAGGTAAATCCTTTGGAGCTTAAAAATTGAGGGTGATATGATTCATTCATGATTTGCTGAGTGAATTTCATGGTTAATTAAACCAAACTTGTATGCATGAGTGAACAGGAATTGCATTGTTTATTGTAGCATTGTAACTTTCCCTGGTAAACTCAGTGGTGAGTTCATGGGAGTCAGGATGGGGTGATGGTACATGTTGTAATTTCCATATTACAAACTGTTATTTTTACATCTGTGACTTTGAATAAAAGCCTTCACCCCACATTTCAGTTATTGTAAGATTAGTTGAACATCTCATTGATTTACTTAATAACCAGATGGGGATTATGTAAATTGATTATTCAAATATGGTTTGTTGAAAAAAGGAATGTCACAGATGTTGGCTACTTACAGTATTATTCAGGTTAATGGGTAACCCTATGTAAAAAATAACAGTTTGTAACATGGAAATTACAACATGTACCATCACTCCATCTTGACTCCCATGAACACACCACTGAGTCTACCAGGGAAAGTTACAATGCTACAATAAACAATGCAATTCCTGTTCACTCATGCATAAAAGTTTGGTTTAATTAACCATGAAATTCACTCAGCAAATCATGAATGTATCATATCACCCTTAATGGTGTAAGCTCCAAAGGAGTTACCTCTCACAAATTGGAAGGCTGATTCCTGCGCAACCTAATTTTCATACCCTTTTCAAAAGTGAGCAGTGCTCACCCAAGCATGAATTATTTTCGGACTTTTTGGTGTCATATGAAAGTTGAGTTTATGAGCTTTCCATACATATAAAACTTTCCCCCCAGAATTATATATTTTTTTATTCGGCAGCCATTTCAAAAGTGAATAGTTTTTTTTGGGACGCACTGTATAGGCCACATTTTTCAAGGGATTTTGTTCAAATTTTGAACGAAGGTCAATGTATCTTGGTATAATCTACAAGCCTATAGATTTTGGTGATGCTGCCTCCAGTGTTCTGTCTTGTACAAGGTCAAAGGTCATATCTTGATAGATGTCTTGTGTGCACTCTAGTGTGTGGTCTAACTTCAACATATCTTGACAGATTTCTTTCAAATTGTGTATGGAAATGTATGTTGGTAAAATCTACACACCTATAGTTTTGGTTGATGCTGCCCTCATTGTTCCATTGTTTATAGGGTCAAAGGTAATTTGTCCCTTTTGTGCACTCTTACTGCCACATTTCTTGACAGATTTCTTTCAAATTTCGTATGGAGGTGTGTCTTAGTAAAATCTACACATCTTTAGTGTTTGGTGATGCTGATCCTAGTCTTGACAATAGTCCGAGCCACTAGTGGCGATCTCTACATGTACATGTACATGTACATCGTCCTTTTGTTATAGGGAGGGGAAGGGGATCTTTATCCCTCCTACAAACATACAATGTAAGGATGACACAAAAATTGCTGCCAGTGCCGGGGATACATTCGCATTGCGCGGCAATGGAGATTGCGATATTTCTAGTTATTATTATTATCATTATTATTATATCATTATTATCATCAGCATCATCAGCATAATCATCAATGGCTTTAGTGTGATCCTTATTATCCTGATATTCTTTTACAATACGTCATGTGCTCGGGATTTATTGCTATATAATGTACCACATCCAATATGACGGTCTACAAAAACTCTCGATTCGTTGCTGAAATATTATCAAGTGAAGACAAGAAACATTAGAATATACATTTTGACCATGCCATGCTGAGAAGCTGTGCATCATTCTTGCTTTATGCCTCTCTCATACACTTTGGTGGGGAATCTTGTAGATTAATAAATCTCTAAGAATTTAAAAGTTATTTCTTGGGGTGAGGAACACCTTTCCTTTAATCTAATGGGTGGAAGGCAGCCAAAAGCCTCTTTAGAACAATAAACAACATTGTGGTACTATTTTATGTAGCGTCACATGGTAATAACTATTATTATTATTATTATTATTATCAATATTTATCATTATTATTATTATTGCTATTATTATTATTATTATTATTATCATTGATACCGGTATCATTATTATGAATATGAATATGATGAATATGATGATGATGGTTATCATTATTATTACTGTAATTATTATCATTATTTTTATCATTATAATCATCAGCATTATCAGCATAATCATCAATGGCGTTAGTTTGATCCTTATTATCCTGATTATCTTTTGCAATACCTCATTTGCCCAGGATTAATTACTATACTACATCCAAGATGTCTACAAAAACTCTCAATTTGTTGATGAAATATTATCAAGAGAAAAGAAACATTAGAATATACATTTTGAATTTGAAATAAACTGAGTAAAATATAAAGAATAAGTAGAGAATACAATCATAACAATAGATAATATATGTCATAAATTATTGTCTTTAAGTTTACCCTAGCTATTTGCATCTGGCTCGAGATTTGCTTGTTTATTTGATACTAGAAGATTAACTTGGAAAAAATTGTTGGTCATACATGTAGTTCTATCTAGCTTCATGTCCATGGTAATTTTTAGGGAAAAGCAGTGTAAGCAACGATTGCTGAATTTGAGCAACAATTGTTCGCCATTGCTGCTCTTTAATACTACTTTGACAAGCAGGAGCAAATTCATATTTCATGACTCGTGACAAATTCGTTTAACAGTTGATTGCACTTGGTTGATTCTATTGTTCGCAGGAAGTAGCAGAGAGAGATAAAAGTGAACATTCTCACCTTTAATGACGATGTATTATTATTATTATTTGTTCATCGTCTCTACGATGCTATTTGAATAAACAACATGTTTAAAAGTTAGGCTTCCTTGGAGAAGTTTCAAATTTTGTTAAGATATGTTGTTGCAATATGTCATGTGTCCATGATTTATTGCTATTCTACATCCAAGATGTCTACAAAAACTCTCAATTCGTTGCTGAAATATATTATCAAGAGAAAAGAAAATTTCTGTTGGAAATGAAATAAATAGGAATTAATTGAATTGAAGAAACATTAGAATATATACTTTGAAATAAAGTAAAATATAAAGAAGAAATATGTAGAGAATAAAATCATGACAATAGACAATACATCATAAATTATTGTTTTTAAGTTTACCCTTATTTGCATCAGGATCAAGATTTGCTTGGTTATTTCGTACTGGAGGATTATTAACATGGACAAAATTGAACTTGTTTACATGTACATGTACATGATCACATGTCTTATTCATTCTAGTTCTAATGTATTCTGACCGTTTTCAAGACAATATCATTTTTGTCGGTCATAGTTCTATCTAGCTTTATGTCCATGGTAATTTTTAGGGAAAAGAAATCTAAGCAATGATTGCTGAATTTTAGCGACAATCGTTTGCCATTGCTGCTCTTTAACACTACGACAAGCAGTATTAAATTGAGATTTCAGGACCCATGACAAATTTGTTTAACAGTTGATTCATTGATTGCACTTGGCTGATTCCATTGTTCGCAGGACTTTGCAGAGAGAGATAGAAGTGAACATTCTTGCCATTAACAACGATGTATTTATTATCATTCTTTTTTTTTAATCGTCTTTACAATGCTAATTAAATAAACAGCATATTTCAATTAGTGCTGTGTGTTAGCGTGTAATTTCCTCTTTGTGTACACAGCCATTTTATCTGTGAGTGTACTTGTGTACATGGTTTTGAAATTTACCAAAAACAAAAGACGTATTTCAGTCACGTAAGACCAGTCCTCAATGCTGCAATGGTTCGCAGTATTATCTTGTATGTACTAAAACAAACGGACAATGGAAACCAGAGCTCTTTTGCATTTGTAAGATTTATTGTTCATCAAAAGGCAGAAATTCATCTCGTCTTTCAGCATATCTACACTTATTGTTTGGGGTCAGTTCTCCTTTAATGAATTGAAATCATGGCAACTTGAGGAGAAACGTAACACTATTAACAACTTATAAATTAAGTATGTAAGGTAATTTGTGAGAAGCCTGGGTAAAGTATTGATCAACAAATTAATTGGTGGTGGGTAATGCTGATTAGCTTTGGAGAGTGTGTATAATTTTATTTTATTTTCTTATTCTACTATTATGTACATGGATAGGTGTTGCGCTCTTTCCCAACGTTGATCCTTGATCCAAACCAAAGAAAATAACGATAGATGCCAGAAGAGTATGCTTACTTTAGAATGTCATTAATCATATTCCTCGAGCTGTTTAAAGACAGTCATTTTACTTGTTTTGTTGTCAAAATAGACACGATTTCCATTTACACCTATGTACACACACGCCCTATAGCTGCGCCACACACAGAGAGAGCGACCATCTGCATATTTTACGTGTAAACCTGTGGGAAATGGCACTTGTTCACGAGTTTTTTTTGCGGAGAAAAAAAAAAATTTGCACACCTTGATTGCAAAGTTCCCCGATGTTAGACTAGCGGTCAATATAAGACTTTATATATCTCACTTTAGAAATCTAGCCATCTGATTGGTCGAAATTGGAGTCGTGATTTTAGCCATGCCCGCCTACCAGTCAATAGTATTTAAAAAAGTGCCCTCATACCTACATGTACCTACCAGTCAATAGTCTTTTAAAAAGTGCCCTCATACCGGCCTACCGGTCAATAGTCTTTTAAAAAGTGCCCTAAATGGTGAGAGCAAACAGTGGCATGAACGGCCTGCCATAGTTAACTCCAACTTAAAGTCGATCTAAGTCTTTGTGAAACACCCCCCTGGACTACAATGGCAAGTGAATACATCATTGTTCCCACTAATGGTTCCCACCCATAGTTCTCATCTCATGGCTTCAATCCATGCTTCCTGATGAACACATCACAACTCATCCATGTCTGCTACTTCAACTACAGAAAAAAATACCTCAACCACCAAAGAAATTACAACATATTTTCTTCAATGGTTTCCGGTAGTGGTAGACGTCAGGAATTTAATTAAACAGGCTTGGCCCAGTGCCAACCACCAAAGCTATAACGCTGCTTGCTATTATATTACCGAACCCTGAACCGAACCAAAGTTTGGGTAAAAAATTGCCAAACTTTGGCGAACCGAACCAAACCTGAACATGGCGCCCAATTACAGCACTAGGAATAACATACTATAAATCTAAGAAAATCGGACCCTGGAAAGGGGTTATTTTCATGAATGTACATTAGTCTAATCATTATTTTGGTATTTAATATATTTTTATGATGAAAAGCAAAATTTGAATTGCCTTCGATTATAGTTTCACATTATGAAATTATTGCATGGTAATCTTAGGTTAGTCACATGCAAAGTATCATAATATACATGATATACCAAGAATTTATTTTGTTTGTCTCTTTTCCTCTGTTCGCAGTTTGTTCGTCCTCTATACATGTACATTGATTTTAGTTTTGACAGTATCTGCAGCTGCAATTTGTATTCTAACACAACGAACTTACAATTAAAATAATTAGTAATCTTTTAAGTCTTTTCTTAATTTCATAGTCACAATTGAAACTACATGTACATGTAGCTTTATTATACAACATGTAAACAGGAACAAAAGTCTGTAAATTCTGTGACAATAAAAAAAAGGTCATAAGCAAATAGTGTTTTTTTTTTTTTTTTTTTGGGGGGGGGGGACAGGGCATGTGTCCCTGCGCCCCTCCACACCCAGATCTGCCACTGTTGCAGTATGTTAAATATTCGCAGTAGGATGTGAGTGAAACCGTGTGGTATGTATACTGCAAACCAGCACATTCTGATATCTAAAGGTCTTAACAGAAATACTTAATTTAAGATTGTGTGTAACGGGATGGGGCCTTTTCAATTATTGGCCTATGGACTAATATTGCTAATACCTGTGAGAATTGCCATACAGGTACATGTACACCGTAGATGTAGATGTACATGCACTGAGTGTTTTCCACTCAAAATTCGCATCCTGTAAAAAGACATCAACTCATTTAGGATATTTTTTTTTTCTCTTATCCTCAAGTGAGGTTTTTATTTCCATAGTTTCAATACATATTTACATTCATTACTCAATGATTGAGTGAAACATAATATAGGCTAAAAATTAAAGTATTTTCAACAATTCTTCCAGCTTAGTATCATTTTCTTTGCTAACACATTCATACCTTAAAAATAATCTTAGCAACGACTTGAATTAAAAAAACAAAGTATGTGGGTAAAAAACAACCATTGACAATCTTTTTAACGTAACATTTATAAATTGCATATTGCGCATAATTTAAAATAATATTCAGGAGACTATATTTCTTGTTTCCTATGTCCTTGCCTACAACTAATATCTTTTGGTTTATTTGTATTTCTACTTGGAATAGGTTAAATATCAAATTACATATTATTTTCCAAAACAAAGTCACATCCTTGCAATATAACATAAAGTGAAACATTGAGTCAACTTGTCCACAAGAGTGGCACATATTATTATTCACAATTTGCCATTTATGTAAGTTTTCTTTTGAGGCAATAAACCTGTGAATCATCTTGAAATTGAATTGTTTAACTTTATTATTACGAATTTGCTTTAATTTAAATAAAAATACATCCTTCCAAACAAAGTCATTATCTAAATCTAGAAAGGAATTCCAAAAATAAATAACATTTGGTTCTCTTGACTTCTTACGTAATAACAAACGATAGTATTCTTTAACTTTCATAGCAAAAACATTCACTTTATCACCTGTTTCTATTTCTATAAGATTCGAAAGATCACATTCATGTTCAAAATCGTTGACATAACTTAGTCTATCTAACCAACACTGCGGAAATGCTTTCTTTAATTTTGTATATTTGAAATCAAATAAAAGCTGTTGTGATTTCACTCTTCTATTTATTAATGTAGAGTCATTCCAAATACCATTTGTAATCAAATTATGAATTTTCAATAAACCGGCATCTTGCCATTCTCGATAAAACACTATTTTTTTTCTGAAAGGCAATGTTACTATTTTTCCAAATAATTTCATTTGGAATATTTCTTACTTTAAACATATCAATGAATCTTAGTTCTGACCAAGTACAAAAAAGATCTACATAAAAATCTGGCAAATTATGTTTAGAGCATAGCAAATTCATATCATTTGTGTTACAATTGAAACGTAAACAAAGTGGCAAACCCCCTATTTTATTGGACCAGTATCCCAACATGTTTTTCCAATTAGAGCCATTATCATTAAAGAAATGAGATATCCATGCCAAACGAAGTGAAGATATTTTACTAGCAATATGAATCATATTCAATCCTCCATTTTCAATATCACTTATAATTACATTACGTTTAATTTTATCTTTTTTGGAATTCCATAGGAAACAAAATAATAGTCTATTCAATATCTGTAAAACATGTTTTGGTACTGGTACAACAGTTGCGGTATACACAATTTGTGACGCCGCTAACATTTTCAAAACAATTATTCTTCCATAAAAAGTAAGATCTCTCATTTTCCACATATTTAATACATTTCGAATTATCTCTATTTTTACATTCCAGTTTAAATCTTGTAACAATTTCTTATTTTCGCCTACATATACTCCTAGATATTTAACAGGTTGATCCATATATATAATGTCATTATCATGAACAAAATTATCTACAATATTCAGTTTCATTACTTCTGTCTTCTTCCAATTTATTTTCGGACCTGCATAGTCTCCAAAATCGTTAATTTCATTCATAATATATTGTATGTCATTAACAGATTCCACAAATAATGTTGTGTCATCTGCATATTGGGAAATCTTTAAACTATCGATACCTAAATCAACACTGAATATATCAATCCCTTTAATCTTTTTATTTTGTCTTATTTTGCATGCTAATATTTCTACTATGTTAAAAAGTAATGCCGATAATGGGCAACCCTGGCGAACTCCTCTTTCTATAATCAACTTTTTTGAAATCCATCCATTGTTCATTACACGACCAATGGCCTCAGTATAAAAGGTCTTTATCCAGGTGATAAAAGATTCTTTAAAATTGAATTTACGTAATACATGAAATAGGAAAAAATGGGATACATTGTCAAAAGCTTTTTTAAAATCCAAAAAATAATCCCTGAACTATTGGATGTCTTTAAATAGTCGATCACATCTTGAAATAACCGTATGTTTTCTGCTACGGATCTTTTTTTAATGAAACCTCTTTGATTAGTTGAAATGATATTTGATTTTTGACACGTTGAAGTCTTTTAGACAGTACTCTTGCCGCAATTTTATAATCAGTATTTAATAACGAAATAGGTCTCCAATTGTCTAAATAATCCCTATCCCCCTTCTTAAATAACAATGTAATAAGACCCTGCCTTTGGGAGGAAGATAATGTTTGTTTGTGATACCCCTCATTTAAACTTGCAATAACTAAATCTTTAATTTCTAACCAAAAAACCTTGTAAAACTCAGCACTAATGCCATCGCTTTCAGGGGCTTTGTTATTATTCATACATTGCAATGCATCTTCACATTCTTTTTCACTTAGTAACCCTTCACACTTCAATGCCTCTTCATTGGTCAGAGTACTAACAATTACATCTTTAAAATATTTATCAACATGAACATTTGTGAATTCCTTAACATACACTTTTTCAAAATATTTATGAATCTTCTGTAAAACCTTTTCATCATCCTTTATAACTTTTCCATTTACATATAAACTTTCTATTTCCTTTTTCTGCCCATTGCGCTTTTCCAACTGTAAAAAATATTTGCTTGCCTTTTCCCCCTTTTCAATCCATTTTGACCTCGACCTTACAAACGCGCCTTTACATTTTTTGGTTTTTGTGCGATCAGTGCTTGAAAAACAACTCTTTAAAAAAAAACATTGAAATCTGTGAACCTGAAAAGGTACCTTTTTCTTAGGCTTTTGTGCGATCAGTGCTTGAAAAACACCTCTTTTTAACATAAACGTAGACGAAGCAGTATAGCTGGAAAAGACACCCTTTCGTAGCCAGTCATGTTGGGATTGACCCCGGACTGTCTGCTGAGAGCTGGAATGGTGTCGACTTATTCTTGTTCACAACTATAAAGTTACCACCCTTCTGTCTCTTGTATATATACTTATACTAGATATGCAGTCTGAGATGAGACACTGATGCCATCATTTTGTTTATGTATTGAGTAGATATGCAGTCTGAGATGAGACAATGATGCCATCATTTTGTTTATATATTGAGAAGATATGCAGTCTGAGATGAGACACTGGTGCCATCATTTTGTTTATTGAGTAGATATGCAGTCTGAGATGAGACACTGATGCCATCATTTTGTTTATATATTGAGTAGATATGCAGTCTGAGATGAGACACTGATGCCATCATTTTGTTTATATATTGAGTAGATATGCAGTCTGAGATGAGACAATGATGCCATCATTTTGTTTATATATTGAGAGTAGATATGCAGTCTGAGATGAGACAATGATGCCATCATTTTGTTTATGTATTGAGTAGATATGCAGTCTGAGATAAGACAATGATGCCATCATTTTGTTTATACATGTATATTGAGAAGATATGCAGTCTGAGATGAGACAATGATGCCATCATCTTGTTTATATATTGAGTAGATATGCAGTCTGAAATGGGACAATGATGCCATCATTTTGTTTATTGAGAAGATATGCAGTCTGAGATGAGACAATGATGCCATCATTTTGTTTATATATTGAGAAGACATTCAGTCTGGGATAAGACAATGATGGCTTTGTTTTGAGTACTTATTCAGAAGATATGCAGTCTGAGATGAGACAATGATGCCATCATTTTGTTTCATACATGTATATTTAGAAGATATGCAGTGTGAGATAAGACAAAGATGCCATCATTTTGTTAATATATTGAGAAGATATGCAGTCTGAGATAAGACAATGATGCCTTCTTTTTTGACATATTGAGTAGATACATGTATGCAGTCTGAGATAAGACAATGATGCCATCATTTTTTTTTTACATATTGAGAAGATATGCAGTCTGAGATAAAACAATGATGCCATCATTTTGGTTACATATTGAGTAGATATGCAGTCTGAGATAAGACAATGATGCCATCATTTTTTTTACATATTGAGAAGATATGCAGTCTGAGATAAAACAATGATGCCATCATTTTGGTTACATATTGAGTAGATATGCAGTCTGAGATGAGACAATGATGCCATCATTTTGTTTATATATTGAGTAGATATGCAGTCTGAGATGAGACAATGATCATTAATGATGCCATCATTTTGTTTATACATGTATATGTATATTGAGTAGATATTCAGTCTGAGATGAGACAATGGTGCTATCATTTTATTTACATATTGAGAAGTTATGCGGTCTGAAATCAGACAACGATGCCATCATTTTGGTTACATATTGAGTAGATATGCAGTCTGAGATGAGACAATGGTGCCATCATTTTGGTTACATATTGAGTAGATATGCAGTCTGAGATGAGACAATGGTGCCATCATTTTGTTTATGTATTGAGTAGATATGCAGTCTGAGATGAGACAATGGTGCCATCATTTTGTTTATGTATTGAGTAGATACATGTCTGCAGTCTGAGACGGGACAATGATCATTAATGATGCCACCATTTTGTTTATACATGTACATATATATTGAGTAGATATTCAGTCTGGGATAAGACAATGATGGCTTTGTTATGAGTGCATATTTAGAAGATATGCAGTCTGGGATAAGACAATGATGCACTCATTTTGTTTACATACATGTATGGAGAAGATATGCAGTGTGAGATAAGACAATGATGCCATCATTTTGTTTAGATATTGAGAAAATATGCAGTCTGAGATTAGACAATAAGGCAACCATTTGTTTACATATTGAGTAAACATGCAGTTTGAGATGAGACACTGATGCCATCATTTTGTTTACATATTGAGTAGATATGCAGTCTGAGATGAGACACTGATGCCATCATTTTGTTTATGTATTGAGTAAACATGCAGTTTGAGATGAGACACTGGTGCCATCATTTTGTTTATGTATTGAGTAGATATGCAGTCTGAGATGAGACACTGGTGCCATCATTTTGTTTATATTTTGAGTAGATATGTAGTCTGAGATGAGACACTGATGCCATCATTTTGTTTATATATTGAGTAGATATGCAGTCTGAGATGAGACACTGGTGCCATCATTTTGTTTACATATTGAGTAAACATGCAGTTTGAGATGAGACACTGGTGCCATCATTTTGTTTATGTATTGAGTAGATATGCAGTCTGAGATGAGACAATGGTGCCATCATTTTGGTTACATATTGAGTAGATATGCAGTCTGAGATGAGACAATGGTGCCATCATTTTGTTTATGTATTGAGTAGATATGCAGTCTGAGATGAGACAATGGTGCCATCATTTTGTTTATGTATTGAGTAGATATGCAGTCTGAGATTAGACACTGGTGCCATCATTTTGTTTATATATTGAGTAGATATGCAGTCTGAGATGAGACAATGATCATTAATGATGCCATCATTTTGTTTATTCATGTACATATATATTGAGTAGATATTTAGTCGGAGATACACAATGATGCCATCATTCTGTTTACATACATGTATGGAGAAGATATGCAGTGTGAGATAAGACAATGATGCCATCATTTTGTTTAGATATTGAGAAAATATGCAGTCTGAGATTAGACAATAAGGCAACCATTTGTTTACATATTGAGTCTTATCCCAGACTGAATGTCTTCTCAATATATAAACAAAATGATGGCATCATTGTCTCATCTCAGACTGCATATCTTCTCAATAAACAAAATGATGGCATCATTGTCCCATTTCAGACTGCATATCTACTCAATATATAAACAAAATGATGGCATCATTGTCTCATCTCAGACTGCATATCTTCTCAATATACATGTATAAACAAAATGATGGCATCATTGTCTTATCTCAGACTGCATATCTACTCAATACAAATACTCAATATGTAACCAAAATGATGGCACCATTGCCAATGTTTATGTATTGAGTAGATACATGTCTGCAGTCTGAGACGGGACAATGATCATTAATGATGCCACCATTTTGTTTATATACATGTACATATATATTGAGTAGATATTCAGTCTGGGATAAGACAATGATGGCTTCGTTATGAGTGCATATTTAGAAGATATGCAGTCTGGGATAAGACAATGATGCACTCATTTTGTTTACATACATGTATGGAGAAGATATGCAGTGTGAGATAAGACAATGATGCCATCATTTTGTTTAGATATTGAGAAAATATGCAGTCTGAGATTAGACAATAAGGCAACCATTTGTTTACATATTGAGTAAACATGCAGTTTGAGATGAGACACTGATGCCATCATTTTGTTTACATATTGAGTAGATATGCAGTCTGAGATGAGACACTGATGCCATCATTTTGTTTATATATTGAGTAGATATGCAGTCTGAGATGAGACACTGATGCCATCGTTTTGTTTATGTATTGAGTAAACATGCAGTTTGAGATGAGACACTGGTGCCATCATTTTGTTTATGTATTGAGTAGATATGCAGTCTGAGATGAGACACTGGTGCCATCATTTTGTTTATATTTTGAGTAGATATGCAGTCTGAGATGAGACACTGGTGCCATCATTTTGTTTACATATTGAGTAAACATGCAGTTTGAGATGAGACACTGATGCCATCATTTTGTTTATGTATTGAGTAGATATGCAGTCTGAGATGAGACAATGGTGCCATCATTTTGTTTACATATTGAGTAAACATGCAGTTTGAGATGAGACACTGATGCCATCATTTTGTTTATGTATTGAGTAGATATGCAGTCTGAGATGAGACACTGGTGCCATCATTTTGTTTACATATTGAGTAAACATGCAGTTTGAGATGAGACACTGATGCCATCATTTTGTTTATGTATTGAGTAGATATGCAGTCTGAGATGAGACAATGGTGCCATCATTTTGTTTACATATTGAGTAAACATGCAGTTTGAGATGAGACACTGATGCCATCATTTTGTTTATGTATTGAGTAGATATGCAGTCTGAGATGAGACACTGATGCCATCATTTTGTTTATGTATTGAGTAGATATGCAGTTTGAGATGAGACACTGATGCCATCATTTTGTTTATGTATTGAGTAGATATGCAGTCTGAGATGAGACACTGGTGCCATCATTTTGTTTACATATTGAGTAAACATGCAGTTTGAGATGAGACACTGATGCCATCATTTTGTTTATGTATTGAGTAGATATGCAGTTTGAGATGAGACACTGGTGCCATCATTTTGTTTATGTATTGAGTAGATATGCAGTCTGAGATGAGACACTGGTGCCATCATTTTGTTTATATGTTGAGTAGATATGTAGTCTGAGATGAGACACTGATGCCATCATTTTGTTTATATATTGAGTAGATATGCAGTCTGAGATGAGACACTGGTGCCATCATTTTGTTTACATATTGAGTAAACATGCAGTTTGAGATGAGACACTGGTGCCATCATTTTGTTTATGTATTGAGTAGATATGCAGTCTGAGATGAGACACTGGTGCCATCATTTTGTTTATATTTTGAGTAGATATGCAGTCTGAGATGAGACACTGATGCCATCATTTTGTTTATATATTGAGTAGATATGCAGTTTGAGATGAGACACTGGTGCCATCATTTTGTTTATGTATTGAGTAGATATGCAGTCTGAGATGAGACACTGGTGCCATCATTTTGTTTATATATTGAGTAGATATGCAGTCTGAGATGAGACACTGATGCCATCATTTTGTTTATATATTGAGTAGATATGCAGTCTGAGATGAGACACTGGTGCCATCATTTTGTTTACATATTGAGTAAACATGCAGTTTGAGATGAGACACTGATGCCATCATTTTGTTTATGTATTGAGTAGATATGCAGTCTGAGATGAGACAATGGTGCCATCATTTTGTTTACATATTGAGTAAACATGCAGTTTGAGATGAGACACTGATGCCATCATTTTGTTTATGTATTGAGTAGATATGCAGTCTGAGATGAGACACTGGTGCCATCATTTTGTTTACATATTGAGTAAACATGCAGTTTGAGATGAGACACTGATGCCATCATTTTGTTTATGTATTGAGTAGATATGCAGTCTGAGATGAGACAATGGTGCCATCATTTTGTTTACATATTGAGTAAACATGCAGTTTGAGATGAGACACTGATGCCATCATTTTGTTTATGTATTGAGTAGATATGCAGTCTGAGATGAGACACTGATGCCATCATTTTGTTTATGTATTGAGTAGATATGCAGTTTGAGATGAGACACTGATGCCATCATTTTGTTTATGTATTGAGTAGATATGCAGTCTGAGATGAGACACTGGTGCCATCATTTTGTTTACATATTGAGTAAACATGCAGTTTGAGATGAGACACTGATGCCATCATTTTGTTTATGTATTGAGTAGATATGCAGTTTGAGATGAGACACTGGTGCCATCATTTTGTTTATGTATTGAGTAGATATGCAGTCTGAGATGAGACACTGGTGCCATCATTTTGTTTATATGTTGAGTAGATATGTAGTCTGAGATGAGACACTGATGCCATCATTTTGTTTATATATTGAGTAGATATGCAGTCTGAGATGAGACACTGGTGCCATCATTTTGTTTACATATTGAGTAAACATGCAGTTTGAGATGAGACACTGGTGCCATCATTTTGTTTATGTATTGAGTAGATATGCAGTCTGAGATGAGACACTGGTGCCATCATTTTGTTTATATTTTGAGTAGATATGTAGTCTGAGATGAGACACTGATGCCATCATTTTGTTTATATATTGAGTAGATATGCAGTTTGAGATGAGACACTGGTGCCATCATTTTGTTTATGTATTGAGTAGATATGCAGTCTGAGATGAGACACTGGTGCCATCATTTTGTTTATATTTTGAGTAGATATGTAGTCTGAGATGAGACACTGATGCCATCATTTTGTTTATATATTGAGTAGATATGCAGTCTGAGATGAGACACTGGTGCCATCATTTTGTTTACATATTGAGTAAACATGCAGTTTGAGATGAGACACTGGTGCCATCATTTTGTTTATGTATTGAGTAGATATGCAGTCTGAGATGAGACACTGGTGCCATCATTTTGTTTATATTTTGAGTAGATATGTAGTCTGAGATGAGACACTGATGCCATCATTTTGTTTATATATTGAGTAGATATGCAGTCTGAGATGAGACACTGGTGCCATCATTTTGTTTACATATTGAGTAAACATGCAGTTTGAGATGAGACACTGATGCCATCATTTTGTTTATGTATTGAGTAGATATGCAGTCTGAGATTAGACACTGGTGCCATCATTTTGTTTATATATTGAGTAGATATGCAGTCTGAGATGAGACAATGATCATTAATGATGCCATCATTTTGTTTATTCATGTACATATATTGAGTAGATATTTAGTCGGAGATACACACTGATGCCATCATTCTGTTTACATATTGGGAAGATATGCAGTCTGAGATAAGCAGTGATCCCATCATTTTGGTTACATATTGAGTAGATATGCAGTCTGAGATAAGACAATGATGCCATTATTTTGTATATATTCAGGAGATATGCAATCTGAGATGAGGCAATGATGCCTTTTTTTAATATGCAGTCTGAAATGAGAATGATCCTTTTTTTTTGGAGTGCATATTGAGAAGATATATGCAGTCCAAGATGAGACAATGATGCCAGGATTTTGTTTGTACATTGAGAAGATAAATATGCAGTCTGAGATGAATCAATGATGATATCATGTTATCTATATTTCTATCATGTGTGTAGAGAAGCTGTGTGAGATAAGACCTAGATGGAAGACAGACATCAAGAGATACAGGATGCAACATGCAC
Source organism: Mesocentrotus franciscanus (assembly GCA_037976565.1). Lineage (NCBI taxonomy): Eukaryota > Metazoa > Echinodermata > Echinoidea > Camarodonta > Strongylocentrotidae > Mesocentrotus > Mesocentrotus franciscanus. The sequence continues at coordinate 25,095,614 of CP137684.1, read as the reverse complement.
AGGATGAAGACTTGTATGCTATCTTAGAATCAACCTCATCAGCTTCATATGAAGAATTGAAAGCAAAGTACAGAAAACTCATTCTAAAGGTAAAGAAACACATCAAAGCTATACATAAGTGTGATGATGGTCTTGATGACAATGATGGTTGTGACAATGATACTGGTGATAATAATGAATGCAATGATGATCTGATAAGAGTGAATATGATTTTGATGATACAGAAGATGATGATGTTGGTGATGATGATGTCATTAATGATGGTTGTGAAGGTGATGATATTCATTTTGATGGTGATGATGAAGAAGATATGGACGGGGATAACAGTTATTTTTATGATACTAAAGATGATGGTGATGATGATAGTGATGATGATAACGGTTATTTTGATAATACTAAAGATGATGGTGATGATGAGAGTGATGATGATAACAGTTCTTTTGATGATACTAAAGATGATGGTGATGATGATAGTGATGATGATAACAGTTCTTTTGATGATACTTAAGATGATGGTGATGATGATAACAGTTATTTTTATGATATTAAAGATGATGGTGATGATAATGATAGTGATGATACTAAAGATGATGGTGATGATGATGATAGTGATGATGATAACAGTTCTTTGGATGATACTAAAGATGATGGTGATGATGATGATAACAGTTACTTTTATGATACTAAAGATGATGGTGATGATGATAGTGATGATGATAACAGTTATTTTGATGATACTAAAGATGATGGTGATGATGATGATGATAGTGATGATGATAACAGTTATTTTGATGATACTAAAGATGATGCTGATGATGATGATGATAGTGATGATGATAACAGTTATTTTGATGATACTAAAGATGATGTTGATGATGCAGAAGGTGCTGATAATGATAGTGCTGATGATTATGATGAAAGTGAAGATGATGACGTTGATTAAAGCACTGGATTCATGAAACTAAGTCATATTTCGGACAGGCACTTCTCTTCTAACATTATCGCCTGTCCTGCAAATGTAACATGGAATTTAAAATTATCTTTTTGTCCTCTTGAAAAGAAACCCCTTATTGATCACCTCAGTTACATAAAATCAATAGTTAAATTATTTTAGCACAAGTGAGTTTAGGTTCAATTCTAGATCATGATATTCAGTTCTGTTCAACTGTAATCATATAATGAAGACTTAGAGACCCTTCTTTTTGTTTCTTTGATTCAGTATCATCCAGACAAAGTAAATGAAGAGGAGAGAGAAGTAAGTCCGTTTGAGTTCCAGAGATTAGACCAAGCATGGAAGATCCTCAGTAATCCTGTGCTTAGACATCAATATGACACACAACGAAGAGGTATACACCCTTTAAGCTCTTAACCCTAAAGGGCCAGAGGAAATCTGCTGTCCCTCCCCCTCTCCCAAGAGGGGCGCCGTGTGCTATCATGCTAGGGTCTTGGCTAGGGTCTTGTGTTGATACCAACATTTATACATTTTTATTTGTACAGTGTCAAAAATGGCTGTGCAGAACGTTCTCTGAATGTATTGTATACATGAAATACAAGATTGTCAAGATACATGCAAATAGTTAATTAACAATAATTTCAAAAGGAAAAGAGAAGAAACCTAATACTGAGATCATGGGGGTAGGGGGGAATGGATTCCACCCCCCTCCATCTGGCTATACGAGCACCTATATAACCTGGACCTCTTAGGGTTTAGGCCTCAAATATTGTAGAGATATTGATGAGAGGTTTGTGAGTTGTTCCTGAGTATCGTAAGACACACCATACCATTGACACTCACTTTCAGTTCCTAGGTTGTTTATTGTTTGGACTGAGGAAAGCATGCTATGAGCTCATGGACTTTGAAGTTTTATATCGTGAAACACTTTTCATTCAGATGAACACTTTAATACATACCATGACTGAAAACTTAAAATCTTCATTGAGGAACATGTAGATGTCTGTAAACTTACATGTAGTGGCACTATTAAGGGTTCTGAAATCAGTGCTGGAGGCAGTTTTTACTGCCAAGGAGTAGATGTCTGTAAACTTACATGTAGTGGCACTGTTAAGGGTTCTGAATTCAGTGCTGGAGGCAGTTGATAGTGATACCGCCAAGTTACAGTGGTAAAGATGAAAATAATTTGTCAGCTTACTCATTCAATATATCATTGTGGAAGGGTGTCAAAGTAGAAATATCTCCTGAAAAGAATTCCTTTTCAAATGCCCTGATATTAGAAATATGACAAGAAATCTAGCTTAAATGTTTGAGCCAAAATTGTTGATCGAATACACAGTTTTTGTGATTTTTCAGCAAGATTAAGTTTATTTGTAATAATTTTGATGATTTCAAAAACTCCACATATCCAATAACTTATATGTTATGTATAATCTACCTTTCTTAAGTGATTCCTTCACATTGCAATCGTATGACCCAAACTCAGCTAGATGGTGAAACCCTTGAGAAGAGATTTGAATGCTGTGGGTTCAAGTCCAGGGACCTGTTGCATAAAACTTACCATTAATGGTAACTACCATGGTAACATTGCTCAACAGCCAATCAAAATCAAGTATTCCATGGAAGTTACCATTGCTAGCAAAGTTACCATCGATGATAAGTTTTATGCAACAGGACCCTGGTAAGACATTGATACAAATTTGCTACAAAAACTCCCCGTGGTAAATGGCTCCCTGGTAGGAAAGAATTCATTGCATACTATGATCACTCAAATCGTTAACTAGCTAGATGTAGTACATTATTTTTATTCTTATAAATATTCCCTTATATTTTGATTTTGTAGGGCAAGGGGAAAACTCAGTCAAATTCAAACACAAAATAAGAAGCATTCAATTTACAACCAGTTTCTACATTCTCATAGATAATACATGTATTTTAGGAAGGCATGTAAATGTGATAAACTTTTATATTTTTATTTTTAGCTGACCAATTGACGAGTGCTTTAGTCAATGATGAGATAGAGCTACATGAAATGACATGGGATCAAGGTATAATTCATATATTTTCAATTAAAACTTACATTGTATAAGCCATTAGTTTTGTGAGGATCAATTTTCATGAATTTTAGGTATTGTTGTAGGATCATGATTTTTTTTAACAGCACACCAAAATGAGCTGACTTTGTAGATAAGAGCATGTACTGTATAATTATCGAGAAAAAGACAATTCCTGCAAATGTCTGTGTCCCTGTCATTTGTGAAAATATGAGTCCACAAAAATATTGGCATATATATTTACAAAAATTGTTTTTTCTAATCTCATTTTATTTTGAATTCTGACAAGTGAAACTATACATGAAGGTAGCCATTTTTCATGTGCTGTTCCAAACAGTCCCGTTATATCTTTCATTTTAAAAATTGTTTTGCTTTCTACAGTTATTGATAGTCAGGCAATCCTTAGTGCGTTGATAAGAAAATTTAATCATAAATAAGCTTCAAACTTCCCCTAGTAGTAGCAGTATGTTTATATTGCCTAGCTCATTTTGGTGTATCACACACCCATGTTTCACCCCACTTAACTCTCTGTGCATATGCCCGTAAATGCGAACGAAACGCAGGGCCGACGGTGCACTGGGGCAAAGAGAACGCATAAAGAGTTAATACAAGCAGTTGGAATAATTATTGAAAGAAGTTCCAGATCATTTTAATCTTTTGGCTGTACACATTCATGCACATCAACTCCCATTTGTTTTCTTAACCTGTACAGTACAAAGTACAGTACAAAGTTTGGCGCTTATTTTGAACCAATGCATTATTTCACGCCACATCCCTTTGTGATTCTTTTCTTTCAATTTTTGCACATATTTTGACACCAAGGTCATGAAAGTGGGTCGTGCCATTACCAAATCAAATCACATGATCTTTTGTGACCGTCTGTCAGCCTGGAGATGGAAAAATGTCGCAGATTTGTGAACAGAATAAATTATCAAAGGATATAATTTGCATAAATTACGAAGGAAAAAAAGTACTAACAATGGGGTGGTTGAGGTCCATGCGCAATTTCATGATTGGTCATGTCAAGGCTGAGATGAACATGTTATAGTGAGCCTTGCCCCCCCCCTCTCTCCCCCTCCCCCTCCCCCCACCCCCCTCTCCTTCAGCTGGAAGGTGTTTCACTAGCAGCTAAAGTTTTATAGCTGTGTGGTTATGTAGATTAAACTTTATCATAATCCAATTTCCCCTTTCAATCCTAATGCCAGAACTCCTATATACTAAACACATTAACTCTTTGTGTGTTTGCCCTTAAACCCCCTGTGCGTTGCATTAATTTGCAGCGTGTATGAATAGCACGTAGTGTGATTTGTGCATAAATGCGAAGGAACGCAGGGCGGATGGTGCACTGATGCGAAAAGAATGCATAGAGTTCTACACTGTCATATTGGTTATTGGTTATTGCTTGCCCGAAGACTAGGAGCTGCTTGTTTAATTCCATGTGATTGTCAAATTAACATTCCAAAATACATTCGTGTATACAAGTGTTAAGTAAAGTGACATCCTCCATACAAACCGAGCGTTCTCAAGTGTACTGCACTGGACGCACAATTATAGGTATGCAAAACTGTACTAGGCTTTTTACATACACTTTCCACTTTAGGAAACCGTATCTCCCTGAATGTATCTTTCTCCAACAATTAAAATATCTGTTTTTACTGAGAAGAAGAAGTAGGTCCAGGTAGAGATAAAACTCAATGAGCGAAAATTTGCAAAATTTGTATTACACAAATACAGAGAATACGCACAAATTTGAACTTTATTGTGATGAAGGCGCCAGCTAGAATGACTCCACAAACCTCCACTACCACACCCTCTGTATCATACTCTGCAACCCCAGCAAAGCATTCCTAATCCAATGCATAATTACTTCTTACTCTTAGACAGGGACCCTTACCAAACAAAACACAAGTATGCATACATTAATGAGACAAAAAACATTTACCTGCTGTACAACTGTAAGGCAGGCAAAATATATTTTATTCAGTCTCTCATTTTTTCCTTTGACCTTTTATTTCAGATGACCTGACCTACATCCATCCATGTAGATGTGGAGGTGACTATACCCTCTCTCGGGATCATGCATTAGGATCCAGGATTGTGAACTGTTCTAATTGCTCGCTATGTATCAAAGTATCTGTAGAACAGCAACCAGATAAATCTACACAGAATGATATGACAAAGAGATGATACAAGATCCGAAATGTTCTCTGTGTATCAGAGGATGAAAAACCTCTTGAACCCGATGACAAAGCAAAGAGATGAGAAAAGATTCTAGAGTGATCAACAGTTCCAAGTTTCAATTGCTATCTATTCTCTCTGTATCAGTAGACCTACATCCCAATGGACTAGATGAAACTACCCAGAGAGATAAAGAGATGACACAAGAACCAACCATCTGAGTTTTCAGAGTATCCATGCAACAAAGATCTAATGTTCAGCCTCCAAAATACGAGATAAAAGAGTGTTCGAGAGACTGCTCTCTCCGTATCAGAGTCTTGATGAAACATAGCATCATCATATACAGATCACTGATATACTCATGGGTCTGGGTTGTTACGACTATAAAACCAAAATATGACTATATTTTTCGCAAATTTTCCAACATTTTGCGGATCTTGATATGCATAAATCGGCCTTGAAGGCAGGAATCAGGGCGCTTTATATTTGATTTTTAATAAAGATTTTTCTTTTTTATTTGAAATATGCAGACAAAATTATCTAAAAGTTCCATTCACTTTGTAATTTTTACACAAAATTATTATGACTGTATAATAAAAATACAACATCTTTATCCCTTTTTGTTTGGTATTTTTGTTGAAAATTCAATGAGCAAGTGATTATTACTGGTATCGAGTGAGTTCAGTATAGAAAACCCTACTTGACTACGTGACTAAGACTGCTCTCTTTTTAGGATTTACATGCAGTCATTTTTAAAGTATAGGAATAAACTAGAATCGATTTACGAAGATAGGATTAACTTTCATTGAGTCCCTTTTTATTTATTTTTTAATACAAACCATGGAGAAAGATGAAGAGAAGAGGAGGAAGAAAGAGAGAAAAGGAGAGAAATAAAGAGAGGGAAGGAGAGAGAAAGAACAGCTTGGGAGAAGCATGATACAGGGTGATTAGGCTTCTTTCTGCGAGGCTCTTTCGCATCGTCCTAGCTAGGTCACTCTGCCAATTCACAAGAGGTCGTGTAAAACACATAACACTATGGAAATTAATGACGTGCAACCATGACATTTAAAAATGTTCACAAATCGTTCCTAAATACACGTACCTCATTCTTTGTATTTAACTTTTACTGATTTCACCAATGGCATCGAATGCAGAGGTTAAAGAGTCGTTCGACAAGGAGTTGGGATTTCTTCATAGGGTTATGTAATACGCGACTACTTGTAAGTTCGCGAGGTGACCTTGGATGGTGCAAAAGAGCCTCATATAGTCGTGTAAGCATGATCACTCAATACTGTGCTTTACTCGAGATGATGAAAGCGAGAGAGAGAGAGGGATGGGAAGAGAACAACAGAGAAAAAGAAATATATCAACTGGGTTCAGGTTTCATTTAGCTCTAAGCAATGATTAATACATTACGTTTTGTGCCTTTGCCCCCCTAGTTTCTTACTTACAAGCATACATATGCTTTCTTAGCACCTCGACCTCAGTACCTAGTCACTCGGAGAGGACTTCAAGCAGCAACCCCCCAGTTTCTTACTTACAAGCATACATATGCTTTCTTAGCACCTCGACCTCAGTACCAAGTCCCTCGGAGATGACTTCAAGCAGCTACCCTCTAGTTTGTTACAGGCATACATATGTTTTCTGAGCACCTCAGAAACAAGTCCCTCGGAGACGACTTCAAGCAGCTGCCCCTCTAGTTTCTTACAAGCATACATATGCTTTCTCAGCACCTCAGTACCAAGTCCCTCGGAGACGACTTCAAGCAGCTGCCCCCCTAGTTTCTTACAGGCATACATATGCTTTCTGAGCACCTCAGTACCAATTCCCTCGGAGACGACTTCAAGCAGCCGACCCCCTAGTTTCTTACTTACAAGCATACACATGCTTTATTAGCAGTCAGGTATAATAAATAAATCAAAACCAATTTAAAGCGTACCCATCACTAAAACATGTTTTGTTCTTGATGTAAGGGGTTCCATGTTGATTTACAATATTAAAAATATGAGCTTCACATACTAGTTCAACAAAGAGATACTGTAGTTTAAATACACTCCAAGTGAACAGTAGACAGTAGAACGACTTGTTGAGCATCACAATGCCATGTAGGTTGAGCTTGTTGAGAGCACTGGTATCATCAGTCTTTCTATATGGTTGTGAAACATGAACTGAATACAGAGATGGATAAGCGAATAAATGCTTTTGAGATGAATTGTATGAGAAGGATTCTGCATATTCACTACATTTCGCATACCATCAACAAGAAAGTGAGAGAGATAATTGAGAGTTATATAGGGGGACATGATCACCTCATCACAATTGTGAAAAGAAGACAGCTACAGTAGTTTACGCATGTGAGTGGATGGAAGAAGAGGTTGACAAGCACCATCTTGCAAGGAGGAACTGATGGGAGAGTAAGAGCATGGACCTACTCAGAACCATGGCAAGAGGGGCAGACCAACTAGGACATGGACTAATAACATCAAGCAGTGGATGGGCATGTCATTTCAGCAGCTTACTAGAACAGCTGAAGACAGGAAGTTATGGATAACCTGTGTCTCAAGGTCCATTTCATTGTCACCCCAATGGTCTCAAAATCTCAGGGAAATAGATAGAGTTGATTGGTTGATGTATGCATACGCGCTCTCATAGGACACGGAAACCAAGTCAAACTTGGGCGCCAATTCACGTTGGCCCTTTATTTTCTTTATACTCCTTGACCTTGAACTGTTAACCTACATGTATAGAGTGTTGGGCAAAGTGTGTTTTTTTTAAAGCTATACACAGATTATTATTTCATGTGATTGGAACACATTAATATCAGGGTGGGTGGACTTCTCTATTCTTGAGTTGAAATATCTGTTTGTAGCTAGAAGGGCGTTGACTAGTTAACTCAAACACAGAGTTGTATAAAAACACGTTTTCCTTCGTTCATTACAGAATCTACCCTTACTTGTTGAGTCTGTTTATGTACCTTTAATAGCCTAGTGGCTTCGTACAATAGATGCATACAGCCTTAACTCGAGTGCTGTAGATCGTAAAATGAACTCAGTTGCATTAATTATTTGTATCCATGTATTTATTTCAGTCTTCTTTTTACAGGGTTGCTGTTTCAATATCGAGTAACTGTACATACATTTACGGATGTACATTGTATTCAGTGGGTTATGACATAGTTCTGTTATTGTGTTGCTTCCGCTCAATAGACAATTTGAATAACTTTTTTTATATTCCGAATAATATTCCAAAGCTCATAATCCACATCTATATTGTTCTCACTCAACATACATATGCGTGACAAACTTAGTGGCCTTCATTTTCTATGACATTCCTCCACAATAGCATAACACGAATGAAAAAAAAAAGATCATCAGTTGTTTGCCACCGCTCCAGGAACCCAACCTTTTCTCTTTTTATAACTGATGAAAGAGTCCTATTGAAGGTTCAACCTCAATCAATGTCATTTCTTTTGTTGAAAAATCAGTATTTTGTATATGTGAGGTGTATAAAGAAAAAGCTGTGACAAATTTAATATTATTTGCGGCTCTGTATGATAAATTTAAATAATGAATGCTTAAATCGATGAACAGACCTACATGTATTTAAAAAGTAATAAAAGAGCATATTCAGTTATTGAAGATGTTTCGTGTAAAAGTGAAACTATGAATACTTCAAAAATTCACAACTTTTCCTATTTTTACTCAAGCTTTGACGTGTCTGTTTCTCTTATTTTACTGCTTTTATTACCCCGAAATCGGGGTGGACTTCCCCTTTAATCCGTCATTCCACCCCCATGTGTGCAAATAGTATTTGAGTGTAATGTACTATGAAGAGTGCAGTGTACTCAGTATCAAAATCTATTCATTGATTCATCTGTCATATAACATAATTTCTCTTTCCATTGGTTGAACAATAACAAAGATCATGTAACGGCAAAATGATACTTAGCAAAGAAGGGCACGTAGGGAATTGAAGGGGAAAAAAAGGCGATTTGAGTTTAAACGTTTTTTTTTCTAGAATTTAGAGGTTTTTTTTGTCGAATAATATTTTTTTTCCTCGAATTTTAAAGTTTATTTTTCTCGAATTTTTAAATTTGTTTTTTCTCGAATTTTTTTTTCTTCGAATTTCATTCATTTATTTATATCGAATTTTTTTTTTTTCGAATTTAATTTTTTTTTTCGAATTTTATTATTTTTTTCGAATTTTATTCATTTATTTATATCGAATTGTTATTTTTTTATTTTTTGTCCTTCCTAAAAATAGATCGGTCTCTTTTTCAGATAGCTAGGCTAGCTGGCCGGTACATGCTGGGAGCCAAGGCCGCGCCGATGCTTGTACCGTCAGGCGCGGATCCAGGACTTCTTAGGGGGGGGGGGCCCAAATTTGAAATCATGCGAGCCAAATATTGGTATGTAATGGTGACCAGCAGTGGCGTAATGAGCAAAAATGTTTGGGGGCAGAAAAAAATCTGCATCACCACCACTCTTACATGCAGGCCCCGCTGAACGTTTTTCAAAGTGGGTGGGGGGAAGCCAAAGTATTGACGATCAGGTAGAGCGTAGAGTAAATTGGCGTAGGGTCTAGGGGCAAAGCCCCCGAAAGCTCAGGGGATATGGACATTTAATTACGGTCAGATGAGCATATTTTGATACCTTATTCATGACACTGGCAGGTCACTAATTGGCGTGGGGTCCAGGAGGCTGAGCCCCATGAAACTCAGGGATTTGAGGCATTTTATAACGGTCAGTTAAGCATTCAGTGCCCCGCCTTATGGCCCCTGGTAGGGTCGAGGGGGTGGAGTCCCCGGAAGCTCAGGGGTTTTAGGCATTTAATTACGGTCAGATGAGCATATTTTGATACCTTATTTGTGACATTGGCAGGACTCTAATTGGCGTGGGGTCCAGGGGGCGGAGCCCCCAGAAGCTCAGGGGTTTGAGGCATTAAATTACCGTCAGATGAGCATCCAGGGGCCCGCCTTTGGGCCCTAGGCGGGGTCCAGGGGTCAGAGCCCCCGGAAGCTCAGGGGTTTTAGGCATTTTATTACGGTCAAATGAGCATATTTTGATACCTTAATTTGTGACACTGGCTGGTCATTCATTTTTTTCCATGTCCCCTCCGGAGCGTTAATTTTTTGTTTTTCCTCGGCTGAAGTTTATATATATATATTAAAATGTCCCTTCCGGGGCTCCGTAGATTACAACCCCCCCCCCCCGCCCTCTAACATGATCGCCTCACTGTAAAACTGTTGAATAGGTGTATAATATTGTGTACAAAAGAAAACCTGGATGTCGAGAGTTTGGAATAAAAGGGTCTACTGGATAGAACATGCATGAAATCAGATTTTTTTTTTTTTAAATGGGTCATTTTAATTTACATGAAACCGTTTTCCATGAAATGGTACATAATATAAATTATAGCATCTTCATTGTGGTTTTATAGCATCTGTTTCTGCAAAATAGGAGGGAAAGTAATTACCAGTAGCGGTTCTAAAACAGTAATATGGGGTGTTTTTTAGTGCAGGGGGTTCTTCATTTGCCTTTAAAGCCTGTCTGCACTAGTTTGGCCAGGAGGTATTAGACCTCCCTGCATGGTAACTGACAGGTGGTTATCTCATCAAATCAGCTCTCAATTAACATAAGAAAAAGAGGACCATGGGGCCCAACGGTCACCGATTAGGCATTGTTTGCTATATAGAGGGCGCAAGTAGCTATAATTAGTGCAGTGGGGCTTTAAAGGGTGAGTGAGAAAGTCTTGAACTTTTCTACTTTCACTGACAAAGGTCGATGCGCTTTTGCATGGAAATGTGATGTATGGACCGATGGTGAAAATTGAATGTTGGAGTGTAATATGTTTAATCATGTAACTGTGTTGTTTAAGACCTATACATCATGTTATTAAGACTAAGAAGGCTTGAAGTCGTATGCTTTCACTGACAAGTCAAGTCAGTGACCCTTTGCATAAATATGTTTTGTATTTGATAGGACTTTAAAGCGAACCATTGACTACTTCTGTTCGGATAATCTTCTATCATGTAGATATGTGACTTTACTATACCGTCTATCATTTAAACATCAAAGAAAGGCAATTATAATATAAAATGTTGTAGTTCACTGTATTTTTGTTTCATGTAAATCAGACACGTACTTACATCTTGTTTGCATTTTGCAAATAAATTAGGAAACATAGATTTGGGATGATATGGAATGTTAGCTCTGTTTGAGAGGGGTATATAGCTAATGAAATGCCTGTAGTGATATGAATGCAAATAAGCTTAATTAATCAGTATTATGTTCTGTTTTGTATTCCGTATTTAACTTCCTCATTTATCTATCTATCGAGAGAGAGAGAGAGAGAAATTAATAATAATAATAATAGAGAATATTTATTAAGGGGATAACAAATTGAAAATTTCTCTATGCGCTTTACAATCATGACAAATTTGAATATATAAACAACATAATAAATAACAAAGTAGATAAGCAAATAACAAAAAATATTTGGGGTAAAGTAAACCAATTCAGCTATAATTACACCTAAGTAAAACTATTTGACATTACATATTACAAATTCAACAAATAGACACCCATATGTCGAACCAACCTCCTAACCAGCAAAGGACAAACCAGCTCTAGGAAACTTTCGAAAACGAATAAGTTTTCAGGGCTCTTCCAAAGCCGTCAGTGCTCCCAACAACTCGAAGCTGGCCAGGAAGTTTCAAGTTGGTTCCACACGACAGGCGCTGCCGTTGAAAAAGCACGAGAATCCGGGTTGATGTGGTAGGGACAGTCAGGAATTTCTTTGTTGTGGTATACCGGGTATGTAAGAAGAAATAATTTCAAGAAGATAAGTCGGGGATTTGTTAATCATTACCTTGCGACACAACATAAGAACTTTATAAACAATTCTTTCTTTAACATGTAGCCAATGAAGGCGAGTCAACATGGGTGTTACGGGATCTGCCCCCTTGCTCGTTCAACAAGTCTTGCAGCACTGTTTTGCACAATTTGCAATTTTCTAATATCTTTCTCGGCTAAACCAAACAATAGAGCATTACAGCAATCAATCCTAGAGGAAACACATGCATGAATTCATTTCTCAGTGTTTTTCTTATCAAGGAAAGAGAGAGAGGGGGGATGTGGTATAGAGGAGGAAATATGTCGAACAGGAGAGTCACATGGTGAAACATTAAGAGAGGGTTACAGAGAGGATATATATATATATATACACACACAATGTATATACTCTCACCCATACGCATACGCACAGACACACGCACACACCCCACAAATACTAAATATGTAATTATATATATATATATATATATATATATTTTTTTGTCTATAAAATATTTCTTTCCGTTGTGTTGTTATTAACTTTGAAGGCCAATTCATGATTTTATTCATAATAATTTTGTCACCATTCCACTTCCCCTTCCCCTCCTTCTATTTATATATCTCTCTCCTTCTTTCTCTATTATTCTCTTTCCTTCTCCCTCTCTTCCCCTCCCCCTCTCTATTTTTCTCTCTACTTCTCCCTCTCCTTCCCCTCTTTCTCCCTTGCTCTCTCCCTTTCTCATTCTCTCTCTCTCTCTCTCCCTCCCTTCCTCTCAATTTCTCTCTCTTTCTCCCTCTCGCGCTCTCTCTCTCCCTCTCTCTCTATCTATCTATTTCCCTCCTCCCCTCCCTCTTCCCCTCTCTCAAGCCTTCTTCTCTCCTTCTATCTCTTTCATTCTCTCTCTCTCCTTCCCTTCTCTCTCTTTTTCTCTTTCTTTTCTCTATCTCCCCTTTCTCTCTCTCTCTCCCCCTTTCTCTCTCTCTCTCTCTCTCTCCCTTCCCTCTCCCCTTTCTCTACCTTTTCCCCCTCTCCCTCTCCCTACCTCTAGCCCCTCTCTCTTTCCCTCTCTATCCACCCTGTTTTACTGTAATTTATCGCCTTCACCTGAAGGCGTCCATTTTGCTCAATGGATGTATAAATATAGATCTATAAGGCGCATGTTGCTCTGTTTGGTAAGCACAAAGGATGTGCAAATGCGTTCAACGTGGCCAATCTTTATGTACTTTGCGTTCCTGAAAAAAACGAAACCAAAAATCAAATAGTTATTGCAAGCAATGAACATGAACATGAACAATGAGCTGTGTTCATTTGATTCTTTGCTTTTCACAAAGTAGCAGTAACATGCTTTTATATGATACATTGATTACATAAATCCAAACACGCTTCACTGTCCAACATTTTTTATGAATATGGCACGTCAAAGTCCATTTGTGTCAGATTTTTAGTAAAAACAATGAAAACGAAAACGTTATGATCCCATCTGATGATGATGATGATGATGATGATGATGATCCACAGCACTTGTATGGCGCCATTTATTTGTTTCAAACATTCACAGGCGCCCGCTCCTCCAAAAGTCATGGACTACACATTTGCTTGAAAAGATGGGTTTTGAGGCCTGACTTAAAGCTACTTGCTTGTCTGTATTGCGAAGAATATGAGGGAGGGAGTTCCAGAAGCGTGGAGCAACTGAAGAAGAAGGCACGATCACCAAACATCTGGAGTCGTGTACGTGGAACTAGGAGAAGACGTAGTCCTGACGAGCGTAAACCCGGACGAGAATGATGTTCTTCTACCAGGGAAGCCACATATGAACATGGCCTGAAGGAAAACAATATTTAAAACAGAAACGGGGAGATTATTTTGTGCAAAATGAATGCCATCATCATCGAGATATTATCGATGGTGGGGTAAGAACGGGAACTGTTCAAAAGACCAAAGCATACAGTTGGGCGATGTTTCCACAAAAGTATTAAAGCCTGTTTGCACTAGTTTGGCCAGGAGGGATTAGACCTCCCAGCGTGGTCACTGACAGGTGGTACCAACTCAGCTCTCAATTAACATAAGAAAAAGGGGATCATGGGGGACCAACGGGCACCGCTTAGGCATTGTTTGCTATATAGAGGGAGCAAGTAGCTACAAGTAGTGCAGTGGGGCTTTAAGGGACACCTTTCAGGGTGGTAAAGAGGGAAAGATATGGTCTAATGGGTAAATAAGGCAGAACATTAACTGACATAATGTGTATTTTTTTTCTCAGGAGGGGCACACTTTTCAATCACTAAGAATCTGGGGGTATACGCCCCTGTCATCCAGGAAACGGGTATTCGCCCATATTATTTGTTACATTTCATTTGAATGCCCATATAATCACATAGTGGACATTTTGTATAGCAATCTTTTAAAGCATACATTTCCCTTAGAGGTTGTGTTCGCATGTGATACTAACGTTTTCACTATTTTACCAAAATCTGACACAAATGGATTTTGACATGCCATTATCAAAAGAATGTTGCTCGGTTTTCATTCTAAAGTGCATTAACCTTAAGAAAAGCAAAGCAATATTTTCATACAGCTCATAGTTCGCTCACGATAATCGTTTGTTTTCTGGGACTCACTGTATAATTGGATCAGATCCTTAGGGAAAATGGATATTTTTCGAAACCTTCCACCACTACGATTTCATTTTCCATGTCATTAAGAGTTGAAATAATGCAACCTCGGAACTCCTAATATCATTTCCTAATGCACACAACCATAACTGTTACAATAGACGAATTCAATTTTTGATCACACCTTATGAAGCCAGTAACCTAAATCACAACACTTTGAAAAGGGGTTCACGCACACTAACAGGCACCATTTCGCCCGAGTGTATATAGGCTACGAGCATGGCACGCAAATCAGAGTTGAAATAATTCAACCTCAAAATGCCTAATGTCAATAATCATGCACACACCCATAACTATTACAATAGACGAATTCTATTTTTGATCACTCATTCTTATGAAGCCAGTGATCAGAAGCACAAGACTTTGAATAGGAGTTCACGCACGTTAACATACAACATTTTGCCCGACTGAAGGCCAATTGCATAACACGCAACCCAGTACCCAATCAAACCGATAAGGTCGAACACTTTAGAAATTCTCAGCAACTCCACCTCATCTTGTTGATGCATGATCTGCTCGATTCATGTTATAATGTTCTAAATTAGATAAGGGAGGAGAATATTTATTCAGCCATATTTTTTATGAGACGGGTATTACAGAGAAGGGAAAATTATTTAGGGTGTACAGGAGAGTTCCAAAAAATTCAAAAGTTTTATTGAGGCTTTTTGCATTACAGTGTAGGATACTGAATGAGGTTTTGCTACTGTGATGGTCAATAAATTGCGATACAAAATTATCTGGAGTAAATTATTGGTCCTAGTCATTACCATATAGCAGTATATTAGTTGTATTGTAACAGGTCAAATTGTACTGCTTTATGTTCATAAGACCAATTCCACAGTTTTCCATTATTTATCAATAACGAATCAAAAGCTTCACATTAAGTGAACATGATGTAACAGAAAGTCTTAATATTTACAAACTTCGTATTTCTCAAGAAGTATGATTCACACATATTCCGAGTAAAAGCTTTGACACACTCGTCATTTTAGCCTAAACATGACATTTCACAGTAATAAGAAAGTTTATGACACACATGCCGGTCACTTGGTCAAAGGGCAGCAACTCCCAATAGAGAGTGTCACCATTACAAAAAATACAGGGGGGCAATGGTATTAGCGAGATTCAATCCTGCACTGCACCCTCATTCATGGGGCAGGCAGAGAGATCGTCTCGTCAAGCTTTGGGGTTACATTATGTAAGAAAATTTCCTTTTTGTTAGTGTTGATAGTTATTTAGATAATTATTATTTTTGTAGATATATTCTGATGTTAGTTTATAACGTTGGTATTGTTGTGAATGATAAGTTGTGTTGAATTAATATGCATTCTGTAAGGTATGCCATATTACATGTTTAATCATAAGTACGCTGATTTCTTTAGTGATTATGATTTTGTACTAGTACATTGCGATGATTTGGATGTTATTATGTTATCTGCTATAATATTTGTAATCTTTAGGCGTTATATATTTATAATGTGTTGAGGTTAACTCGATCCGGATAACCATATTTGGTGAAACAGTTGTAAAGTGATGTTCTGAGAGTTAATAGTTTGCCGTTATAGTTATTGAATCAAATACAGTTTTGTGTTTTAGAGTATATATTCACAATGTTGTTTTACTAATACTTATTCCTTTGGGTGTTGACAAACAGCATGTAATAAACGGGTGCCATCAGAGGAAACGGTCCTCTAGGCCAGATTGCCAGGGTGAGTGGTTATCATAATATACCACTAATTCAATGTAGTTTTAACGTGAACTTATGTTTGATTGTTTGATAAAGTTCACCTGATTGTTCTATTCATTTATTTGTTGGGAGAGTTATCCATAACGATGGAAGAACTTTATTTGTGATTAGATACTTGTTAATTCATGCAATATTGATTAAGTTATAATGAATGGAATATAAAAACCTGGAGTGTCCTCATCGCTATTATGTGTGTTTTTCAAACATGTCCTCATTTATATTTGATTGTTTTAACTCTGTTTATTTATTCAGGTTTTTTCCTTGTAACTTGCACATGAAATAAAACATCAAAGCACAACACAAGGAATGGTGTGGCATGTCGTCTGTACAAGTTTCCGCGTGTTACAGTATATTATATCATCGCTCGCGCCGATAAGGGGAGTTTCCTTCGAAACAGCTTTTACGGTGACTCTGTGAACATATTTTGACTAAAGGTCTCTTCTTGAGAGCGATTGTATTCAAGAAGGGGACAAGCTGTGCAGAATGAAGGAGAGTTGGAGGTAAAGTGCTAATATGCGTGTAGAGAAGTACATAGATGAAGATGAAATGAAGATGAAAAGTAAACTAGTGAAATTCAAAAGGAATTTCATATTCCTCTTTGCTGGAGGTTGATATAATAAATTGGTCTCCCCTTACGTAGCAAAACAATAAAATATAATTATAAATCTCCTTTAGATACTAAAAGGATATACATGAACTATGGTGATATAGGGAATAAACGATTTCCTGATGCAAAAGTCTGCATAATTGAAATAATAAATAACACATTTTGAAGAAGAGCAAAATAGGAGGCGGAAAATAATTGGATTAGTCGAGTTCACATCTTACTCACCACTAGCAGTTTCATAGAGACGAGTGTGTAAAACCGAAATGGCCAAACCGATGCGAGTTTGAAAACAAGAGCACCGCGTTATTCACTAATCAGGAGTCCATAACTTCTGTTCAAGGCTTGTACGACCTGTTTAAATTATCTTACATGTAATAAAAGCATGTAGTTTGTAAAATATATATACAAATGTGCACTCTTTAAAACCCTGTCGGCGAAGATTATTTGAGAATCGAGAGTTGGTACACAATCAATGAAAGGGTCACTGCTTTTGTTTTCCTCCAGTGTCACTCGGGATTCGTAATTCATTTATACATGGTTTACCAACTGATATTGTTTACATTCAAATTGACATGATAAAAAGTAGGGTAAGAAATAATTGAAGTATGGTAAAGCATACACAGATAAAAGATATCAATAAGTAGAAAGTCTACCCGTATGTGAGATCAGGCAGAGATACTCTATAGACCCCATTCTCACTCATTTTGCTGGACCGATCTACGCTATAGACCGATCCACTGGACCGCTCCACAGGTACGGTTCGTTTATGGTCACACTCATCGTAATTTTTTTACCCTGATGAGACACGTTATTTCATAGCAACATGAATGGTTCCTGCTGCTATGACAGCACTGCTCATGTTCGCGCGTAATCAAAATAGTCATGGTTTGTTTTGTTTTCATCACAAATTTACTATTAATTTTTTATTATTATCTTTCCCTTTCCCATTCTTTATTATTTTTTTTTTTACTATTCTATCACCTTATATGTCTATTTTTCCTTTTGTTATTGTTTATTTTTCCTTCTTTCATCTCCTATGATATTCTTAATTTGTAATAAATCTTTTAACGTAGATTTCATGAGGCATACACTGAAGTTTAAACATAAACAATACGCAATTGAACGACACAAGTCCACTTAGTGGTAACATTCTTAGTCGAAGGAACAATGGAGAACTTGGATGTCTATAATAAGAATTAGTAATAAGCCTTACTGCCTTCTTCTGCAATACTCTCAACTTAACTATGTGTCAAATAAGGAAGAATAATACTGTTATATAATGTTATACAGTTATTGCCCTTAATCACTGACATTATCAATATTTCTCTATCTACAGGGAGGTTCCCTTCGGGAGCACATTCAGCATTTGTTAGACCTCTCTTGAAAAAGCCGAATCTGGATCAAAACGAGCTTATAAACTACAGACCAGTTTCTAATCTGTCCTTTCTTGGTGAACTTATTAAAAAAGCAGCTTGTTCACAGCTTATCCAACACATCGAAAATAATAACATGTTTGACTCGTTTCAATTTGCTTACAGGCCACAGTATAGCACAGAGTCAGCACTGGTTAAGGTTAAAAATGATATCATATTTTCTCTTGACTGTAACAGAGTTGTTGTGATTGCACTTTTAGATTTGCACTATAAATTTACAGTCTATTCGGAATAAAACTATTCAGTTTGTAGACTTTGTAACTGAGCAAGGTTTTGATATTGTAGCTCTGACAGAGACTTGGCTGAAACCAGATGATGATCTCGTTGCCAAGGAAGCCACCCCTAGTGGCTACTCATTTGTCCATGTTCCTCGAGATAACATACCTGGGGGAGGTGTCGGATCGTTGTATAGGTCCGATCTTCGGTTGAAGACAGAAGAACCTCAGAAGTTTTGTTCTTTACATGCACAAGTAACAGATGATCACAGTACATGCGATTGGTCATCATATATCGCTCCGAAAGAAGCAGTGAGAATGGTCAACATGTGCCTTTCAAATCGTTTCTTGATGACTTCAGTAAATTGGTGGACTATTACCTTCTCCACCCTTCCAAACTTTTGATCATGGGTGATTTTAACATCTGGATGGATGACTTAACTGCTGTGAATACAGTGCTGTTTAAGGAGTTGCTATCTTCATATGGCATGACTCAGTATGTATCCACCCCGACACATCGTCTTGGCCATACACTGGACCTGATGATAAATCGTGATGGTGACAATGTTATCTCTGACATATCAGTCCATCCAGGATTGTCTGACCATTTTACTGTCACCTGCAAGTTGTCATTGCAGAAACCGATGTATGAAAAGAGGACAGTTACCACGCGTAATTTCAAGGGAATGGACCGTGACCTCTTTCAGCAACGCGTCTCTGAGGCTTTGTCGTCGATTGATGTCGAGAACATAGATCTTTCTAACTCTGTAGAAGAGTACGAACGTTCTCTGTGTGATATTCTTGATGCCCTAGCACCTCTGAAGACAAGATGCCTGAAACAAAGAGAGAAGTCTCCATGGTACAATGAAGAGATTCGGGCTGCAAAGAAAGTGAGACGAAGGTTGGAAAGAAAGTGGAGAAGGTGTAAATCCAGTGAGGAAGGCAAACTTCAACATAAGATATACCAAGAGCAATGCCGAAGTGTTGTTAAGCTCATAAAGGATGCAAAAAGACAGTTCTATTCATCTGCTGTTGAGAGCTGTACTTCAGATCAGAAAGCTTTGTTTACCATCACTGATGAGCTCCTTCAGAAGAAAGGGGATCCTATATTACCACAAAGTCCACCTGAGGGGTTATTAGCTAACAGTTTCTCAGAGCATTTCATGAGCAAGATTAACACGATTCGCGATTCGTTGATGCAGTATCTGGAGATCGGTGAAAAGCCTACACCTGGAGCACCGTATATGACCAGCTTCGATGTAGCACCCGAGGATAAGTCGAGAAACTCATCAAACGATCGCCGTCAAGCTCTTGTCAACAAGACCCTATTCCAACATGGTTGATCAAGGAACATGTTCGTGCATTTTTGCCATACATTACGAAGTTGGTCAATAGGTCTTTTACTCTAGCTGTTTTTTTCCGGAGAACTTGAAGCATGCCACCATCAGGCCCTTACTAAAGAAGCCTAACCTGGATAAGGAGAGACTGGAAAAGTACAGACCAGTAATTAACTTGAAAATCATAGGAAAAGTGGTAGAGAGAGCAGCTGCTGCACGCATTCTTAGATGTGTAGCTGACCAGTCACTTCAGGATCCTTTCCAATCAGCCTATAGACAGAACCATTCAGTTGAGACAGCCGTCTTGCGAGTGAGTAATGACGTCTTACGGGCCATGGATAAGGGCATGCTGACAGGACTAGTTCTACTGGACTTGAGCTCAGCATTTGACACGGTAGATCATCGTGTCTTACTACAGAGACTACAAGAAGTTGGTATCGGAGGTTCGGCTTTGAGTTGGTGTCAATCATACCTTGATGGTCGCACTCAGGCTGTTCGCATTGGTGAGAATGACTTTTCGGACCCAGTTTCTCTCAACTGTTCTGTGCCTCAGGGTTCAGTGCTCGGTCCGCAACTGTTTTCTTTGTACATTTTACCGATTTGTGACATTATCAACAGGCATAATTTCATGTATCACATATACGCTGATGATATTCAGCTGTATTTGTCGTGCCTGCCTAATCAAACTGATGTGGACAACACCCTTGCCAGATTTGAGTCCTGTATAACAGAAATCTCCAAATGGATGGGGCAGAACTACTTAAGAATTAATCAGGCGAAGACCGAATTTATCTTCTTCGGTTCTTCTCAACAGATGAAGAAAGTCATTGTTCCCCATCTCACAGTTGGTGAGGCATGTGTTAGTCCGGCTTACAAAGTACGCTCACTAGGTCTAACACTGGATTCCAACATGTCAATGGAACCCCAAATCTCTAGCTGCATCCGATCAGCATGTTATCACATTAGGCACATTCGTCGGATCCGTGAATATCTGACTCCACATGCCACGAAGCAGGCAGTCCATGCACTCGTCACGTCACGATTGGACATGTACAATAGTACCCTGAATGGACTGCCCGACACTCTCATCAAACGACTGCAGAAGGTCCAAAATTCTGCGGCTCGGCTTGTCACCCGATCAAAGTTATTTGATCATATCACTCCCGTTCTCGAGGATCTACACTGGATGCCTGTGAGGCAAAGACTCAAGTACAAGGCACTTTCCCTGGTTTTTAAAACCAAAACCAACCAGACACCATTGTACCTGTCAGATCTACTGAAGGAGAAAAGATCCTCTAGACTTGGCCTGCGTTCAGAAAATGTCCACCAGTTCCAGGAAGCTCGAACGAGGTGGTCTTGGGGCGACAGGTATTTCGCTGTAGCAGCCCCGCGTTTGTGGAATGCACTCCCTTCATACATTAAACTAAGCAAAACAATTGAACTATTCCACAAGAATCTAAAGACCTACCTTATGAAGGAAAAATATGATTAACTCTCATGAACATTTCAATTTCTTACTGAATCTGTAATTTGCATTTGTTTTTTAATTTGTTGATTTATTATTAGTTTGTTAACTTTAATTTGTTAATTGTTTGTATTTGAAATGTTAATGGTGAATCTTTTTTGTGCGCCTTGAGTGCCATTATAGGCAGATATGTGAGCTATACAAATCTTAAATTATTATTATTATTATTATTATTATTTATCTGCTGCTTTCGACACGATCGACCACGGAATTTTCTTATCCCGTCTTTACAGCAGAATAGGTGTGAGATCTATAGCTCTGTCAAGGTTCCAGTCCTATCTCACGTGATGGTTCTCCAGAGTAAATATTGTTGGCGAACTATCTAAACCGACTTATCTTGATTTTGGACTTCCTCAGGGATCGATAGTAGGGCCCACCGGGTATACTATATACACTCACCCAGTTGTTAGTATTATTAGATATCATTGTATCAATTACCATCTTTATGCAGATGACATCCAATTGTATATTTCATTCAATCCCAAAATCCCAGGAGATTTAGTTGTTGCTTTGTTTAGACTTCAGAATTGCATTTCAGATATTGAAAATTGGATGTTAGTTAATAAATTGAAGTTGAATGAATCGAAGACAGAATTCTTTGTCGTAGCCTTTCCTCACAGTTTACGCAATCTGCCAGATCTTAAGTTAAAAGTTGGTGATATATACATAAGCCCTTCAGTCACTGTTACAAATTTAGGTGTGCTCTAGGATAGAGAAATGTCAATGTCAGACGTGTCTCCCAAATATGTACTACTGCAGCTTTTCATTTAAGGAACATTTCTCGAATTAGAAGATACATTGATCAATCCGCCTCATGGCCTGTAACAACGCTATCCGTTCTCTAGTTCTGTCCCGTTTAGATTACTGCAATGGCCTTCTTTCCACTATTATCGCTGCTACTCAAATAGATCGTATCCAACGGCTTCAACATTGGGCAGCCCGCCTAATCTATCAGTTTACGAGATCTCACTTCCCTAAACCACTCATTGACTAGTTACACTGGCTTCCTGTAAGACATTGCATAGTTTTTAAATTACTATTGTTAGTCTTTAAATCCCTTAATAAACCAGCACCTCAATACCTACGTGATTGTTTGACCCTACACACCCCTCGCAGGAATGTACGAGCCTCCAGTGACCCACTCCGTCTTACATACAACATCACACGGAAACTAGCTGGATATAGGACTTTCACTATAACTGCAACTATATATTGGAATAGGCTACCTTTAATACTCAGGCAATCACCATCTGTCTCTTCATTCAAAAAGGGACTTAAAACATTTCTTTTTTGTAATCCAGATTTTTAGGATTCTGTAAGACAATGCCACACCACGTATTCCATAATGCTCAACTTTCCCGAGGAGATGCCATGGTCAATGGTATAAAACACCTTAGATAGATATAAGAATATCCCCAAACAAAACTTGTCTCCACCAATAGCTTTCATGATATTACTTAATAAATTAAACACACACATTCGTGCGGAGAAGTGCTTACGAAAACCACACTACTGAGGAATCAAGATATTCTTTATAGATAGAAACTCATTTAAGCGTTTACAAATTATTTTTTCTAGAGTTTTAGAAAAGATTGGTAACAATGCTATTGGCATAAAATAATGACATTTTCACGGTCAGATTTGTTTATACACTGGTACCACTTTAGCTACCATGAATTTATCAGGAACAACTCCCTGAGATAAAGACATATTAATGATTTTACATGAGGGATGTATAAAAAGGTGAATGCACTCCTCTATAATTCTAGGTGAAATATCATAAGAACCACTAGATTTAGATGGTTTCAAAGATGACACAATACCGATGGTCTCAGATTTTGAAGTTGGTTTTAGAAACATAGATGCATTATCTTCACACTGTTTCATATAATCATGAAAAGATTGTGGTACTTGAGGAATATCTGTACTGATTTTCATGGGTAATCCAATGAAATATTTGTTAAAAATTTCAGCCTTATCATTGGCAGATGATAGAAGTACTCCATTAAAATCCATCTCATGAGGAAGTAAATGCCTATTTTACCGACCTAACAATTCATTGATATGAGACCAAGTTTTCCTAATATCGCCTTTAACACTGTGGAACAAAACATTGTAATAATTTTGCTTGGCTAGACGAAGAGTTTTAACCAAAACATTCTTATAACCATCATATTTCTTTTTATTCTTAGCTGTTGGTCTCTTGACCTTATGTCATCCTTTGTTTCTTACTTCTATAACCTTTCCTTATGTCATCCTTTGTATCTTCCGTCTATAACCTTTCCTTATGTCATCCTTTGTTTCTTACTTCTATAACCTTTCCTTATGTCATCCTTTGTTTCTTACTTCTATAACCTTTCCTTATGTTATTCTTTGTTTCTTACTTCTATAACCTTTCCTTATGTTATCCTTTGTTCCTTACTTCTATAACCTTTCCTTATGTCATCCTTTGTTTCTTACTTCTATAACCTTTCCTTATGTTATTCTTTGTTTCTTACTTCTATAACCTTTCCTTATGTTATTCTATGTATCTTCCTTCTATAACCTTTCCTTTTGTTATCCTTTGTTTTTTCCTGCTATAATATTCTGCTAATATTATTTATGAGAAAGGAAAATAAACATTTTTTTTTAAATAAGAGAATAGAGAATGTGAAACTGAATATGATCAATGTGTAAGTTCGGGTAAATGAGACGATAATTTCCCCTGTTGGTAAGTTGAAGCAAAATACAGAAAAGTGGGCCGAATTCGGAACAAGTAAAGAGAGTTTTTAGACATGGTTGAAAATGAATGTAAATTGCCTTAACACAGTCTTCCACCTTTAATATACAGGACTTAGGAGCGGCTCCGCACTTACTCATTAAAAATTCGTCCATTATGAAATCGAAAGGTTATTAGTTCATGGTTGTGTATCAGAAGTCAATTCAAATCCACAATAGTAAATCCCTTGAATGTCTCTGACAATAGGGGCATAATTGTATGTAGACTGGTTCTGGATCGTAGACATAGTCACATCTGTATACAGATGTACGAGGAGGCATCAGAAGCTAGGGATGTTTTCAAGAAGGGAATATGTTTTTAACATATGATTTTAAATTAGCATATTGTCACGTCGAAATCTTTGGAGAGTACAGACAGTGCCTCGGTTTTGCTTGGGATTTTGAAGGTCCTATAAGAAACTTTGTGATTAATGTATTACTTCTAGGGATTTTAAATGTGGGTTACAAATATATAAAGTTAACCCAGAGTTAAAGTACCATACTGGCCAAAGGACAAAGGGTGATAGTGTATATTAGATGATAAGATCGCGATAACAAGGATGAGGCTACTGAGGTTTGAAGGATGGTCTGCTGGTACGAATGTTCCACTGAAAACAAAAGATATTTTCAGGTGTATTAATGGTTAGGCATCTTGGAATGCTTCACCATTAGTTGTGAATACAAGACTTATACGTTGGCACAAGAATGTGGACTGATTAATGACAAACCCATTTAACTCGTGAAGTTACGGATTGTTAAACATGTGGACTGATTAGTGACAAACCCATTTAACTCGTGAAGTTACGGATTGTTAAACATGTTCATCGATGCATCGGGCATTGGATGTGTGGTATACATACTTTTTACAATATATGCTTCTCCAGTTTGTCGCATTGTGCATGATCATGGGATTCAATATCATATGTATGCAGACGATCTGCAGTTATACATTCCATTTGATGTGAATAATCAGGATGACCAGTTATCTGCAAAAACACGTATAGAAGCATGTATTTCTGAACTGAAATTGTGGTTAAACATTAATAATTTAAAGCTTAATGATGCAAAGACCGAACTAATCACTTTTACATCTAAAAGCAATCAATCAAAAGTTCATGTTGATCAAATACAAGTCGCTGATTCAAATATTTCCTCTTCTTTATCTGTGCAAAATTTGGGTGTCATCTTCGATAGTATGATGACAATGGATGTGCAAGTGAAAAGAATTTGTCAAAGTGTGTATTCCCAGATAAGAAATGTCTGGAGTATCAGGAAGGTTCTTTCAGATAAGGCAGCGGCTGTAATCGTTCACGCATTAATAACATCACGGTTAGATGGTGGAAATTCTTTGCTCTTTGGTATAACTCAACAGCATTTAAGGAAATTACAATATGCTCAGAATTCTGCTGCACGTATTCTTTCAAGAGGTAGAAAGTTTGACCACATAACCCCTACATTTATTGCACTACACTGGCTTCCTGTAAAACAGAGAATTGAATACAAACTTATTTTATTAACATGGAAGGCAATGCATGGATATGCCCCTGTGTACATTTCAGACTTGTTGACTATTTATATACCCCGAACTAATCTGCGATCTGCAGGTAAATACCTGCTTGAGAGTCCTCGAACACGCTTCTCTTCTAGGTGATCGATCATTTACTGCCTGTGCTTCGAGACTGTGGAATGGTCTTCCCCAAATCCTTCGCTCTTGTCACCAGCTATCCACTTTTAGAACTCAACTAAAGACATACCTATTTCAGATTGCTTACAATTAGTCACTGCTTTTTTGTCTTTCCCGGTTGTAATCATGAACAGACATTTTTGTAGTTTTTCAGTCTCATCAGCGTCTTTGATTAGGTAACTAGATATTGGCGCTATATAAATTCCTGGATTGGATTGGATATACATTCTTGAAGATCCAAACCTGGAAATGGTCTCGGGGAGAGTCTGAAATGGAATACAGCTGAGAGCTTAGAAGGGCAGAACAAATTCGATGCTACATGGATAGAAGAAATTTCACCAGAATAGTTAAGAAAGGCATGTAGAAACAGACAATTGCAAGAAATTGAAATTGAAATATGGTAGACATGCGAACAATATGGAAATGATAGATTGGGCATGTCACATCTTCCTGCTTAACCCTAATAAGGCCGGGGGGGGCCATCATGCTCCCCCCTCCGCGATTTTTCTGATTGTTCGGGAACGCATACGGATGACGCCCCGCCGCTTCATGACTTTATTCTTTCGAGTCTTGCGCATCTTTTAAAACATTTTTTTTGAAAATCGGACCTACCGTTACAAAGTCAAGTGACCGTTTGTCTTTACATGTCGGCCCGAAAATCGCTCATTTTCGTGATTTGTGTACAAAACATATGGAATATCATTTTTCCTAAAAGAGATAAAACATTGGTTATTTGGTCTTGTTTAAAGTTTAGGTGTTTGTTTTGGGGTCAAAATAGTTAAATTATAGTTAGAAATGAAATAAAACAACAAAAACAATGAAATACATAAGTTAAAAAAACAATGAATTACATAAGAAATTATCAAAACAAGAGATAACATAAGAAATAACCTAGCTTTCCAAATTTTTTTCGTATTATTATTCCAAATGGTCTAACAAATATATGTAGTGGAAAAGAAAGCTTAAATATGAAGAATATATGATTTATAGGTAAAAATATGAATTTTTGACCTTATTTGCATAATTTACCATAAATATGCAAATGAGTAATTTTTCAAAAATTGAAATTGCTATAGTATTCTATACACTTCACTTGACATGCATGCAAATTTTCGCGGCGATCGGCCGTTTCACGGCCGAGATCTTAGGGGGCCATAATGGCCCCGGCCGTATTAAGAACTCAAATAGCCCGGCCTTATTAGGGTTAACGTAGTAAATGAGCGTATACTGGTACTTCCAGTACAACAACAGACAGTGATGATTGGTTCATTAGTTAAAAGGTATTTGATTTTCTGGATTGAGAAACAGGCAGCACTTACACAGTTGACAGGTTAGCATGTGATAAGAATACACGGTTTAACTCAGGATGAGGTTGCCCCCCCCCACTACTGAAGGGTAGATGTGTTCAAATGGACATGAAGGTAATGAAGTTGACTGGTGGGTACCTCCACCTTACCTCGACTAGCAGCAAGGGTTATAGAGACTAGAAAACAGTTCAGGAAAGGGTCGTAGGTAGTTAGGTACCCTAATTGAGCCGCAGTCAAAATCAGCACAACATATTGGCCAAGATTTCTAAATGAGGGAAGTCGTGTTTTTTTTGGTTAAAAAAAAATCATTTATTTCTTGTTCATGTTATCAAATGACTGGTGGGTACCTCTACCTTACCTCGACTAGCAGCAAAGGTTATAGAGACTAGAGCAAAATATACAATATATTGGGATTACAATCAGGAATATATACACTGTATTGAAGTAAGCTTCGATAGAAACAGTTCCCTACTCCACAGTGTTCTAGTAGCTCGACAGGCTAATCCCAATATATTGTATATTTTGCTCTTTCGTCAGAATAAAATGTTTTAGATCTGAGGGTTGCTATGGTTATAATGTTATTTATGCTGCGAACGATGGTAAGATGGACAGGGCTTTGCCAGCGTTAGAAAGTAAATCTGGCAAATGTTGTTTATACGGCAACAAGTGAGAACAAAAAGGGACAACCTAAAGTTGTAATACTTCTTTGTATGATAATATGTTAGTGATATTTGTATTCGTATTTGCATTTTGTATGTACATGCATAGCGCCATGAGCATCATGCCCGACGGATCTGGTGCGCTTTATAAGAAGCCACCAGTATGGTTATTATCATATGAAAGAAAGCCACGTTTTTTCACCAGAGTTTTGCACTTTTATAATTTTTCTGTTTTTTTTTTTAAACCCCGGGCTAAGTGAGGGTTAGGGCAAGACGTTATATTTATACGATTAATTTTCAAGAAGTTTAAAATGTCTGATGTACATTCAAACAATGTTACCCATACATTTATCGTGGTACATTTTCGAAAAAAAAAAAGAGTATTGTGAATATATCGTTACATAAAAACCGGCTCTTCGTACTAGTAGCTCGGCAGGCTAACTTCAATACAGTATATATTTAGCTCTATTGTTAGAGTGACAGTTTTAGATTTGATGGTTGATATAGGAGTAAGGTTATTTATGTTATGAACATTGGTAGGATGAACTTAATTGTTCTAACCACCATGGTCACTATGTCAACCCCCTTACACATTAAGTTTGAAGCCTTAGTTTTTTTTTTATTAGCGATTGAAAACCTTCAAGCCCACCTGGCCCAGACGGAAATTTTCCTGGAATGTTAAAATTGGTAGATAAAGCGATTGTCCCTATTCTTAATAGATGTTTAATACGAGAATACAGTCCGGGACTGTCCCGGTGAATGGAAACAGGATCATGTAATTCATCTGCACAAAGGTGGGGAATGAAATTCGATCGGCACCACAATGGCCAGGATTTTAAAATGAGGAAAGGTTGTGTTTTTTGTTAAAGATTCTTTCATTTCTTTTTCAGGTTATGAAATGAAGAAATGAATTGGTATTGTAGTACTTTGTCATTTTCATGATGTAATCGTAGACGCATGCAGAGCACAGCAATTGAGTTAACTTTCTCTTTATAAGTGAACATGCCTTCCTATACTTAATTCTCTTCTCAGTTTTTCTTTCATTTACTATTTTTTCTTTCTTATCAACGTTCTGTTATACAATATGTAATTTTCATTATGATATGTATAGTGTTCTCTCAGTGACTCTGTTAACTTATTATGGGCGTTCCCAACTCAAGCTATGCTTTTCGGGTTTTCGCCTCCTTCTGTTATCTGAATTATTTATTGTATGCTCTATGTTGAAATTATTGTTACATATATAATTTATATATACATTGAGTTTCACATTGTACCGTTGAGAAGGAAATAAATGTTAATAAATACAAATACAAATACAAAAAGGAGAGAATGAAAAGAACTGAAGATGAATTTTCAGGATATAAAGAGAGGAAAACAAAAAAGAAACAATGCAGAGGGGTATAAAAATGATGAGCGCTATGTGTTTTTTTGTATTAGGAGGGGGTGGTCATCCTCTTCCAAACTAACTCCACTCTCGTTTAAAAAAAGATTAAAAAGCATGAGGCATTGGAAAAAACAGAAATGTATAGAATATTTTCAGATATTCCCAAAACACCCTTTTTGAGGGAGTGTCACGCCTCCCATTCACACTACTTGCTAATCGCCTACATCTACATCTATACAATTATATGTTTTGAAGTATCATAAAAGTGACCCCTATGTAAAATGGGGTATAGGGATGATACCCCCACACACACACTTACCCCTAACATAAAGGAGGAAATTCTAGTATATTTTGAATTATCCCAATTTATACAATTTGTTGGTTTGAATGTGATGCATTACCCCCTTTCAGCGCCACCGAGCTACCCATTCTCTCAAATCAGATCTTTTTTTAAATAACAAAAAGCGAACTTGAAATAAAAATGTATGCTATTTTTTTTTAAAGATTCGCCATAGTTGTCGTCGTTGTTTTTGCTAAACGTTCAGATTTTATGCCGCCCCTTTTAGCCTATTTTCTCATGCTAGATATTATTATTTACTTCTCTCCTTTTAAAGGGGAAGTCTACCCTGATATTCTGTTGGTTTTAATATAGGCAGAAAAGTTTAAAGTTTGAGCGATACCCGATTAAAATTGAAAGTTATGAATGTTTTAAGTTTGCAAGATACGTCACAGAGTTGCCAATTTGTGTTTGATTGATTGCATCCTTCAACAATTCATGGTTTTCTTTTTCTTATCGGTTTTTGCTCGATATTTCACTGACCTGTTTCTCTCATATGTCTACTTCTCTTTTAACCAACATAATATCAAAGTGGAATTTCCCTTTGATTCCCCTATTTTTCACTTCAGCTAAATTGATTGTTAGTTATTCCAGTTCGTTTACTTTGGCATTCACAGGCCAGGCAGCTCGCTAGGTGGGCCTATGTTTACGACAATAATTGCTGTCACAGTTTATGATCACACACTCATTCAAGTCAAACGGAGTTTTGGATGACTAACAGATATTCAAAGCTCCTTTGTTTGAGAACTAGCATAAACTCGGAACTCCTAAAATCACGCACCGACTGGGCTTATTCCGAAAGGTCGGGTAGCGTCGCGTCGCGTTGACTTGAACGCGACTATTCGTCCAAAGCTCCCCCCGCCCGGTTTTGCCGAAAGGGTGCGTTGGGAGTGTCGAGTCGCGTCGGGTTGACTGGAACGCGACCATTCGTCCAAAGCCCCGGTTTTGCCAAAGGGTGTGTTAAAAAAAGATGGAGAAGCAGAATTATCAGTTTATCGTCCTTTTAGATTGCTTGAACTATTTTTTATTATTGAAACTGTTTCACACAAAATAACTATGTGAAGTCAAACACAGAAAGACACGAACGTGGACACACATGAATGCACACGCACATAAGCCCATGCATACATACAGGTGTCGGGTAAAAATGCCAGAGGAAATAATGCCAGAGGTAAAAATGCCGGTGGAAACAATTCTAGTGGAAAAAATGCCAGAGGGAAAAGCTAGATCTGCCCCTGGGACGATGAAAGTGTATTTCAGGTGTGTGTATAAGTTTGATTGTGTTTGTAGACTATACTATATAGCGGTCTTATCATGACGGACATGAGGGGAGATGGTAATGATTTCTTTAATTAAGTATTATCAAATTTCCAAGTAATGCATCAGATTGCATTATTTCGAGTCCAAATTTGCTACGTGGGAGGGGGGAAACCCCCTTCCCACCCCCCAGGCGCGGATCCAGGGGGCCTTGTCCACCCAGCACAAATAAAAAGAGAGAGAGAGAGAGAGAAGGAAAAAGGGAAAAGGAAAGAGGAGAGAAAGGGAAAGAAAGAAGAGGAAGGAGAAATGAAAAGGGGATATAAGAAGGAGATCGGGGGAGGGGGAGGACCGAAAGGGCCTTGCCTCCCAGGCTGTTGCCTCCCCCCCCCATCAAAAAATAAGAGAGAAGGAAGGAAAGGGAAAGAAAAAGGAAAAGAGGAGATAAAGTGAAAGAAAAAAAAGAGGAAGAAACGAAAAGAAGGGTTCAGTTGCAATTTTCTCGCCAACAAGATGTGAATGGGGGAGGCCGAAAGGCTTTGCCCCCGCCAAAAAAAAAGAAGGAAGGGAAAGGGAAAGAGGAGAGCTAAAAGGGAACCACAAAGAGGAAGAAGAAAAGAAAAAGGTGAAAAGAAGGGGAGATCAGCCAACAACGTGTGGATCGGCCGAAAGGCCCTTGCCTCCCCCCCCCCAGCAAACCTAAAAGAGAAAGAAGGAAGGGAAGGGAAAGAAGAAAAAGAGAAAGAAGAAAGGTAGAGAGATCAGTTGCGATTTTCCCGCCAACAAGGTGTAGATCGGGGGCACTGGCCTACTGAAGGGGGAGCTAGAGAGCCGGCTCTGCTAGTGTTATGCTGAATACGTTTCTGCATGATATCATACTTTCAACACATTTTATAGAACCTTCGGTAAAATATAAATCTTCTTTGTAATTTATATTTAAGTACACCAGATTTAAATTGGTCCACTGAATTTTTGGTCTTGCATATTCCATAATTATTGTCTCTAAATCTGAATGAAATGTTTTTGCATATATGCAGGAAAGAAAAATGGGGAAAATAAGAAATACTTTGTATTCATGGAAAATGAGAACGGGAAAATAGTAATTAACCTTAGTAATATCACATACAGTATGTACTGCCTCGACACTACCTGTCCCTTCTAAAATAATTAAAGATTGAAATAAACTAGTCTACATATTTAGTGGAATTCAAAAGAAGAAAAGCTGAAACGGGATACTTGTCACAATCCTGAAAAAGAAGGGGAGTATAATCGACTTAGATACGACATGTCGGTCACATGAATGCGGTTTAACACTCGGAATCCAGTATGCATAAATTACTTGTTGCTATGTAGGTCAACCCTCGGGCAAGCTTTCCGGTTGTCAAGAACAATTTATTTTCTAAAAGGTATGCATCGAATTCGAATATGTTAGTAAACCGGTCTAAAGTTAAAGTTAAAAAAGTGCGTTCCCGAATTGTCGGTTACATATGTTACGTAATGGAATACATTATATATATATAAATAAAAGGGTTCACTGTCAGTGGAATCCAGTACAATTGAATTAGTAACAGGTGACTCCGTTGATGTCGAGGGCATGAGAACCAAAAAAATATAACAAGTTGCTTAAAAAACCCAATAATAACTGCTAAGTGTTTATTATTGGAACAATAACTTTGAGTTACCGAAGGACTTTAATTGGAAAACAGTGCTTCATTACAACTTTTACTTTACAAATGACAATAGGATAAAGCAGTAGAATTTCAAATTTATTCATAGAATATTACCCATGGAAGATTACAAACGATAATTTAAGTGATACCTGAAAGTTCTCAGAAATCACTTTCCCCTGACATGGCAAAAGGTTTCATTATTTAGGAAGATCGTATCCAAGTTCAATGAAGCTATGTTTTCATGATTGTGCACACGCTCCGCTCCCTGGGATTATTTCAGCCAGGTTTGAAAGTATCTGTCATTTTAACTCCACCATCCTTATACAAATGACACATCTAATTTCTTCTTATTTTGTCAGGTTTATTACCCCATATAAACGAGTAAAATAATCGATTGACCTCTCCAATAATTTGTGAGTTGGTTCTGGAAGTGATAGAAACTGGTAGTTTAATTTTGGTAAATAACGATATAACAATGGTTACTCGTCCTAAGGGGGTCAATGAGTGATTTCAAGTACGGTGTTCGGTGTTGGTGTTGGTGTTGAGAGCGTGAAAAGGCTGCTAAACCGAGCTCCAACACCGACGGTCAGTTTAGAAGGACGATACCGATCACGTTATCGATAGCTCAACACCAGCCTCAACGCCGAGTGACGTCACTCTACAGGCGAAAAGTCTTGCGATAAAAGCATAATCCTTTCAAAAATTCCAATGAATTACGTCATATCGAATATCAAATGTAAAGTCATATTAAAAAATTAATAAAGAAAATATCATTTCTCTTGAAAAACGTATATAGCTCCCATGATTTACAGTTGTTTTGACGGGAAAATGGATTTTACCTTGGCTTGATCGTGAGATTCTTGACAGATGCACGCATAGTTACCTGCGGTATACTGCAACACCAACACCAACACCAAACTTGAAATCATGAATTTCCCAATCCCTAGGGGCTGGTGTTGGTGAATGGGAAAATTACACGTAAATCGTCAACACCAACCGCGATACTCGGTTCAGCAGACGACATTCAACACCAGCCCTCAACACAGACTACCGGAAATGCGTCATATTTTCCGAGGTCAACCTCAACACCAGCATGATTTCAAGTTCGGTGTTGTAGCTGGTGTTGGTGTTCTCAAAACACCAACACCAGCTTTCAACACCGAACTTGAAATCACTCAATGATGTTTTCAACCACGGGGTCATTTGACTTTTAATATATTTTATCTTTTCACAATAATTATGTTCAACCATCTGTGATAAATGTACCGAAAAGTCTATACTCTGGTACCTAAAATAACCTTCGGGTAGCCAGTTCAATTTGTATTCATGGAAAATTTCTGTTTTAAGAGACCTGTGCTTCCCGATCCATATAAATTGCGTGTTTGCTATGATGATTTTGAGATTGGACATATTTCCGAAGTCATCAAGTATTTCAAGGGCACATTGTAAATCTTGTCTGGTACCATTGAGTATAAAGAGGGTGTAATCTGCATATTTCAACAGTTTGAGTGTTTTCCCATTCATATGCAATCCAACTAAAGAATTTGATTGACGCACCAGGATTCCAAGTGTTTCACTCACTAACAAACACAGGTACGGAAACAATGGATCTCTCTGACGACACCCTTGCCCTTTTAAAAATCTATATCTAAATATATATCAAAAGCACATCAAAAACGTCTGCAAATCTGCATCTTGGGGCATCTACAAAATTGGAAAGATCAGGCGACTGCTTGACAAAGCCTCCACTGAAAGACTTGTCCACGCCTTCGTATCCTCTCATCTGGACTATTGCAACTCCTCCTTGCCGGTCTCCCAATTTCTCATATATCTCCTCTCCAGCGTATCCAATATTCAGCAACTAGATTGATCACATTAAGTAGGAAACATGACCATTATATCACCTGTTCTTCGCTCATTTCATTGGTTACCGGTCCATTCTCGCATTAATTTCAATATCCTACTTCTTTCATACAAAATAACACATAACCTTGTCCCTTAATATCTTCTTGACCTAGTCTCCGGTCGATCTTCCTCTTCTGCCAGATCTCTCTGTGTAAAACGCCTGTATTAAGCGCCCTATAAATGTAATTATTAGTATTATTATCTTCAGTGTCCCTAAGTAGGACACACAAAGAAGCGTTTTCAAAAAAAAATTTGATCCATTTCTGAAAAGATGGGCAAAATTGAAAAAAATCTAAAACTTATAGAGGAATTTATTAGACACAGAGTCGAATGCCTTTTCGAAATCAATAACGAGTAAGTTGCCAGCTATATCCTTTATTTAGAAATCCCTATTGATTTTTGTGTATCAAGTAAGACAAAACCCCCTTCAGTCTATTATCTATACAACCAGAGAACGTTAAGCAATGAAATTGGGCGCCAGGTTTTGCGTAAATCTCTAGACTTTTTCCCTTTGGAATCAATGTTATAGTCCCCAATTTTTGCGTTTGTGATGGGTGTCCTGTAAAATAAGCATTGTTCAATGACTTTACTACGAAATAATTTATATCTTCCCAAAAGAAACGGTAAAATTCTATATCTTGCCAGGAAATTTATTGTTTTTCATATGTTTTAAGATAATATAAACTTCATCAATACTCAGTGGACCTTCAAGCAATAAAGATATTTCTGAAGACAAGTTGGGGATGTCAGAATAATACAATAACATTTCCTCATTTCTTTCATCTACTTTTTTCTCCGCATAAAGATTCGAATAAAAATTAAACCCTTTTTAAAGTAATGCACGTTGTTAACTAATGACATCACTATTTTCTGTAGATAATGTAACTATTTCTTTATTAACTTTGTTCTGTTTTTACAAATTCAGAACAAAATTTTAGGTTTTTTCTCCAAACTCCAGCCACTTTATACGAAATTCTCATCGCAATTCCTTCATTTTGTTTTAAGTTTCTAATTCTAATTTCATTTCGTCATCGTTTATAACCAATGTCTAAACATGGTATATTTTTTAATCGAGTTGTGCCCCTTTTTTCTGAAAAGCGCCCTTTTTTGTTGGTACCCCCACTTTGGAATACGCTCCGCCGCCCCTCGTGAGAGGTCGGAAATTCCATACGAGGGTACTTAGCATCACTTAATGAAACCTTCAAATGTATAGGTTCACCGACATTCCATTGATACACGTGTTGATTTTCATATACATGTACATGTTTCAATGGGCTGTCAGCGAATTCGTACTCGTGACGGTTTCGTGAAACGCTGTCGTGGTTTCGATCCTTGGTCGGTGCTTACATCCGGCTGAGATCGAGGGTTTTGTCCACATTATTCCCCCCCCCCCTTGAACCACGTTTATTCCATGGGTACCAAGCAGCAATGATGAGGTTATAATATACCGTTGCCCCCCCCATGATTTAAATTCATATCACCTCTTGTCATAAACTGATTGTGACAATATGATTTATTCTTAATATATAAAGTATGAATCTTTCAGAGCTTTAATATTCAAATCTGAAGAGTCATAGACCAGTTTGTCAAAATCTTTTCCTGAAAAGAGAAAAGTTACTCCAACTTAAGGGGCAACGGTGTAATTTCATGGACTTTGCTGAAGAGCAGTATTAAGATATTCATGTTAAATGAGATCATATTTTCATTATACTGAGTATTTTTTTCTTGTAGAATGAAATCGTGTGTTATCTTTCCAAGCTGGCCTCTATATTGGGTACATACACTCTTTTCAAATCACTGTCTTTTTTTGTCTTACCGTGATTTTAGCATCAGTATAGTTCATTTTCAATACTATTGATATTGAACTATCATAATGGTGTGTGATCTCAAGTAAGGGTAGACCTGTATACGTGGGCGAATGAAGGCCTTTGTCATTTACAACATTTATTTTTCTCCCTTTCAACGTGAACACATTCGGTTGGGCGTTGTGCGGTTTGGGTTTTGCCTATTTCATCAAAACAAGGGGTCTATTTTTTATGGTTATCGAATTCTATCGTATTTTTCTTTTGTATTATCCTCTATTTATCGAATTCCCTAAATTCCAATCTAAAGCATAGCAACCTTGGATATGTTTGAATGGGACAGAGTTATCCAAATACTAGGATGTCATTAAACCTCAGTCACACCGCCAAAAAGTCTGCACTCCGAATCCAAGCAGACCAATTCATGGCCATTCATGGGGGGTAATGTAATTGCTTTTAAATGTCTGTTGCCAGTTTGGTGTCAGTCTTGGGTCTGTCTCGTTGGTGGGACCGGACAGTTACACCCATCTACCTATATCAGTCCTTGAAAGTACATATCCGAACCAATGTACCAACTGCCAAAATTAATTCCACATCGCATAGTACGTGGAGTAGTCCACTCTACGTTCATCCTCTTTTTAGTAAATGTATATACGTATTATTTTGGTCTCGAAGCCAGGAGGTCCTGGGTTCGAAACCAAGTCAATGCGCTATTGTCTTTTAGTAAGGCATTCGTCCTCATTACCAAGTCCCTCGGAGAGGACTTAAATCCGTCGGCCCCCTGGTTGCTTACTTACAGGCATGCACATGCTTTCTTAGCAGTCAGGAAATAACAAACAAACCAACAACCTTCAACAACGTACTTTTATTTTTAAATGCTTTCTGATATTATATTGAATGAATAAAGTATGTGACAAAAAAGAAATTTACATCAGAGGCATGTCTCCGGTTATATTCAATGTTCGCTCGTTGTCGTCCAGATTACTGGTTCTAAATAATACAGCCTGCGTATGAGATTTAGCCCCACGTTCGAGATGAGTGGCTGGTAGCTGAATGTAGCGGCACGTGAAACCACCGAACCTCAACACGATTCGTCCAATCCACGTTAGTCTATTGTGGTAGCCCCGCCCCATATTGGTTCTGAGTCGCCAAACTACAAACACGCATTGGGCGGTAGCAGATTGGTTAGCTAACCAGCGTTAGTTTGCATTCAGCATACCCCGGGCTTGGACTTGTATTATTTGCATCTCTTAGTTATTCTCAATTTTTAGACGAACTGGTTGTTACCAAACGTTGTACTTCTCTACAAGGTAAGACACATAACCTGCTTGATATTAGAATGCTCTGGTTTATTTCAGTGGCTGTACGTATTAAGTACAGTTGCCCTTTTTATACAATGAAGTACAGAGTGTATCTGTTTATTATTATCTATTATTCATTAAGTCTTATTTAGTCAGGTTAGCCTTTTGGTGCACTAAACAATTTTATCATATAAATACAAAAAGTGCAAGTAAACTATGATGATGTATGATATTGACTTTGCTGAATCATTATGGCTTGAGGTTCAGATTGATGATTGTTCCGTTGTTTTAGTTGTCATTTATAGAAAACCAAACACTGATATTGTCCAGTTTCGGGGGAGTTTATTGTCTGTGTTAGAAAGTATTAAAGTTGATAAAAAGTTGTGTATTTTAATGGGTGATATCAATATTGATTTGTATAATCCCAGCGTAAATGCTGAATTGTTTGGTACTTCCTCAGAGTGTTTGGGGATGCATCAATTGATTAAGACCCTTACGAGGGTAACACCCATGTCAGGTTCCTTAATTGATCATATATACACAAAAATGGGTGCAGATCGCATATGTGCTGCTACAATTGTAACGGACGGTTCAGATCTTTTTCCTACATTTGCTATTTTCAGTAAAATTACAACCACAAGGAGAAGTACGATATAGAAGTTATAAATACTATGAGAAAGAACGGTTTTGTGATAGTCTACTCTCGGAATCCTGGGAAAATGTATATGAATGTACTGATGTTAATAGGGCATATGATATATTTGTACAATCATTCATAGGTATATTTGATCAATATGCTCCGATTGTTCATCGTCACTCTTCCAGGAGGAAAAATGATAAACCATGGCTGACTAGAGCTATTAAGAAGTCAATTAAAAAGAAACATAAATTTTATGGTAAAGTATTAAAATCAAACTATAGTGAAGATAATTTGAAAAAATATAGGACGTATAAAAATGTTTTAACTACAATTTTGAGGAATGCAAAGAGGAAATATTAAACTGATTTATTTGAAATGTATAAAGGCGATACAGCGCAAACATTGAAGTCAATAAATAAGCTTTTGAAGAGTGGAAACAGTTAAGTAAAAACGTCACATGTAGATAAGCTCTCTGTTGATGATAATGGTAGTAAGAAAGTTGTAACCTCAGGGAAAGAAATATCAGAAGGCTTAACTGATTTTTTTTGTTAACGTTGAGCCTAACCTTGATAAATCTATTAATGGTAATGATGATGATATTATTACATTCAAAGTTAACCTTAGAGATGGAATAGTTGTCTCTTTTTGTTTTGGGAACCAGTTACTCATTATGGGGTGAAGGACTATTTATTAACTTTGAATGTAAAGAAAGCTTGCGGCTTTGATGATATTCCAGCCCGATTACCGAAGGATGCTGCTGAAGTAATTGAAAAACCATTATCTTATATTTATAATCAGTCATTATTGAACGGTATTGTTCCCAGAGGCAATGAAAGTAGCTAAAGTTACAACGATTAAAAAGGGGGATAGAGATGTCCCAGGCAATTATAGACCTATTTCAGTTTTGCCTCTTTTGGCCAAAATATTTGAAAAATTAGTAAACAAGAGGCTACTTGATTATTCTGAAAGGAATGATGTCTTGTATAAGCACCAGTATGGTTTTCATAAACATTATAGTACTAAGTTGTCTTTAATTAATTTGGTTAATGATGTGCTTAAATCACCGGATAAGGGCAGTGTAACACTAGGTGTATTCCTAGATTTCCAGAAAGCTTTTGATCACGCAATATTGGCTGGTAAATTTGAACATTATGGAATAAGGGGCCTGCCTCTTCAGTGGTTCAGTGTTTCCGTGTTGGGACCTTCACTGTTTGATGTATATAAACGATTTGCCAAACTCAACAAATTATTTTAATTTTTAGACTTTTTGCTGATGATTCTAACTCGTTTCATACATTTCCACCGAGACTGAATTTGATTGATATGGATATAGTGAACATGCATCTTGATAAGGTGACCATGTGGTGTAAGGTGAATAAACTTACAATGAATTTCTTAAAGACGAATTATGTGTCAATAAGAGGTAAGAAGTAACTCAAGGGGTACTAAAAATAGCAGAGAATGAAAGTCCGGGTTGATGTTGAATTATTTGTAGGAATTTATACAGATCAACACTTTTTATTTAGTGTAAAATACCAAAGCTTTGTATTTAATCACATAACATATTTTAGCCTGATGTAGAATAGTTTGTAGCTTAAGTATTTATTCAATAGTTATTCATATTTATTCATTACATTCTCTTTCATTATTGTGATACTTTTGTGTGTTAGTGGTATCAGACATTTAAGGCTATTTTCTGGACCCATTTATCCTTTCAATGTTAAATGTTCACATCTGATTGTTATGTTGATGTACTTTTTGTTTGGATAATACAAATTCAAACTCAAACTCAAACTATTCTTAATGTACTAATATATAATAGTATACCAACTATTGTAATCAAACAATAAATTCATAATTCGATACTAAATTACGTTTATTAAGTTTCATGACAAGGTTTTGATGAATCTCATTTATATACGTTCATTACCATATTCTGAACTTTAAATTAAACCACGATTTGAATGTAACCCCCAAATCAGCCCTTCAAACCTTATAAATCAGTCTCTAGTACAGTCCGGTTTTACTTCAACTCTAAGTCGAAGTCGGGTTTGAACTTTCTACACCATTTAGACTGCACCTAGTTAAAGTTTAAGTCCGGTTTGACTGCTTTTCAGAAATTGTTTGCGATGGCGATGGTGACAATCTGCTGGCACCAGTTTTATAGAGACGTAAATTTACTTCATAAAGAGGACAATTTGGTAGCGTATTTGAAGGGTGGGGCGAACAATTTTCTAGATATAGTTTCAATTCAAATCACAGTGAAGTTTTACAAACTTTACGTGTTTTGAAAGAGAGTTCGAAAATTGAAGTTTCCGATTTGTCCGTGTCTTTTGGGATAAACAAAGCCACACTGACTATTTCTTGAAATGCTGATGAAAAGGCCTTTTGACGCACTATAAAACATAGTTGGTTATCCAATGATCTACATCATTGATGAATACGCTTATTAAAGTCTACTCTTCCCGACATGTGTCCTTAGGCATGAGCAATCAATAAATCTTACAATCTTATTTTCGAATATTCCAAATGATCTTTTTCTGATCCACCTATCCCAAACTGCTATACCAGTCAGTATTACCATTTTCAAATAAACGTTTTATTAAAGTGAAACATAATATACACATAGACTTCACATTCATGTATTTAAAAAAAGTCTTTACAAAATCTGTAAGCATGCATTTTCCTTTTGTTTCTAGTAAACTTGAAGATGAGAGATCACTTGTTAAATCCATCCTAGATATTACACTGATTCATTTCTTGGTATTTCAGGCTTTCATCATGTAACACCAGGGACATATATAAGACTGTTAATAAATTGCTCGATGTCAGTAGTAATTTATTGACCGGTTTCTAATTAAAATTTCTACCAAAATTTATTGATAGGCTGGTTCTAAACAGGTATCCAAATGTGTCAACCACATTGATTTGCTTGATCCTATGCAGTCCGCGCATGGGTCGCACATATTGACTATAAAACATATTCGTCTGCAAAATGACAAACTGTGTGCCATTGATAACAGGCAAGCTGTCTTCTTATGTTTAGGGATTACTTTCACCAGACGTCCCGTATCTTATGGGATTCTCCCGTATATCGACATTTTGTCTGCGTCCGGTATCGAACTTCCGCGGGGCGCAGTTCTTTCCGTATTTGCTTAATAATCAAGATTGACAATCGAGAATATCTAAGTTATAAACCAAATTGTAGACCTGCAATACTTCACGAACAAGCAGAAAAGATTTAAATTTGTTCTCGCTTGCTTCACTCGTTCGCTATTGATGTTTCAGAAAATGAAAATAAATAGGTTATCATTACACAGAGAACTTTATTTATTTATCATGAAATAGGTTACAAGGTCCGATTGATTATGATATTTTAATCATGAGCTACCAAAGTTGGGTATCCTTTTATATACGCACTGTATTGAAGGGAGCTTCTTTTGTTAACCCATGACTGCTTCCTGAAATGCTTTACAAC
Source organism: Mesocentrotus franciscanus (assembly GCA_037976565.1). NCBI lineage: Eukaryota > Metazoa > Echinodermata > Echinoidea > Camarodonta > Strongylocentrotidae > Mesocentrotus > Mesocentrotus franciscanus. The sequence goes on along the minus strand of CP137684.1, from coordinate 25,053,882 downwards.
TGTTAAACTAATGTCAACTTTAATGCTGTCTACTCTTAATTTTGATACGGAATTATTGCAGTGCCTCAAATCTGATGATGAATAAAATGTGGGTGACTTTGAAAAATCAGTTTATTTGAGATACTGTACATCATATATGCCAGTCTCTCCTCACCTCATACAGCTGTTAAACCTTGCAAATTACATCGATCCCACCACTTTCTGTTCATGTAGGAGTTTGTGAAATCGCCTCTGGTCGGAGGAAGGACGCCCTCAAGCATGGGGTCTATTCTAAAGCTAGTTGCAGCAATCGCTGTGATAGTGATTAGTGTTCTAACAGTCAGAGTATCAGGTAAGATCACCAATCCGATCTCCCCCTACTTACTGCTAACCACAGATGGCCAGGCTGGGCATGCGGATTCGTGGATCACGCCATCTTCGGCGTGCAGCAGGTAGGGATTGAGATCGCGATATAAAATAAAGAACCGGCGATATTGTTTTGTTTTGTAAAGATGGGAAAGACCCTTTGTTAACTAAAAATTATAGGCCTATATCATTATTAACTGTCGATTATAAAATTTTAGCTAAGGTACTATCTACAAGAATTAAAAAAGTCTTACATGAAATTGTTTATATAGATCAGGTGGGGTATATTAAAGGTAGAAATATAGGCGAGGCAATAAGGTTAATAGATGATATGATTTTCTATACAACACATAATAATATTCCTGGACATTTAATGGCAATAGTTTTGAAAAAGACCTTTGATTCTGTGTCTCTCATTTTTTTGCAAAAAGTATTGTGCTCTTTTGGTTTTGGACCATCATTATGTAGATGGATCCAAACACTATATAATGGCGCTTTGAGTTGCGTTTTTAATGGGGGGTAACTACCGAGTACTTTAATATTCAAAAAGGTGTAAGACAAGGAGATCCTCTATCTCCATACTTATTCATACTTTGTATAGAGATCCTTGCTTATTCAATTCGTAAGGACTCAGCTATTCATGGAATTAGGTTTGGTGAGGTAGAGGTAAAACAAGTACTTTATTCAGACGATATGACCCTTTTTATTAGAGATACCACATCAATTAATATAATCGAAAAGCTGTTTGAATGTTTTGCACAAATTTCCGGTTTTGAAAATGAATAGAGATAAAACGTTTACAATGTTGTTGGGTCCCCTCTCTAAAAAAAATATTGTAACCCCTTTCGGTAAATTAGAGGAAGTCATTAAAATATTGGGTATAACCTTCTTATTAGACGTTGAAGTACGGGAAAGATTAATTATAAAGAAATTCTAAGTAAAATAAAAAAGCTATTAATATGGTGGAAACAGAGGGATTTAACTTTAATTGGTAAAATACAATTAATTAAAACGTTTGTACTGTCGAAATTAAATTTTGTGTCATCACTTACCCCAGTACCACCTTGGGTTTTCGAGGAAATTGAGAAGTTAATGTTTGAGTTTTTATGGAAGGGAAAAAATAAAATTAAAAGAAATGTGATGTTTTTAAATTATGATAAGGGAGGACTTAAAATGATAGACTTCCATTTATTAGTTTATACACACAGAATTATGTGGATACAAAGACTCATACTAGGAGATTCTAAGATGGGATGGAGACAATTGTTTAAATATAAGAATCGTGAGGTGGGAGGTCTACTGATATTTTTTAGTAATGTTTCATTGAGCATGAGCAAAGTGTCTTTGCCAAGCTTTTATAGGAATATGCTGGAAATTTGGGCAGCTATGAAAGAAGTTTTGCTCGAAAAGGAAACATGTACAAGAAATGAAATTATTTTTAACAATAAGTTTATTCGTTTGGACGGACATATGTACTTCGATGAAAATATATTCCTTAGAAAAATATATAAATTACATCATATAGTCGATGTTGAAGACGAAATTAAATCAACTAGGGATTTTTTAAGGATGGGGTTAAATGAAGCAGAAATAATTGGGCTTCACCAGCTATTTAAAAGTATCCCATTGACATGAAAATATATTTTGAAGAAAATGATTCGTGTAGGGACACTGATTCAATTTTAGAATTTGTGTTTAATGGAAGAGTTAATACATTGATTGACGTTACATCGAAAAAAAAAACATGCGACGTTGTTGAATATGAAAATAGAAAAGTCATATACAGTTGAACGTTTGGAGAGGATATATAATTACTCCGAAAAAGACATTCGTACGATATTTTTAAGACCTAGGAAATGTACTTTAAATAGTAGGTTAAGAGAATTTCAATTTAAAATGTTACATGAATTTATTTATACTAGGAAACATTTGTTACTGTTCTTATGCTCCTTTTGTGATAAAAATGAAGAGACCTATGAGCATCTGTTTTTTACGTGTGAAAACATAAGAATTCTCTGGAGAGATTGTGGTGATCTTTTTAATTTATTGGATATTAAAAATATAAACTGGGAGGGAATTTACATTGGTATAAAAGTTTTAAATGTAGGGAAGGAGCAGTTAATTAATCACATTATACTTTTAATCAAATATATGATTTTTGTTTAGAGCAGAACTAAAAATAAACCCCAACTCCTCAAGAAATTAAACAAAGAATGAGGGAAAATGAAAGAGAGGAAATTTAACTGAAGAGCGAAGTACTTTAGCACACCACCATAGGAAATGGGAAAACCTTCATAATAATTATAATAATAATAATACTCAGTTTTTATATAGCGCTTATTACAATCACTAAGCGCTTCCAAACTTGGAGATTATTACCCTGGCCTTAGCTGTGCTGCCATTACGGCGCTCTAGCATTTCAAAGAATTAATTCCTGCCAGGGACCCATTTGGATTAAACATAGGGATCATACATAGGGACGGCGAGGCGAACACACCTATTTTCGGTTAGCAAACAAAAATGCTGGAACGGCTGCGATGCACTACTAGTATGCATATATCTTTTTGTGTATGTGCGTGTGTGTGTATGTGTGTGTGTATGTATGCGTGAGCTTGGGTGAGTGAATGAGGGTTTTGGGAGTATGTTTAATACGGGAGGGGATGGGATGGGAGAATAGACAAAAAAATTATATCAAGTATGCTTTGATATTCTTGATCATAATTATATACCAAAATGTTTTTCTAAACAGTTTATACAAATGTACTTATGTTTTCGTTTTATGATCGCAATTTATGTTTAATCCAAAGTATCAATGTACAATGTATCCAGTTTTGTTAAGAATGATTTGTACAATATGTATATGATTTGAGCAAAAAAAAAAAAAAAAAAAAAATTGTGAGGAGGGGGGTATAAGCTACGCACTTATCCATTTTAAAAGGCTGAAATTTCTTCAGTACTATATATATAAATATAAATACTGTTAACGAAGAAATGATTCATACACTTACCAAGTTTTGTACTCTAATAAGAATGTGAAATTGATTTGTCCCAACTTATGTTTTTGAGAATGTGACAGGTCAAAGCTTCCATCTAAAAGTATTCAATAACTGCCCAATTCTACTAGTCCACCTTTCATTCTTGCGTTACGAAAATAAAGTAAAAAACAAACATTTAGTTGTTAAATGTACATTCTTCATACCCCTTGTAAATTTGATGTTATTTGTGATTTTAGAAACTTAAGAATGAACGCTGCACTGGTTGAATTAGGGCCTTTGTTGAATACTTGACGATATAAGCTTATATAACCCATTATCAAGAAACAAAGATCGGGACAAATCAAGTTTTCACATACTGTAAACAAAATTACAAAACTTGGTAAGGGTATGAATACTTATTAAAACGTTTGGAGCTAAATGGACCCTTTTGGAATTGAAGAAAATGCATCAGTCATGCTCTGTGCAGACAAGATATTACATATCCCGTATCTCTATGGGGAGGTAATTTGCACTGTGCATTGTATTAAGTGCGTACACCGTGACAGAGACTATAGGCAACACAGTTCTCAAACTGCAAACTGAATCATCTCACCAAAACTTTCGCTCGGTAAAGATTTAATGGTCTTACACCTGGGAGACGCGGGGGTAACATTGACCAATCGAAACGAGTCTTATATGGCTGGAAAGATTAAATTACATAGAGAACATATCTTCTCAAACTAAAAATTAGAAGAGGGCGGTATGCCAAATTAGGACGTGGTAATGAAGCTCTGTCGCCCGACCCGTTGATTTTACACAGAAAACGAGCTGAAAATAACAGTAAATTGACTACTTAAAAAAATAAAACACAATAGTAAATCACAATGAAAATGTTATTTGTTGGCTTTACTAGAAAGAACACAGACTTTGTCTTATCATATTGTATTTTGTAGTACTAGTCAATCTGGGCAAAATATGTGGTACATTTAGCAGAATGGAGATGGATGTAAAAAAAGTCGTGTTTTTCACGTAATTCTCCATGGAAACTATTTTGCTAATAAACAAGCACTGTTCAGTGACCCAAACGTTTTGATACGAATTATAATTTAGTTGTTTAAAACCCGTCTAAAGTGTTGGGAGCCCCCAAAATTTCACTTAAATGATATCATAATGTGAAAGAGGATGTTAATTAGGACACATTTCTGCAAGGATTTTCAAAACAAATGTGTTTGAAGTCGAATATTGATGAAAGAACACAAAATATAGGGTTTCTGCGTACAACAGAAAACCCATACTTCAAACACATTTTCTAAGGGGAAATCTTTGCAGAAGTGTGTCTTAAATTACATCCTCTTTCACATTCTAATACAATTTAAGTGAAATTTTGCCATCAATTTTGTGGCGAATTTGGGGCTCCCAACACTTTAGAGGGGCTTTTACTGTATATATATATATATATGTATGTAAATGTATTAAAATGCTTTTTAAAATTGTCAACAAGTTCAGTTTCAGTTTCACTTTCAGTTTATTGTTATATTGCAATGCTTATACCAAGTCAATGGCTAAAGAAACAAGTGGATTCTTTTAACAGAGACAAAAACAGAAAGTGGGTAAATTTGTTAGAAAGCAATAAATTAAAAGACTGAACTAAGAAGAAGAATGAAATATGGAGGGGCAATGCTCCTTATTTATAGGCCCCGAAGGGTACTTAATTTTTATAATCGTCTTAAAAAATAGAGGGAACGAGCAATTAATTAAATTTGCATTACCTGCACAAACTTACATTACCTGTAGGCTTTGGAAACAAATAAAAAACAACAACATAAGAAAAATAACAATAATGTAGTCACGTTAAAGTGACGGGATCGAGAGGTCAGTCGTTCGGTGTTTCAAATAAACCATTAGGGAAATGCACTAAACGCCCTCACTCCGAGCGCCCCGGAGCGCACGACAAACATGACAAACGGAACTCCCTCGCGAAAGTCACTGACACCAGCAGCCAGAACACACACTACACACAAACACTACCGCTTCATCAGGCAAGCTATTATTCTTACCCGATCCAGCAAGACTCAATGAGCCGTGGCTACTGGGGCACCACACCTCGTCGCAAGGGAATAAAATGAAATTGTCCCTCTGAGAAAAGGCATAAACATAGTTGGAAAAAATGGAAAATGGGTTGTTAACGATTATTATCACGCTAGAACCATTACATTGTTGCTAGTCCCTGTAATGCATAATCATTTTGAAGGAAACTTGCAGTTTCCGTTTAAATGCAAATAATAAAATAGATTTAGGGATTTAAGTTGGGAGTTCATTCCAATACCTTGGACCTGAAAAGGTAACAGTTTTCTTTGCAAATATTGTACGAGTTTGTGGTAAATGTAAGGAGTTACTTTGGCATGTGTGGTACGAATGGAGAGCATTAGTGTAGAAACAATCGCAGGTTATTCATTTATAGATAACTGATTGATGAATATCCCTAAGTTGTGAATATATATATGTATATATATATATATATGCAATTCGTAAGAGTTAATCTTAAAAAACGAATTGGCTAGTATGAGAGAGAAATCCAGCATCATTCCATTATTCAAAATTTCAAGAAGAATTTGAGGGTTGCGATGCGATAAGAAAATGTTAGAGTCGTCTGCAAAGAACATAAACAACAGTATTTCAGATGAATTTTGAAAGTCATTTATATATAATAAAATAGATAACAAAGCACTTAACAGGGAACTTTCAGGAACGCCACGAGATTTTGATCGTTGGTAAAAATCTTGACCATTTATATTAAAAAATGTTTTCTGTCAGTGAGATAATTTCTGAACCACTCAAGACCTTCCCTCAAATCCCATAATGTGATAATTTTATGCATTAAAATATTATGACTAATAGTATCGAAGGCATTGAAGAGGTCCTGGAAAATTCCGAAAGTATCAATGTCCGACAGTCAATGTCAATTAATGTTATCAATGCCATAAGCTACTTTATCTTAAAACATAAGTAATACTTGTGTTTTTGAGCGCTTATGTCTAAAGCCAATTTGTTTATTAGATAGAATGTTAAAATCAACTAAAATAAACAATTCATAGCTCGTGAATGATTTAGATTTTCTAGTATTTTGGAGAGGGATGTCAAAAGGGACATGTTGTTCCATTCTTAACAAATGGTACAACCTTAGCGATTTTCATCTTTAGGGGCAAAATACCTGTTGTTATCGATAAACTCCAAATTTGTGTTAGGGGTAATGCTTTTTCTCCTATAAAGTATTTCATTTGTGATACCGTAAAAACTTGCACTTTTTAAAAAGCTTTAAGTTAATTACTATATCCATGACCACATGTTCTAAGATTGGAGTGAAGAATAGGGAACGAGAGTTTAGGAAATTTAAAAAGATTTGGATATCTATGTCGGGATCATTAATATTTAAGGAAAGATTAAGGCTAATATCAACAAAATAATTATTAAATTCCTCTCTTCTTTTCGAAAGGGTACTGAATTTCGGTTAAAGCAAAACCCTTATGATTCGGATTGATTGATTCTTTCTCTTCAAACATTACATTCCAAGTCCATTTTACATCGTCTTTATATTAAAAAAAAAACTGTCTCGTAAAATAATTATTATTGAGTTATCAATGAAGTTGTTAGAATATTACGATTACGAGAGTGTTCCAATTTAGTCGGAACAGTTGGGTTGTTTTTATAAATGTTAAATTATAGTTAGGTACACAGATGGCTTCAACAGGGGAAATTTAATGCTAAAACGATGCCGCTGACTGATTTTTTTGAAAATCGATGCCCGAAGTGCTTCCAAAATGTATCGTAAGTAATTCAAAAGCATCAAACTATAGTTAGATGATATATTTTCTTACTAAATACATTTGTATGTGTGTCATACTGCGGGTAATTGTTAATTCAACCAATATTACATCATTATTGGGGCACCTGAGGGTGTCCTGAAGCTATTCATCACGGCCCGATAGGAAGTGAGTGAAAAATCATGTATTTTACTGAAAAGAATATTCAAACGTGTGCTATTTGATGTGGTGAACCCTTTGATGATAGTCGTTCATAATATGTTATACCTACACCTTCTATCACAATGCTTTAGGCACCTTTTCTTGATCAAATCGTAAATACGGGCCCTAGGAAGGACTCATTGTCTTGATCTTATAATGTAGTGATTGTTAACACAATTGCTTGTTTTATTGACCTCATTATAAAGAATTATGTATTAACTACCTAATTCTGAAATTCAAGCTTTTCAGCAACAAATGTGAATGCTAAAATCATAGCTTAAAAAACACCTCTCTGGTACATGTGAAAGAATTAGCAGAACAGTCTCACGCATTGCTTTATGTGTGCTCCAAATAATACAAAAACCTAGTCGAACATTCCTAAAATATTAGTTAGTGGACACCTGGGCCTAGTGAATATTATATCTCGATTTTTTTTCTCGATAAGGCTATGGGAAATATATAGGACAAGGCGCGAACACCTAATTTTTCCATTTTATAAAATTATAGTGGTTTTTACGTTTTGTTGATGTTTCTCAATTTTTTTCCCCATTACCCATTTTTTCTCCGTTAAATCTTTTCATATTTGTTAATTCACGCTTTTCCTTTTTGTCACTGTAAACTACCGTAGGTCACAACTTTCGCCTAAAGTACAAGTTTCGAAGTTTTAAATCAACACCTCACTGATGAGTGAGACTAGCTTTAGCATTTCGTTAGCCAAAATATGTGTTCTGAAATGCAGATTGACCCCTTAATATATATTTTCTTTTCTGTTGATACACTTCACGAGAGATTTCGGTATCCAAGGAAGTGTAGGGCATCTTTTGAAATAATTCAAACGAGTATGCTGGCGAATGGGAATAATAGAATTACAGAATTTATGCAAAAGTATTTCCATAAATTCATCAAAAGAATAATTTACATCATCACTATCAAATATTTCGGACAAGTCGACTGAGTCGAGTGCATTTTTCAGTCGATTGATATTAGTTTGTGATAAATCTCGGGCACCTACAACTTTGTTTGTTTTCGAGTACTGGTCACAATTGGTATTCGATATCAGGGTAAACATCGGAAAGGAGAAGTTTTGGGTATGGAGGGGGAGGGTGGATAGGTAAGATTGTATGTTTGTATGTATGTCTGTGTGTGTGTGTGTGTGTGTGGGTGAGCGTGCGTGCGTGTGCGCGTGAGGCTCTTTTTTTTGAAATATTGTTCATTCAGTGCATAACATGTTATATTGTTAAATATGAGTAATAACTTCCAACTGTACATGTAACTGAATAGTACCTGAACGTATATATGTTATGCATTTTTTATAGTTTGATAACGAGATGTAAAAATGGAAAGGTGCGATTTGTTATCATATATTTCATTTATGTTCGGGTAATGTAGCTTCAGTATCTTGTAATATTATGTTAAATTGTGTGTATATTATCATTCTGTTATAGATGAGTAATGACTTCCTACTTTTTACGATTCTGTTATGTTTCTGTGATAATTGGTGACTGAACGTATATATGCTTTGTTATGCATTTTTAAGTTTGATGACGGGATGTAACAATGGAAAGGTGCGATTTGTTATCATATGTTTCATTTATGTCGAAGTAATGTAACTTTAATATCTTGTAATATTATGTTCAATTATATATATATATATTATCATTATGTTATTATTTTTGTGTGCATTGAATGAACAATAAAATATCTTTAAAAAAAAAGATATATATCGCCAACTATAATCCAAGACTTCCCAGAAGTTATAGCAAACCGTTATTAGACAGTTCAGATGGTTTCCAAATGGCTTTTGATTCCGTTGTACCTTTAATAATTTATTAACGCACAAAAGTTTATATATAAAAAGAAAACAGCACGGTCAATCCCTTTGAGGCTTGGTACAATTATCGCCTCAAAGAGTCCGAATCAGCTCAATGAATGTCAATGACGTCACGTCAACGTTTCGTCAGAAGAGCGTTAAAACTTTGTTCCTACGTTATGTCCATAATTATCTTTAAAAAAACGGCACAGTGAATCAAGTTGAAAATTAGAACAGAATAGTAAACTCGGTATAATAGCATTATAGTCATCATTATTTGTCATCACCATCATCTTCATAGTTATATTCGTTATCAGTATAGTTATCTTTATAATTCTCATCATCATCGTGTTCATGTTCTTTATCGTCGTCCTCATTGTCATAAAAGAACTTGAATACAGACCATACATACATGTTCCCAATTATAAATGTCTCGTTATATATAGGTACCTGTAGCAATGACACGCAATGCCTGAACGGAGGAACTTGTGAACTGAATACAACGACGTGCATCTGTGTATCTGGGTACACTGGTTCAAACTGTTCAACAGGTAAGATTTATGCAAACCTCCTACGTGCTTACTTGGTTAAAGAGAAAGTTTAGTTCTGGAAACGGTGAAAAATAATTTATGAGTTTTTTCATTATCTTCATGTTAGTGTGGAAGAGTATTATCGACTAATGACCCCCTGAAAGGAATAGCTCCTCAAATGCCTCATATTTGAAAAGTAACGGCTAAATTGAGGTTGTGGATCCCATTTCCATTCAACATGCTTGTGCATTCCTGTTATACTCATATACACATTTCTGTGTGAAGTGCATGTGACTCTTAGCGAGACTGAGCCAATTTCTTATCATTTTGATGATTCCAAAAGCTCACAGTATACACTAATACTTATGCTACACGATCAATCCAATTGCTTCCACACAATTTCTTTCTCAATGAAATCGCAAAACCAGAACTTGCCTTTATCTTGAATAATGCACATCGTTACCACAAATATATATTTGCAGTAGGCCTACTCCCTATTTTCCTACAATTAATAATAATCTCCACTCCCTGGGGAATATTCCTACCGTATGTTCACCGTGAGGGCATGTGGCAATTACTAAGCCAAAGGCTTTCGTCATCCTACCGGGTCCCAATGTTTCTCCTGGATATGACGTGACAAATGTAGATTAATGCCTTGCCAAAAGACAGTGCTGTGTCAGAGATCAAACCAAAGACCTTTGCATTTCAAGTCAAGCGCTTAAACTAGTCGACTACGACTCCTCCACTAAAACTACAATGTAACAAGGAGGATGGGGGATATGAATTTGAGGTCAGTGTGATATCCTGTATCACTATATTGGAGGTACAGAATATAATGTGTGTGTGCGTACCAGAATAGCATTTGAAGGAAATAAATAATCACATGTTGTTAATATTAAAACTTGCAAAAGCAAAATAAATATTTAAGTAATGTACTGTTGTAGTACTGGTCAATAGCCGGATTGTGTCTCGCGCTGCAGTACCATTTCGTCTTTGTAGAAGAGCAGAATTTAAAAATCGAAAGGGTGTGTAGGTGCTAATCTACATGGAAACTGACCCGGGCTCTCGTTCTTCGTATCAGCGTCAAATTCAACTGACGCTTCGCACCTCCCAGTCAGACCGCAGCGCCTGGGCTAATGAGCTGTTTTGTGCGAATTTATGTAGATTCGTACGGCCGAACGAACCCAAATCTATTGCGAGATTTTATGCGAGATATCATGAGATTTGTGAAGAGCCAGCAGAATCCCTACCTCTGAAAAAAATGTTCAGGTATCATGGATAATTGATTTGGTAAGTGTATCTACGATTCTTGCTCTTTAATTTGGTACATTATTTGTAATATTTCCGTTGTCCAGAATTAATTCCAATTGAGCTCAAATATTCGGCTTTTTTTTGTAACAATCACACTTTGACTTACTGTTGCGTTTTTCTAGCTCCTGAAGTTGTTTTTTGTCGAAAATTCTTCTCTGAATAGATGAATAATTGATTTAAAAATTCACTGAAAAAATGGGTTGAATCACCTAATATTTTATTTGAAGGCTTAATCAAGGCTTAAGTTATTTCCTTATTTCAAAACTAAGTTTAAAAGATTGCTTGAATATTGAATTTTACCGGAAGTTGCCCATATCAAACCGCGCGGAAAGAATGTTGTTGGCGGTGTTCACGCAGCACAACTTTCGTGTAGTCCCGTGTGTTCGGGTTTGTGCGGCTTACTCGAAAAGCCCAGCTAAGCGAGGTCGTTAGATGAATTAATTAATATGAATAAAGGTCAAAGCAGCAGCCAGGACCTAGATCTAGTAGGCTTAGAATCTACTGTAATTAGGGTAGTAACGACGTAGCCTCATACTAGTATTAGGCCTGCAATTGCACAAATTAAAGACAGTGACACAGGTGAATATGTGACCTACTTTCTAGTAGCAACCAGTCAGTTTTTAGTATTAATTTATGTTGAGACTTGTCTACCCGAGTTCCTCATATTTTTTCCATTTCATTAAGTAGGTATTTGTTTCTACAGTGACTAAACTTTGTCGTAATTAAGTATTGACAATCAGGGGGCATTTCACAAAACTTGTCATCAGTGTCAAATGTCAGTTTTTGTTATAAGCTACTGAAATCCTTGCTTCTGATTGGTTATCAGCAGATTTTTCACTGATTTGTGTAATTTGTCATTGAAAAAAGGCCTTCTGAAACACCCCCAGGTGTGACGCTTATATCTGCAGGTCATCGTTTCACAGAACCGTCATGTGATAAGTACAGGTTCGCTGACTTCCCATCGAAATTGACTTTGCCTTACTTGTTTGGTACTTAATATAAGGTAATTACATTATCTTCCATACTTTTGAGTTTATGACTGGCAAAGATGATATGATCTTAGACTTATAAACTTGTATTCTTATGTTAATATTTCATATTTTCAGGTAACCCTGGTGTTCTTATTGGAAGATAACAGCATTTGGTGCCTCTCCTTTCCGTGGCTTACCGGAGCATCTACCTCTATATTAATTTCTACCAAGGACTGATTTCGCATCATGAATGGAACGTCAAGTTTTTCCAAGGAACAAATGGTAATATTATGGAATCATGTATTTGAGTTTGAGCAACTTTGAGGAAAATTTTCATATTCACAATATTATTTTAATACACATCTGTACAAATATTCTCCAGAAAAGTATGTGGATACTGTACGAGATATATAATAAATTGTATTTGAAACTCTATTATTGCGAGAAATATCCATCTCCAGACAGATAACAAGAATTTTGGTCCTTGATCTAGATGCACACTATTCTGGAGAATAATTGTACAGCTGTGCATCAAAATAATATTATGAATATGAACAATCGTCCTCAACCTCAAATAAAATTCCAGCTTTATGTGTTAGCTTTAAGAATAGTGTTGGTCATACATAGTATTTGTCATAAAAGTATATCTTATTAATTTTATCTTTGAATGTATTCTCGCAAGCGTTATGTAATAACTGTTTGAACATTGTATTCAATTTCACTTTTTGTATTGTAAAATGTACAGAAAGCTAATGCTACATAACGTATAAGGTGGTTCATAAAGTGTCTGTTCATTAGCAGAAGGATGTTAACGTTGCTGAGCCCTTTTGCCTCCAAACAGATGTCATATCTTTACTGTTTATGTCTGTAGATATGTTTCTGTGATTCACACAAGTCATATTTTTGTCTGTATTTTTTTTTTCCTACCTTGAAGCAATCTACCAAAATGTGCTTGAAATGTACTAGACCATGTGTATTTTCATAAACCTTACATCCTTGATGTACCATTATTTTACATTGGAAGGTTTGATTTTGTGGTGAAGAAATGATTAAAAAAAATGGAGAAAAAACATTTTCAATTACATGTGTAATTCTATAGTGTGTAAATATTATGTTGCCCATAAACAGTAGCGATGAATAGAAATTTGAGTTTTTCACCCGGTTTTAATCAGTAATAGGCCATTAAATTTATCTTTATGTACCAGGTTTGCTATTCAAAGTTTCAAATCTATTTGCAGTGTACATGTGTAGACATGCAACAGGAAAATGTATGTTTAATTTAGTAACATTTGTTAATGTTGTTGACAATACGGCAACAACTTTTTGCGCGTACTCAAGTAGAAATGAGCTATTAGTGCAGATATCTTTTCCCGATACATTTATGTATACATGCATTAATATTTGTAACAAAGATAAAAACGCTATTATATCAGCGCATGCTTTGCATTTTTTTCAAGGGGGGCATAAATGAAAAGCAATTTGTAAACATCTCAAAAAGTTTGGAGCTAAATGGGCCCTATTGGATTGAAGCAAAATGCATCAGTCATGCTCTGTGCACACAAGAGATTTACATATCCCGTATCTCTGTGGGGAGGTTATTTGCACTGTGCTTTGTATTAAGTGCCTGCCCCGTGACAGAGACTATAGGCAACACAGTTCTCAAACTGAGTCATCTCACCAAAAACTGTCGCTCGGCAAAGATGTGATGGTTTTACACCTTGGAGACGCAGGGGGTAACATTGACCTATCAAAACGAGTCTTATATGGCTGGAAAGATAAAATTACATAGAAAAAAGAATTTCTCAATCTAAAATTTTGAAGAGGGCGGTATGCCAAATTGTGACATGTTAATAAAGCTCTGTCGCCCGACCCGTTGATTTTACACAGAAAACGAGCTGAAAATAAAAGTAAATTGACTACTTAAAAAAATGAACACAATAGTAAATCATAATGAAATTGTTATTTGTCTGCTTTACTACAAAGAACATAGTCATCGTCGTATTATACTAGGCAAAATATGTGGTACTTTTAGCAGAATGGAGACGGATGTAAAAAAAAAATGTTTTTCACGTCATTCTCCATAGAAATTTTTTTGCTAATAAAACAAGCACTGTTCAGTGACCCAAACGTTTGGAATGGTATTTAAAAAAATGTATTTATGTTAATGGATGTAACCAAGATAATCAGAGCTTGGTATTCCGTCATGTTGTGTCCTAACAGGCTGGTTTTCGGTACACCTAATGTTCATTCAAAGTATTAAAAAAAAAAAGTTTTTCATGCAAGTTTGCATTTTTATGTGTGTTTTTCTTCATGATATATTGAAAATTGTATATTTTACAAATAGTTGTATAAGAATATAGTCTTCATTGACTTGTAACCTTTGCATCAGGTGTTGGTATTAAAGCTTTCTTGCCATGTGAAACAATATTTTTCTGAATTAAATGTGCGTGTAATTTGATATGTCTTTAAGATTTAAGCTCAAATTTATAAAAGTTATTGGAGGGAGGTTCTTGAGCATTTTAAGATAAGAGAGTGGTATAGGGAGAGAGGAAAAGAGAGAGAGAGAGATAGAAAAAGGGAGATCGGCAAAGAAGAGAGAAAACTGAGAAAAAAGAAGATAAAGAAGAGGAAGAAGAAGAGAACATGAAGCTGACTGTGCTAGAAAACTTATGGACTTGACCCCGGAGTATTTATATTGTGCTCACCAATATATGACAATGTTCCAGCACCCCCATCTTCCCGATATTTTACTGTGAATCAGTTTATTTCAAATTCTTCAGAAAAATAATTTCTCACTGATGCACTTCAATATTAGAAGCTTGAGTAAAAACATATGAAATCCGTAAATCTAGTCAGCAGTTTCCATGTTCAATTCTTGGTTTGTCCGAAACATGGTTACGTAATGAACCTCATTCATGTTTTTCTATTGATGGGTATAACATGGCCGTAAATAATAGAATAAATAGACGCGGTGGCGGAGTGGCATTGTACATTTCTACTTCATTGAACTACAAAGTAATATCCGAATTAAGTTACATGACAGATGCAGTTGAAACTTTATGCGTAGAAATTATTGTTCCAAATAGGAGAAATATTGTGGTAGCAGTTGTATATCGACCACCAAATTCATATCACGACGATTTCATTACTTCTTTACAGACAATAATAATATCCTCAAATTATTTACGAGACAGGTCTTCCTTCATTATGGGATATTTCAATATAAATCTTCTTGATGAAAATCAGAATTTAATTTGCAATGAATTTCTGGACACTCTGTCCTCGCAATCCTATATGCCTCTCATAAATAAGCCTACTCGAATAACAAAGACAACAGCCTCGCTTATAGATAATATATTTACAAATATGTATGTCCAAGCTATTTCTGGTATCATAATCTCAGATATAAGTGACCATTTACCATCCTACCTCGCTTATAGATAATATATTTACAAATATGTATGTCCAAGCTATTTCTGGTATCATAATCTCAGATATAAGTGACCATTTACCATCCTACCTATCTTTCAATTATCTAAAACACGGAATGGTCCTAATACAGGTTGTCGTAAGTTAACTGGTGAAAATATTGATAAATTTAAACAAAGCTTAAGTTTACTTGACTGGGTTGAGGTTTTAACTTCTCGCGATGTAAATGAAGCATTTCAACTTTTTCTTGAAATCTTCACTCGATATTATGAAAGAGACTTAACTGTTCAAAATACAAATAGGAATTCAAATTATAGAAAGACACCACGATCGCCATGGATAACAACAACCCTTTTACGTTCAATTAATAGGAAAAATCGCTTATTTAAAAAATTCAAGTCCAAGCCGACAGAGTCAAACGAAAACAAATATAAGACTTATAAAAATACACTAGTTAGCATTTTACGTTATGCAAAAAAAGATTACTTCTTTAAACAATTTGAATTTAATAGAAATGACATTAAAAACACTTGGAAGCTAATTAACAAGGCACTTAATAGAAACAGTAATAAGCAGGATATTCAAGAGATTTTGGTCGGAAACACATGCTTAAAAGAGCCTGCTTCTATTGCTGAGAGTTTCAATGATTACTTTGTAAATATAGGCCCTAATCTTGCACATGCCACCCCCACTTCAAATAAATCATTTCGTTCATTTCTAGATCGTCGAAATCCTAAATCTCTATTTTTTGTCCCGGTACAAGAGATAGAGGTTATTGATATTGTTAATAATTTAAAGAGTAAAAAGAGCACTGGATATGATGGCATGTCAAATATACTACTTAAACATTTTATTTCCGAAATAGTCATCCCACTAACCCATATATTTAACCTCTCTTTTATATGCGGTGATGTACCCCTTTTAATGAAAAGAGCCAAAGTAATACCTGTATTTAAAAAAGGTGACTCACATGCCAGGGAAATTATAGGCCAATTTCTTTACTTACCTCTTTTTCCAAAATATTAGAAAAAGTTGTGTATTCACGAACTATAAATTTCCTTACACAACACAATTTACTTAGTGATGACCAATGTGGATTTAGAAAAAAACACTCCACAAGTCATGCTATGTTAAAACTCATTAATAAAATTGTTTGTGCAATTGATAACTCTTGTCACACAATCGGTATATTTCTAGACTTCTCAAAGGCGTTCGATACTATTGACCATACAATTCTTCTTAATAAACTGTCTCACTACGGTGTCAGAGGGAGGGCTCTTGAGTGGTTTAGAAGCTACCTTTCAGACAAAACTCAATACACCTCTGTAAATAACTTACAGTCATCAATTACAAATATTACCTGTGGGGTGCCCCAAGGCTCTCTTCTTGGCCCTCTTCTTTTCATACTATATATAAATGATTTCAAACGATCATCTAATATTTTATCTTTCATTTTATTTGCTGATGACTCTAATATTTTTTTTTCTCCATGCCATGACCCACAAACTCCCCTAAATACAATTAACTCGGAATTAGTTTTGGTTCAAAGTTGGATACAAGCCAACAAACTATCATTGCATATTAAAAAGACAAATTATATGATATTTAGCAACACTATTGATCATCTTCCTGGTTCTATTCTAATAAATGGTATCGAACTAGAATGTGTTCAAAGTACAAAATTCCTTGGAATTTATGTTGATCGCAAATTGACATGGAAAGTGCATATTAATTATTTATGTAAATTATTATCAAGAAACATTGGTATCATAAATCATGTTAAAAATACATTTCCTTTACCGGTTTTATCATCACTGTATACAACCCTTATTTTGCCTTACCTAAATTATTGGATTTTAGCATGGGGTAATCCTTGTAAGACTTTAATTGATCGAATATTAACTTCGCAGAAGCGTGCGTTAAGAATAATCCATAATGTCTACTTTCGTTCCCACACTAACCACTTATTTTTACAAGACAACATTCTTAAAATTGATGATTCGTATCTTTATGTTCCAACTTATAAAAAACGAGTTACCTCTCCTGATTTCCTCCATTTTTCAAAAAAATAACGAGATACATTCATACCCCACTAGACAGTCTCACAACTTCCACACTCCTCGAATGAGAACACCTCTCGCACAAAAAACAATTATTTACACCGGTCCAGTATTTTGGAATAACATAGATCCATCTCTTTAACAAAGTACCAGTTTATACACATTAAAAAAAGCTGAAATTAAATTTTTTAACACATATGCATGAATGTATGTGCCGTCGCCGGTCAGCTGCATTGTTGATATTGCTGATACGTCGCTAAACATGAATCTCGGTTTGTTTGACTCTCGACTCAATCCCTTTCTTCATCATTCTACTGATCTAACCTCCTTTTTCTAGAGCTTTTGCAATCATTCATTTTCCTCTTTTAAAATCTTTCTTTCTTTCTTTTTGACTTCTACTATTTTCCTCAATTTTTTTTCCTCTCTATTATATTTTTTATTTTTTCCCCCTAAATCCATAATTTCTTTGCCACATATTTATTTTATCTATTGATTTTCTAGGTATACTTTTAACTTCACGTAGTTGGAATTGCTGCATGGAAACTAGAATGTAAAAATAAGAGAGAGAGAGACCCCGAGAGCATAATTTTATATCTATATATTAAGTTGGAATAATTCAGCATGGAAAATAAACAAGAAGAAGAAAAAGAGATGGTGAGAGATTCGCAAAGAAGGAAGAAACTTGCGAAGAATGAAAAGAAGAAGAGGAGAAAGACAGAACATGGGAGCTAAGTGTCGAGAAAGAAGTTTTTCTGTCTCCACAAATTCAAAATACGCCGTGCGCCTACCTTATCATATGTGACCGCTACCGTATGTGACTGTGGGAATGCTGCGGCTGCCCTATAAATGCTTTTGGTCGTAGATATTTTAGACCACACGGCCTCCGCGGCAAATATGACCTAGGCATAAATGCTTTCATTGCTAGGTTTGCCGTAGCGATTAGACACGCCGTAGCCATGCCGTAGAACGGTTCCACGGCACCAATACGTCTAGCGTACGCAGGCCTTGTGTTTGCCGTGCGGCTGCTCTAGGGTTTTATGAATTATAATTGACTTTTGCAGACCCCAAACAAATTGCAGTGGCCGCAAGAAATCCAAGGGCGCCCTAGGTCTTGATATTTATCAAAAACCTACGGCCGCCGCAGGGACGCCATAAGGCAGCCGTACGTCATCACTTCAAAGGCCGTACGGCAGCCGCAGGTTTTCTCTCTTAACAAATAAAAACTACGCTGTGCATATTTTGGGAATAGATTCGAACATTAAAAAGACATATATATATTTCATTTACTTCATTTCAATTATTGTTATCAATAGTTCTATAAAAAAAGTATTCGATCCTAAATTGTCGTTGAATTGCAATCAGGGTATCAGTTTTGATTTAATTTTTCTGTTATCCGCCCCCCCAAAGATTAATCATTCAAAATGGTAATTATTTTCTCGTCACTTATAATCCATTAATTGTATTTGGGACTTCATTTGCACAGATATCGACGATTGTTCTACCGATCCGTGTATGAATGGAGGAAATTGTACTGATGGAGTTGACGCCTTTTCTTGTGCCTGTGCAGCTGGCTACAATGGGAGTACTTGTGATAACAGTAAGATATGAAGTCTAAACAATTGACATACCTATACACATCACTTTTTATGTTAAGCATAATCCAATGAAACTTTTGCTCGATGCTCATCAAGAAACAATATATAGATTAAGATTGAACAAGAAATGAAATAGAAAGAAACATTTAGTCGTTGAAGAGGAAATCTTTGAGGTTTTTCTTAACTCAGAGTCAACAGAAGTGAAAATACAGACAAAAGATGAAAAAAGTGTTCCCGCATTTAGGTGCAGTAATGAGAAAAATTTTATGTCTCATGATTTTCGAGTAGACACATAGGAAAATGAGAGTTGGCCATGAGGAGAGCAGAGTTGATATTGTGATTCCCACAACGATCTCTATTCATAAGGATTTGTTTGAAGGTATAACAAGAGTGGCATATTTCATTCTGATCATAACTATTCAACTTTTGGCGCTAAGGTAACTTGAAATTCAGTCCCCTTATGACATTCCGATTCCTTTTTCTGACTTATTAAAAGTTCACTTGCTTGACTTACCTTTTTTTGCATGGGCACATTAAGGTTTGTCAGACGATATTTTTTCAAGAATTGTTCATATTTTTAAAGCCAACATTTTGGAATAAATTCGAACATTACAAAGATATATATATATTTCATTTATTTCATTTTAATTATTGTTATCAATAATTCTATAAAAAAAGCATTCCATCCTAAACTGTCGTTACTTTGCAATCAGGGTATCAGTTTTGATTTAATTTTCCTGTTATACGCCAAAAAAAGAAGAAGATTAATCAGTCAAAATGGTCATTATTTTCTCGTCACTTATAATCCATTAATTGTATTTGGGACTTAATTTGCACAGATATCGACGATTGCTCGCCCGATTTGTGTACGAATGGAGAAGTTTGTACTGATGGAGTTGACGCCTTTTCTTGTGCCTGTGCAGCTGGCTACAATGGGACTAATTGTACTAACAGTAAGCTATAAAGTGTTAACAGATGACATACCTATACACATCACTTTTTACGTTTCGCATAATACAATGAAACTTTTGCTCGATACTCATCAAGAAACAATATATAGATTAAGATCGAACAAGAAATAAAATAGAAAGAAACATTTAGTCGTTGAAGAAGGAATCTTTGAAGTTTTTCTTAACTCAGAGTCAACAAAACTGAAAGTACAGATAAAAGAAAAAAAAGTGTGTTCCCAGCATTTAGGTGCAGTAATGAGAAAACCTTTACGTCCCATAATTTTCGAGTAGACACATTGGGAAAATGAGAGTTGGCCATTAGGAGAGCAGAGTTGATATTGTAATTCCCACAACGATCTCTATTCATAAGGATTTGTTTGAAGGTATAACAAGAGTGGCATATTTCATTCTGATCATAACTATTCAACTTTTGACGCTAAGGTATCCTGAAACTCAGACCATCTAAGGATATTTATGATTCTATTTCCTTACTTATTTCACCCCCAAATGTAAGTTCACTTGCTTTACATATTTTTCTTTTACATGGGCACATCAAGGTTTGTTAGACGAGATTCTTTTCGAGAATTGTTAATAATTTTAAAGCCAAAATTTTTGAATAAATTCGAACATTAACAAGACATAATATATTTCATGTACTTCTCTTGATATATTTTTCTCAATAATTCTATAAATAAAGCATTCGATCCTAAACTGTCGTTACTTTGCAATCAGGGTATCAGTTTCGATTTAATTTTCCTATTATCAGCCAAGAAAGAAAAGATGAACCTGTCAAAATGGTAATTATTTTCTCGTCACTTATAATCTATTAATTGTGTTTGGAACTTAATTTGCACAGATATCGACGATTGTTCTCCCGATCCGTGTTTGAATGGAGGAAATTGTACTGATGGAGTTGACGCCTTTACTTGTGCCTGTGCAGCTGGCTACAATGGGAGTACTTGTGATAACAGTAAGATATGAAGACTCAACAATTGACATACCTGTACACATCACTTTTTACGTTTAGCATAATACAATGAAACTTTTGCTCGATGCGCATAAGGGTTTGTCAGACGAATTGTTTTTTTCGAGAATTGTTAATAATTATAAAGCCAACAATTTAAAATAAATTCGAATATTAAGAAGACATAATATATTTCATGTACTTCATTTGATATATTTTTATCAATAATTCTATAAAAAAAGCATTCCATCCTAAACAGTCTTTACTTTGCAATCAGGGTATCAGTTTTGATTTAATTTTCCTGTTATCCGCCAAAAAAAGAAGAAGATTAATCAGTCAAAATGGTCATTATTTTCTCGTCACTTATAATCCATTAATTGTATTTGGAACTTAATTTGCACAGATATCAACGATTGTTCTCCCGATCCGTGTATGAATGGAGGAAATTGTACTGATGGAGTTGACGCCTTTACTTGTGCCTGTGCAGCTGGCTACAATGGGAGTACTTGTGATAACAGTAAGATATGAAGTCTAAACAATTGACATACCTATAAACATCACTTTTTATGTTAAGCATAATCCAATGAAACTTTTGCTCGATGCTCATCAAGGAACAATATATAGATTAAGATCGAACAAGAAATAAAATAGAAAGAAACATTTAGTCGTTGAAGAAGGAGTCTTTGAGGTTTTCTTAACTCAGAGTCAACAGAAGTGAAAGTACAGACAAAGAATAAGAAGGGTGTTTCCCGCATTTAGGTGCAGTAATGAGAAAAACTTTACGTCTCATGATTTTCGAGTAGACACATTGGGAGAATGAGAGTTGGCCATTAGGAGAGGAGTTGATATTGTGATTCCCACAACGATCTCTTTTTATCAGGATTTGTTTAAAGGTATAACAAGAGTGGCATACTTCATTCTGATCATAACTATTCAACTTTTGACGCTAAGATATCCTGAAACTCAGACCATCTAAGGATATTTATGATTCTATTTTCTAACTTTAATATTTCACCCCCAAATGTAAGTTTACTCGCTTTATATACCTTTTCCTTGCATGGGCACATCAAGGTTTGTCAGACGAGTTTCTTTTCGAGAATTGTTAATATTTTTAAAGCCAATATTTTGGAAGAAATACGAACATTAAAAAAACATAATATATTTCATTTACTTCATTTGATATATTTTCATCAATAATTCTATAAATAAAGCATTCGCTCCTAAACTGTCGTTAATTTGAAATCAGGGTTTCATTTTTGATTTAATTGTCCTGTTATCAGCCAAGAAGAAGATTAATCAGTCAAAATGGTCATTATTTTCTCGTCACTTATAATCCATTAATTGTATTTGGAACTTAATTTGCACAGATATCAACGATTGTTCTCCCGATCCGTGTATGAATGGAGGAAATTGTACTGATGGAGTTGACGCCTTTACTTGTGCCTGTGCAGCTGGCTACAATGGGAGTACTTGTGATAACAGTAAGCTATGAAGTCTAAACAATTGACATACCTATAGACATCACTTTTTACGTTTAGCATAATACAATGAAACTTTTGCTCGATGCGCATCAAGGTTTGTGAGACGAATTGTTTTTTTCGAGAATTGTTAATAATTTTAAAGGCAACAATTTAAAATAAATTCGAATATTTAAAAGACATAATATATTTCATGTACTTCATTTGATATATTTTCATCAATAATTCTATAAATAAAGCATTCCATCCGAAACTGTCGTTACTTTGCAATCAGGGTATCAGTTTTGATTTAATTTTCCTGTTATCGTCCAAAAAAGATGAAGATTAATGTGTCAAAATGGTCATTATTTTCTCGTCACTTATAATCCATTAATTGTATTTGGAACTTAATTTGCACAGATATCAACGATTGTTCTCCCGATCCGTGTATGAATGGAGGAAATTGTACTGATGGAGTTGACGCCTTTACTTGTGCCTGTGCAGCTGGCTACAATGGGAGTACTTGTGATAACAGTAAGCTATGAAGTCTAAACAATTGACATACCTATAGACATCACTTTTTACGTTTAGCATAATACAATTAAAATTTTGCTCGATGCGCATCAAGGTTTGTCAGACGAGTTTTTTGGGGGGGAATTGTTAATATTTTTAAAGCCAACAATTTAAAAAAAAATCGAATATTTAAAAGACATAATATATTTCGTGTACTTCATTTGATATATTTTCATCAATATTTCTATAAATAAAGCATTCGCTCCTAAACTGTCGTTAATTTGAAATCAGGGTTTCATTTTTCATTTTATTGTCCCGTTATCCGTCAGAAAAGAAGAAGATTAATCAGTCAAAATGGTCATTATTTTCTCGTCACTTATAATCCATTAATTGTATTTGGAACTTAATTTGCACAGATATCAACGATTGTTCTCCCGATCCGTGTATGAATGGAGGAAATTGTACTGATGGAGTTGACGCCTTTACTTGTGCCTGTGCAGCTGGCTACAATGGGAGTACTTGTGATAATGGTAAGATATGAAGTCTAAACAATTGACATACCTATACACATAACGTTTTATGTTAAGCATAATCCAATGAAACTTTTGCTCGATGCTCATCAAGAAACAATATATAGATTAAGATCGAACAAGAAATAAAATGGAGAAACATTTAGTCGTTGAAGAAGGAGTCTTTGAGGTTTTCTTAACTCAGAGTCAACAGAAGTGAAAGTACAGACAAAGGACAAAAAGGGTGATTCCTGCATTCAGGTGCAGTAATGAGAACAACTTTACGTCTCATGATTTTCGAGTAGACACATTGGGAAAATGAGAGTTGGCCATTAGGAGAGCAGAGTTGATATTGTGATTCCCACAACGATCTCTATTTATAAGGATTTGTTTGAAGGTATAACAAGAGTGGCATATTTTATTCTGGTCATAACTATTCAACTTTTGACGCTAAGATATCCTGAAACTCAGACCATCTAAGGATATTTATGATTCTATTTTCTCACTTATTTCACCCCCAAATGTAAGTTCACTTGCTTTACCTACCTTTTCTTTGCATGGGCACATCAAGGTTTGTCAGACGAGTTTCTTTTCGAGAATTGTTAATATTTTTAAAGCCAATATTTTTGAATAAATTCGAACATTAAAAAGACATGATATATTTCATTTACTTCATTTGATATATTTTCATCAATAATTCTATAAATAAAGCATTCGATCCTAAACTGTCGTAACTTTGCAATCAGGGTATCAGTTTTGATTTAATCTTCCTATCTTCAGCCAAGAACAAAGATTAATCTGTCAAAATGGTCATTATTTTCTCGTCACTTATAATCCATTAATTGTATTTGGAACTTAATTTGCACAGATATCGACGATTGTTCTCCCGATCCGTGTATGAATGGAGGAAATTGTACTGATGGAGTTGACGCCTTTACTTGTGCCTGTGCAGCTGGCTACAATGGGAGTACTTGTGATAACGGTAAGCTATGAAGTCTAAACAATTGACATACCTATACACATCACTTTTGATGTTAAGCATGATCCAATGAAACTTTTGCTCTATGCTCATCAAGAAACAATATATATATTAAGATCGAACAAGAAATAAAATGAAGAAACATTTAGTCGTTGAAGAAGGAGTCTTTGAGGTTTTCTTAACTCAGAGTCAACAGAAGTGAAAGTACAGACAAAGGACAAAAAGGGTGTTTCCCGCATTCAGGTGCAGTAATGAGAAAAACTTTACGTCTCATGATTTTCGAGTAGACACATTGGGAAAATGAGAGTTGGCCATTAGGAGAGGGGAGTTGATATTGTGATTCCCACAACGATCTCTATTTATCAGGATTTGTTAAAAGGTATAACAAGAGTGGCATACTTCATTCTGATCATAACTATTCAACTTTTGACGCTAAGATATCCTGAAACTCAGACCATCTAAGGATATTTATGATTCTATTTTCTCACTTATTTCACCCCCAAATGTAATTTCACTTGCTTTATATACCTTTTCCTTGCATGGGCACATCAAGGTTTGTCAGACGAGTTTCTTTTCGAGAATTGTTAATATTTTTAAAGCCAATATTTTGGAATAAATTCGAACATTAAAAAGACATGATATATTTCATTTACTTCATTTGATATATTTTCATCAATAATTCTATAAAAAAAGCATTCGCTCCTAAACTGTCGTTAATTTGAAATCAGGGTTTCATTTTTGATTTAATTGTCCTGTTATCCTCAAAAAAAAGATGAAGATTAATGTGTCAAAATGGTCATTATTTTCTCGTCACTTATAATCCATTAATTGTATTTGGAACTTAATTTGCACAGATATCGACGATTGTTCTCCCGATCCGTGTATGAATGGAGGAAATTGTACTGATGGAGTTGACGCCTTTACTTGTGCCTGTGCAGCTGGCTACAATGGGAGTACTTGTGATAACAGTAAGCTATGAAGTCTAAACAATTGACATACCTGTATACATCACTTTTTACGTTTAGAATAATACAATTAAAATTTTGCTCGATGCGCATCAAGGTTTGTCAGACGAGTTTTTTTTGGGGGAATTGTTAATATTTTTAAAGCCAACAATTTAAAAAAAATCCAATATTTAAAAGACATAATATATTTCATGTACTTCCTTTGATATATTTTTATCAATATTTCTATAAATAAAGCAGTCGATCCTAAACTGTCGTAACTTTGCAATCAGGGTATCAGTTTTGATTTAATCTTCCTATCTTCAGCCAAGAACAAAGATGAATCTGTCAAAATGGTAATTATTTTCTCGTCACTTATAATGCATTAATTGTGTTTGGACTTTAATTTGCACAGATATCGACGACTGTTCTCCCGATCCGTGTATGAATGGAGGAAATTGTACTGATGGAGTTGACGCCTTTACTTGTGCCTGTGCAGCTGGCTACAATGGGAGTACTTGTGATAACAGTAAGCTATGAAGTCTAAACAATTGACATACCTATGCACATCACTTTTTATGTTCAGCATAATCCAATGAAACTTTTGCTCGATGCTCATCAAGAAACAATATATAGATTAAGATCGAACAAGAAATAAAATAGAGAAACATTTAGTCGTTGAAGAAGGAGTCTTTGAGGTTTTCTTAACTCAGAGTCAACAGAAGTGAAAGTACAGACAAAGGACAAAAAGGGTGTTTCCCGCATTCAGGTGCAGTAATGAGAAAAACTTTACGTCTCATGATTTTCGAGTAGACACATTGGGAAAATGAGAGTTGGCCATTAGGAGAGGGGAGTTGATATTGTGATTCCCACAACGATCTCTATTTATCAGGATTTGTTAAAAGGTATAACAAGAGTGGCATACTTCATTCTGATCATAACTATTCAACTTTTGACGCTAAGATATCCTGAAACTCAGACCATCTAACGATATTCATGATTCTATTTTCTCACTTATTTCACCCCCAAATGTAATTTCACTTGCTTTATATACCTTTTCCTTGCATGGGCACATCAAGGTTTGTCAGACGAGTTTCTTTTCGAGAATTGTTAATATTTTTAAAGCCAATATTTTTGAATAAATTCGAACATTAAAAAGACATGATATATTTCATTTACTTCACTTGATGTATTTTCATCAATAATTCTATAAATAAAGCATTCGCTCCTAAACTGTCGTTAATTTGGAATCAGGGTTTCATTTTTGATTTAATTTTCCTGTTATCCGGCAAAAAAGAAGAAGATTAATCAGTCAAAATGGTCATTATTTTCTCGTCACTTATAATCCATTAATTGTATTTGGAACTTAATTTGCACAGATATCGACGATTGTTCTCCCGATCCGTGTATGAATGGAGGAAATTGTACTGATGGAGTTGACGCCTTTACTTGTGCCTGTGCAGCTGGCTACAATGGGAGTACTTGTGATAACAGTAAGCTATGAAGGCTAAACAATTGACATACCTGTATACATCACTTTTTACGTTTAGAATAATACAATTAAAATTTTGCTCGATGCGCATCAAGGTTTGTCAGACGAGTTTTTTTTTTTTGGGGGGGGGGGAATTGTTAATATTTTTAAAGCCAACAATTAAAAAAAAATTCGAATATTTAAAAGACATAATATATTTCATGTACTTCCTTTGATATATTTTCATCAATATTTCTATAAATAAAGCAGTCGATCCTAAACTGTCGTAACTTTGCAATCAGGGTATCAGTTTTGATTTAATCTTCCTATCTTCAGCCAAGAACAAAGATGAATCTGTCAAAATGGTAATTATTTTCTCGTCACTTATAATCCATTAATTGTGTTTGGACTTTAATTTGCACAGATATCGACGACTGTTCTCCCGATCCGTGTATGAATGGAGGAAATTGTACTGATGGAGTTGACGCCTTTACTTGTGCCTGTGCAGCTGGCTACAATGGGAGTACTTGTGATAACAGTAAGCTAAAAAGAGTCCTGGCTATGATGGAATCACGAACAGTATTTTGAAACATGTAATCTTAGAAATTGTAATCCCATTAACTCACATTTTAAACTTATCGCTTATAAATGGTGTCATTCCCTCACATATGAAGAAAGCTAAGGTTATACCCATATACAAAAAAGGAGATACACGTGACTGCGGAAACTACAGACCAATATCCCTATTAACAACATTTTCAAAAATCTTAGAAAAAATTATTTATACGCGCACTATTAAGTTCTTAACAGAATGTGACTTACTTTCTGACTCTCAATTCGGGTTTCGCAAAAAACATACAACAACTCACGCAATGCTCATATTTATAAATAAAGTCGCTCAAGCAATCGATGATTATTCACACACCATTGGAATCTTCCTGAACTTCTCCAAGGCCTTCGACACTATAGATCACGACATTTTATTATATAAACTCTCGCACTATGGTGTGAGGGGAAGGGCCTTGGAGTGGTTCAGGAATTACTTACAAGACAGGACCCAATTTGTCTCAGTCAATAATTGCGAATCAACTGTCAAACATATTACATGTGGTGTACCACAAGGGTCGTTACTCGGCCCGCTGCTCTTTATTTTATATATAAATGATCTTAAAGGCGCATCTACCACCTCATCATTGATCTTATTTGCAGATGACACTAACATATTTTTATCTCATCGTGACCCACAACTTTTATTAAATACTGTTAACTATGAACTTACTTTAGTTTATAAATGGATCCAGGCAAACAAACTCTCCTTGAATATTAACAAAACCAATTACATGTTGTTTAGCAATATTATTGACTCACTTCCGGGTGAAGTATTCATAAATGGAGCAGCCCTTGACTGTGTTCAATCTACAAAATTTCTTGGAATATACTTTGACAACAAACTATCATGGAAAACACACATCGATGTACTCTGCCGACTTGTTTCACGAAATATTGGTGTAATAAACAAATTTAGACTTCAATTCCCTCACAAAATATTATTATCTCTTTACTCAACCCTAATACTGCCGTATTTACATTATGGAATTCTTGCTTGGGGTAATTCAAACACCACATATATTAATAGAATACTTCTTTTACAAAAACGTGTACTCAGAGTGATAAATAATGCTAACTATTGCTCACATACTGACCCTTTATTTTCGAAAGACAAACTTTAAAACTCAAAGATTTATATCTTTCAAATCTCGGCATATTCATGTTTCAGCTGTCTCGCCAAGAACTCCCATCAGCCATAATTGAACTCTTTACAAAAAATGACGCTATACACACATACCAAACAAGACATGCAACACGTGCTAACTATCATCTTCCTCTAACCAGGACAGTTTTCGCCCCCAAAACAATTTCATACACAGGGCCAAACTACTGGAGCAACATTGATCTAAATCTCAAACGACTTAACAACTGTGGCAGCTTCAAACAACATATTAAATTGTTATTATTGAATTCGTACGTGTAATATTGCACAACTATACAATTTTTTTTCCCGACTTTGACTCCCAACCTTGAACATTCTATTCTAAAACTTCCTTTTCTCTCTTCTCAATTTTCTTCTAACCCCCATTCTTTACCTTCCCTTCCTATTTCTCTTTTTCCTTACATCCATCATCCATATCATTTTAATGTTTTGTCTGTATACTTTGCTTTTTTTATTATTATACTTCTACCTTATTATGAATGACACTGTGTCAAAAATTTTCTGAGGAACTTAAATTCTACAAGCTATATGCTTTTTATTAAGTTCCTTTTTTCACATGTAACTCCGAAATTATTTAGTGTAAATGCAATACAACTTATCCTGTGTAGATGTCTTTATTGCTCACGAATATCAATTTTGTAAATATGCTATGTTTTGTTAATGTATTGTTTGTTTGTTTTTGTTCATGTGAAATAAAAGAAACTAAACTGAAACTGATGAAGTCTAAACAATTGACATACCTGTACACATCACTTTTTATGTTCAGCATAATCCAATGAAACTTTTGCTCGATGCTCATCAAGAAACAATATAATGATTAAGATCGAACAAGAAATAAAATAGAGAAACATTTAGTCGTTGAAGAAGGAGTCTTTGAGGTTTTCTTAACTCAGAGTCAACAGAAGTGAAAGTACAGACAAAGGACAAAAAGGGTGTTTCCCGCATTCAGGTGCAGTAATGAAAAAAACTTTACGTCTCATGATTTTCGAGTAGACACATTGGGAAAATAAGAGTTGGCCATTAGGAGAGCAGAGTTGATATCGTGATTCCCACAACGATCTCTATTTATAAGGATTTGATATAAGGTATAACAAGAGTGGCATACTTCATTCTGATCATAACCATTCAACTTTTGACGCTAAGATATCCTGAAACTCAGACCATCTAAGGATATTTATGATTCTATTTTCTCACTTATTTCACCCCCAAATGTAATTTCACTTGCTTTATATACCTTTTCCTTGCATGGGCACATCAAGGTTTGTCAGACGAGTTTCTTTTCGAGAATTGTTAATATTTTTAAAGCCAATATTTTTGAATAAATTCGAACATTAAAAAGACATGATACATTTCATTTACTTCATTTGATATATTTTCATCAGTAATTCTATAAATAAAGCATTCGCTCCTAAACTGTCGTTAATTTGAAATCAGGGTTTCATTTTTGATTTAATTGTCCCGTTATCCGGCAAAAAAGAAGAAGATTAATCAGTCAAAATGGTCATTATTTTCTCGTCACTTATAATCCATTAATTGTATTTGGAACTTAATTTGCACAGATATCGACGATTGTTCTCCCGATCCGTGTATGAATGGAGGAAATTGTACTGATGGAGTTGACGCCTTTACTTGTGCCTGTGCAGCTGGCTACAATGGGAGTACTTGTGATAACAGTAAGCTATGAAGTCTAAACAATTGACATACCTGTGTACATCACTTTTTACGTTTAGAATAATACAATTAAAATTTTGCTCGATGCGCATCAAGGTTTGTCGGACGAGTTTTTTTGGGGGGAATTGTTAATATTTTTAAAGCCAACAATTTAAAATAAATTCGAATAATTAAAAGACATAATATATTTCATGTACTTCCTTTGATATATTTTTATCAATATTTCTATAAATAAAGCAGTCGATCCTAAACTGTCGTTACTTTGCAATCAGGGTATCAGTTTTGATATAATCTTCCTATTTTCAGCCAAGAACAAAGATGAATCTGTCAAAATGGTAATTATTTTCTCGTCACTTATAATGCATTAATTGTGTTTGGACTTTAATTTGCACAGATATCGACGACTGTTCTCCCGATCCGTGTATGAATGGAGGAAATTGTACTGATGGAGTTGACGCCTTTACTTGTGCCTGTGCAGCTGGCTACAATGGGAGTACTTGTGATAACAGTAAGCTATGAAGTCTAAACAATTGACATACCTGTACACATCACTTTTTATGTTCAGCATAATCCAATGAAACTTTTGCTCGATGCTCATCAAGAAACAATATAATGATTAAGATCGAACAAGAAATAAAATAGAGAAACATTTAGTCGTTGAAGAAGGAGTCTTTGAGGTTTTCTTAACTCAGAGTCAACAGAAGTGAAAGTACAGACAAAGGACAAAAAGGGTGTTTCCCGCATTCAGGTGCAGTAATGAGAAAAACTTTACGTCTCATGATTTTCGAGTAGACACATTGGGAAAATGAGAGTTGGCCATTAGGAGAGCAGAGTTGATATTGTGATTCCCACAACGATCTCTATTTATCAGGATTTGTTATAAGGTATAACAAGAGTGGCATACTTCATTCTGATCATAACCATTCAACTTTTGACGCTAAGATATCCTGAAACTCAGACCATCTAAGGATATTTATGATTCTATTTTCTCACTTATTTCACCCCCAAATGTAATTTCACTTGCTTTATATACCTTTTCCTTGCATGGGCACATCAAGGTTTGTCAGACGAGTTTCTTTTCGAGAATTGTTAATATTTTTAAAGCCAATATTTTTGAATAAATTCGAACATTAAAAAGACATGATATATTTCATTTACTTCATTTGATATATTTTCATCAATAATTCTATAAATAAAGCATTCGCTCCTAAACTGTCGTTAATTGAAATCAGGGTTTCATTTTTGATTTAATTGTCCTGTTATCCTCCAAAAAAGAAGAAGATTAATCTGTCAAAATGGTCATTATTTTCTCGTCACTTATAATGCATTAATTGTATTTGGAACTTAATTTGCACAGATATCGACGATTGTTCTCCCGATCCGTGTATGAATGGAGGAAATTGTACTGATGGAGTTGACGCCTTTACTTGTGCCTGTGCAGCTGGCTACAATGGGAGTACTTGTGATAACAGTAAGCTATGAAGTCCAAAAAATTGACATACCTATACACATCACTCTTTATGTTAAGCATAATCCAATGAAACTTTTGCTCGATGATCATCAAGAAACAATATATAGATTAAGATCGAACAAGAAATAAAATAGAAAGAATCATTTAGTCGTTGAAGAAGGAATCTTAGAGGTTTTTCTTAACTCAGAGTCAACAGAAGTGACAGTACAGAAAAAGGACAAAAAGGGTGTTTCCCGCATTCAGGTGCAGTAATGAGAACAACTTTACGTCTCATGATTTTCGAGTAGACACATTGGGAAAATGAGAGTTGGCCATTAGGAGAGCAGAGTTGATATTGTGATTCCCACAACGATCTCTATTTATAAGGATTTGTTTGAAGGTATAACAAGAGTGGCATACTTCATTCTGGTCATAACTATTCAACTTTTGACGCTAAGATATCCTGAAACTCAGACCATCTAAGGATATTTATGATTCTATTTTCTCACTTATTTCACCCCCAAATGTAAGTTCACTTGCTTTACCTACCTTTTCTTTGCATGGGCACATCAAGGTTTGTCAGACGAGTTTCTTTTCGAGAATTGTTAATATTTTTAAAGCCAATATTTTTTTTAAAATTCGAACATTAAAAAGACATGATATATTTCATTT
The DNA here is from genome assembly GCA_037976565.1 of Mesocentrotus franciscanus. Taxonomy (NCBI): domain Eukaryota; kingdom Metazoa; phylum Echinodermata; class Echinoidea; order Camarodonta; family Strongylocentrotidae; genus Mesocentrotus; species Mesocentrotus franciscanus. The sequence continues at coordinate 25,021,483 of CP137684.1, read as the reverse complement.
ACTTCATTTGATATATTTTCATCAATAATTCTATAAATAAAGCATTCGCTCCTAAACTGTCGTTAATTTGAAATCAGGGTTTCATTTTTGATTTAATTGTCCTGTTATCCGCCAAAAAGAAGAAGATTAATCTGTCAAAATGGTCATTATTTTCTCGTCACTTATAATCCATTAATTGTATTTGGAACTTAATTTGCACAGATATCGACGATTGTTCTCCCGATCCGTGTATGAATGGAGGAAATTGTACTGATGGAGTTGACGCCTTTACTTGTGCCTGTGCAGCTGGCTACAATGGGAGTACTTGTGATAACAGTAAGCTATGAAGTCTAAACAATTGACATACCTGTATACATCACTTTTACGTTTAGAATAATACAATTAAAATTTTGCTCGATGCGCATCAAGGTTTGTCAGACGAGTTTTTTTGGGGGGAATTGTTAATATTTTTAAAGCCAACAATTTAAAATAAATTCGAATATTTAAAAGACATAATATATTTCATGTACTTCCTTTGATATATTTTTATCAATATTTCTATAAATAAAGCAGTCGATCCTAAACTGTCGTTACTTTGCAATCAGGGTATCAGTTTTGATTTAATCTTCCTATTTTCAGCCAAGAACAAAGATGAATCTGTCAAAATGGTAATTATTTTCTCGTCACTTATAATCCATTAATTGTGTTTGGACTTTAATTTGCACAGATATCGACGACTGTTCTCCCGATCCGTGTATGAATGGAGGAAATTGTACTGATGGAGTTGACGCCTTTACTTGTGCCTGTGCAGCTGGCTACAATGGGAGTACTTGTGATAACAGTAAGCTATGAAGTCTAAACAATTGACATACCTATGCACATCACTTTTTATGTTCAGCATAATCCAATGAAACTTTTGCTCGATGCTCATCAAGAAACAATATATAGATTAAGATCGAACAAGAAATAAAATAGAGAAACATTTAGTCGTTGAAGAAGGAGTCTTTGAGGTTTTCTTAACTCAGAGTCAACAGAAGTGAAAGTACAGACAAAGGACAAAAAGGGTGTTTCCCGCATTCAGGTGCAGTAATGAGAAAAACTTTACGTCTCATGATTTTCGAGTAGACACATTGGGAAAATGAGAGTTGGCCATTAGGAGAGGGAGTTGATATTGTGATTCCCACAACGATCTCTATTTATAAGGATTTGTTTAAAGGTATAACAAAGTGGCATACTTCATTCTGATCATAACTTTTCAACTTTTGACGCTAAGATATCCTGAAACTCAGACCATCTAAGGATATTTATGATTCTATTTTCTCACTTATTTCACCCCAAATGTAAGTTCACTTGCTTTATATACCTTTTCCTTGCATGGGCACATCAAGGTTTGTCAGACGAGTTTCTTTTCGAGAATTGTTAATATTTTTAAAGCCAATATTTTTGAATAAATTCGAACATTAAAAAGACATGATATATTTCATTTACTTCATTTGATATATTTTCATCAATAATTCTATAAATAAAGCATTCGCTCCTAAACTGTCGTTAATTTGAAATCAGGGTTTCATTTTTGATTTAATTGTCCTGTTATCCGCCAAAAAGAAGAAGATTAATCTGTCAAAATGGTCATTATTTTCTCGTCACTTATAATGCATTAATTGTATTTGGAACTTAATTTGCACAGATATCGACGATTGTTCTCCCGATCCGTGTATGAATGGAGGAAATTGTACTGATGGAGTTGACGCCTTTACTTGTGCCTGTGCAGCTGGCTACAATGGGAGTACTTGTGATAACAGTAAGCTATGAAGTCTAAACAATTGACATACCTGTAAACATCACTTTTTACGTTTAGAATAATACAATTAAAATTTTGCTCGATGCGCATCAAGGTTTGTCAGACGAGTTTTTTTGGGGAATTGTTAATATTTTTAAAGCCAACAATTTAAAATAAATTCGAATAATTAAAAGACATAATATATTTCATGTACTTCCTTTGATATATTTTTATCAATATTTCTATAAATAAAGCAGTCGATCCTAAACTGTCGTTACTTTGCAATCAGGGTATCAGTTTTGATATAATCTTCCTATTTTCAGCCAAGAACAAAGATGAATCTGTCAAAATGGTAATTATTTTCTCGTCACTTATAATCCATTAATTGCGTTTGGACTTTAATTTGCACAGATATCGACGACTGTTCTCCCGATCCGTGTATGAATGGAGGAAATTGTACTGATGGAGTTGACGCCTTTACTTGTGCCTGTGCAGCTGGCTACAATGGGAGTACTTGTGATAACAGTAAGCTATGAAGTCTAAACAGTTGAAATACCTATGCACATCACTTTTTATGTTCAGCATAATCCAATGAAACTTTTGCTCGATGCTCATCAAGAAACAATATATAGATTAAGATCGAACAAGAAATAAAATAGAGAAACATTTAGTCGTTGAAGAAGGAGTCTTTGAGGTTTTCTTAACTCAGAGTCAACAGAAGTGAAAGTACAGACAAAGGACAAAAAGGGTGTTTCCCGCATTCAGGTGCAGTAATGAGAAAACTTTACGTCTCATGATTTTCGAGTAGACACATTGGGAAAATGAGAGTTGGCCATTAGGAGAGGGAGTTGATATTGTGATTCCCACAACGATCTCTATTTATAAGGATTTGTTTAAAGGTATAACAAGAGTGGCATACTTCATTCTGATCATAACTTTTCAACTTTTGACGCTAAGATATCCTGAAACTCAGACCATCTAAGGATATTTATGATTCTATTTTCTCACTTATTTCACCCCAAATGTAAGTTCACTTGCTTTATATACCTTTTCCTTGCATGGGCACATCAAGGTTTGTCAGACGAGTTTCTTTTCGAGAATTGTTAATATTTTTAAAGCCAATATTTTTAAAAAATTCGAACATTAAAAAGACATGATATATTTCATTTACTTCATTTGATATATTTTCATCAATAATTCTATAAATAAAGCATTCGCTCCTAAACTGTCGTTAATTTGAAATCAGGGTTTCATTTTTGATTTAATTGTCCTGTTATCCGCGAAAAAAGAAGAAGATTAATCTGTCAAAATGGTCATTATTTTCTCGTCACTTATAATGCATTAATTGTATTTGGAACTTAATTTGCACAGATATCGACGATTGTTCTCCCGATCCGTGTATGAATGGAGGAAATTGTACTGATGGAGTTGACGCCTTTACTTGTGCCTGTGCAGCTGGCTACAATGGGAGTACTTGTGATAACAGTAAGCTATGAAGTCTAAACAATTGACATACCTGTAAACATCACTTTTTACGTTTAGAATAATACAATTAAAATTTTGCTCGATGCGCATCAAGGTTTGTCAGACGAGTTTTTGGGGGAATTGTTAATATTTTTAAAGCCAACAATTTAAAATAAATTCGAATAATTAAAAGACATAATATATTTCATGTACTTCCTTTGATATATTTTTATCAATATTTCTATAAATAAAGCAGTCGATCCTAAACTGTCGTTACTTTGCAATCAGGGTATCAGTTTTGATATAATCTTCCTATTTTCAGCCAAGAACAAAGATGAATCTGTCAAAATGGTAATTATTTTCTCGTCACTTATAATCCATTAATTGCGTTTGGACTTTAATTTGCACAGATATCGACGACTGTTCTCCCGATCCGTGTATGAATGGAGGAAATTGTACTGATGGAGTTGACGCCTTTACTTGTGCCTGTGCAGCTGGCTACAATGGGAGTACTTGTGATAACAGTAAGCTATGAAGTCTAAACAGTTGAAATACCTATGCACATCACTTTTTATGTTCAGCATAATCCAATGAAACTTTTGCTCGATGCTCATCAAGAAACAATATATAGATTAAGATCGAACAAGAAATAAAATAGAGAAACATTTAGTCGTTGAAGAAGGAGTCTTTGAGGTTTTCTTAACTCAGAGTCAACAGAAGTGAAAGTACAGACAAAGGACAAAAAGGGTGTTTCCCGCATTCAGGTGCAGTAATGAGAAAACTTTACGTCTCATGATTTTCGAGTAGACACATTGGGAAAATGAGAGTTGGCCATTAGGAGAGGGAGTTGATATTGTGATTCCCACAACGATCTCTATTTATAAGGATTTGTTTAAAGGTATAACAAGAGTGGCATACTTCATTCTGATCATAACTTTTCAACTTTTGACGCTAAGATATCCTGAAACTCAGACCATCTAAGGATATTTATGATTCTATTTTCTCACTTATTTCACCCCAAATGTAAGTTCACTTGCTTTATATACCTTTTCCTTGCATGGGCACATCAAGGTTTGTCAGACGAGTTTCTTTTCGAGAATTGTTAATATTTTTAAAGCCAATATTTTTTAAAAATTCGAACATTAAAAAGACATGATGTATTTCATTTACTTCATTTGATATATTTTCATCAATAATTCTATAAATAAAGCATTCGCTCCTAAACTGTCGTTAATTTGAAATCAGGGTTTCATTTTTGATTTAATTGTCCTGTTATCCGCGAAAAAAGAAGAAGATTAATCTGTCAAAATGGTCATTATTTTCTCGTCACTTATAATGCATTAATTGTATTTGGAACTTAATTTGCACAGATATCGACGATTGTTCTCCCGATCCGTGTATGAATGGAGGAAATTGTACTGATGGAGTTGACGCCTTTACTTGTGCCTGTGCAGCTGGCTACAATGGGAGTACTTGTGATAACAGTAAGCTATGAAGTCTAAACAATTGACATACCTGTAAACATCACTTTTACGTTTAGAATAATACAATTAAAATTTTGCTCGATGCGCATCAAGGTTTGTCAGACGAGTTTTTTTGGGAATTGTTAATATTTTTAAAGCCAACAATTTAAAATAAATTCGAATAATTAAAAGACATAATATATTTCATGTACTTCCTTTGATATATTTTTATCAATATTTCTATAAATAAAGCAGTCGATCCTAAACTGTCGTTACTTTGCAATCAGGGTATCAGTTTTGATATAATCTTCCTATTTTCAGCCAAGAACAAAGATGAATCTGTCAAAATGGTAATTATTTTCTCGTCACTTATAATCCATTAATTGCGTTTGGACTTTAATTTGCACAGATATCGACGACTGTTCTCCCGATCCGTGTATGAATGGAGGAAATTGTACTGATGGAGTTGACGCCTTTACTTGTGCCTGTGCAGCTGGCTACAATGGGAGTACTTGTGATAACAGTAAGCTATGAAGTCTAAACAGTTGAAATACCTATGCACATCACTTTTTATGTTCAGCATAATCCAATGAAACTTTTGCTCGATGCTCATCAAGAAACAATATATAGATTAAGATCGAACAAGAAATAAAATAGAGAAACATTTAGTCGTTGAAGAAGGAGTCTTTGAGGTTTTCTTAACTCAGAGTCAACAGAAGTGAAAGTACAGACAAAGGACAAAAGGGTGTTTCCGCATTCAGGTGCAGTAATGAGAAAACTTTACGTCTCATGATTTTCGAGTAGACACATTGGGAAAATGAGAGTTGGCCATTAGGAGAGGGGAGTTGATATTGTGATTCCCACAACGATCTCTATTTATAAGGATTTGTTTAAAGGTATAACAAGAGTGGCATACTTCATTCTGATCATAACTTTTCAACTTTTGACGCTAAGATATCCTGAAACTCAGACCATCTAAGGATATTTATGATTCTATTTTCTCACTTATTTCACCCCCAAATGTAAGTTCACTTGCTTTATATACCTTTTCCTTGCATGGGCACATCAAGGTTTGTCAGACGAGTTTCTTTTCGAGAATTGTTAATATTTTTAAAGCCAATATTTTTAAAAAAATTCGAACATTAAAAAGACATGATGTATTTCATTTACTTCATTTGATATATTTTCATCAATAATTCTATAAATAAAGCATTCGCTCCTAAACTGTCGTTAATTTGAAATCAGGGTTTCATTTTTGATTTAATTGTCCTGTTATCCGCGAAAAAAGAAGAAGATTAATCTGTCAAAATGGTCATTATTTTCTCGTCACTTATAATGCATTAATTGTATTTGGAACTTAATTTGCACAGATATCGACGATTGTTCTCCCGATCCGTGTATGAATGGAGGAAATTGTACTGATGGAGTTGACGCCTTTACTTGTGCCTGTGCAGCTGGCTACAATGGGAGTACTTGTGATAACAGTAAGCTATGAAGTCTAAACAATTGACATACCTGTAAACATCACTTTTTACGTTTAGAATAATACAATTAAAATTTTGCTCGATGCGCATCAAGGTTTGTCAGACGAGTTTTTGGGGAATTGTTAATATTTTTAAAGCCAACAATTTAAAATAAATTCGAATAATTAAAAGACATAATATATTTCATGTACTTCCTTTGATATATTTTTATCAATATTTCTATAAATAAAGCAGTCGATCCTAAACTGTCGTTACTTTGCAATCAGGGTATCAGTTTTGATATAATCTTCCTATTTTCAGCCAAGAACAAAGATGAATCTGTCAAAATGGTAATTATTTTCTCGTCACTTATAATCCATTAATTGCGTTTGGACTTTAATTTGCACAGATATCGACGACTGTTCTCCCGATCCGTGTATGAATGGAGGAAATTGTACTGATGGAGTTGACGCCTTTACTTGTGCCTGTGCAGCTGGCTACAATGGGAGTACTTGTGATAACAGTAAGCTATGAAGTCTAAACAATTGACATACCTATGCACATCACTTTTTATGTTCAGCATAATCCAATGAAACTTTTGCTCGATGCTCATCAAGAAACAATATATAGATTAAGATCGAACAAGAAATAAAATAGAGAAACATTTAGTCGTTGAAGAAGGAGTCTTTGAGGTTTTCTTAACTCAGAGTCAACAGAAGTGAAAGTACAGACAAAGGACAAAAAGGGTGTTTCCCGCATTCAGGTGCAGTAATGAGAAAACTTTACGTCTCATGATTTTCGAGTAGACACATTGGGAAAATGAGAGTTGGCCATTAGGAGAGGGAGTTGATATTGTGATTCCCACAACGATCTCTATTTATAAGGATTTGTTTAAAGGTATAACAAGAGTGGCATACTTCATTCTGATCATAACTTTTCAACTTTTGACGCTAAGATATCCTGAAACTCAGACCATCTAAGGATATTTATGATTCTATTTTCTCACTTATTTCACCCCCAAATGTAAGTTCACTTGCTTTATATACCTTTTCCTTGCATGGGCACATCAAGGTTTGTCAGACGAGTTTCTTTTCGAGAATTGTTAATATTTTTAAAGCCAATATTTTTTAAAAAATTCGAACATTAAAAAGACATGATATATTTCATTTACTTCATTTGATATATTTTCATCAATAATTCTATAAATAAAGCATTCGCTCCTAAACTGTCGTTAATTTGAAATCAGGGTTTCATTTTTGATTTAATTGTCCTGTTATCCGCCAAAAAGAAGAAGATTAATCTGTCAAAATGGTCATTATTTTCTCGTCACTTATAATGCATTAATTGTATTTGGAACTTAATTTGCACAGATATCGACGATTGTTCTCCCGATCCGTGTATGAATGGAGGAAATTGTACTGATGGAGTTGACGCCTTTACTTGTGCCTGTGCAGCTGGCTACAATGGGAGTACTTGTGATAACAGTAAGCTATGAAGTCTAAACAATTGACATACCTGTAAACATCACTTTTTACGTTTAGAATAATACAATTAAAATTTTGCTCGATGCGCATCAAGGTTTGTCAGACGAGTTTTTGGGGGAATTGTTAATATTTTTAAAGCCAACAATTTAAAATAAATTCGAATAATTAAAAGACATAATATATTTCATGTACTTCCTTTGATATATTTTTATCAATATTTCTATAAATAAAGCAGTCGATCCTAAACTGTCGTTACTTTGCAATCAGGTATCAGTTTTGATATAATCTTCCTATTTTCAGCCAAGAACAAAGATGAATCTGTCAAAATGGTAATTATTTTCTCGTCACTTATAATCCATTAATTGTGTTTGGACTTTAATTTGCACAGATATCGACGACTGTTCTCCCGATCCGTGTATGAATGGAGGAAATTGTACTGATGGAGTTGACGCCTTTACTTGTGCCTGTGCAGCTGGCTACAATGGGAGTACTTGTGATAACAGTAAGCTATGAAGTCTAAACAATTGACATACCTATACACATCACTTTTTATGTTCAGCATAATCCAATGAAACTTTTGCTCGATGCTCATCAAGAAACAATATATAGATTAAGATCGAACAAGAAATAAAATAGAGAAACATTTAGTCGTTGAAGAAGGAGTCTTTGAGGTTTTCTTAACTCAGAGTCAACAGAAGTGAAAGTACAGACAAAGGACAAAAAGGGTGTTTCCCGCATTCAGGTGCAGTAATGAGAAAACTTTACGTCTCATGATTTTCGAGTAGACACATTGGGAAAATGAGAGTTGGCCATTAGGAGAGGAGTTGATATTGTGATTCCCACAACGATCTCTATTTATGGAGTTTAAAGGTATAACAAGAGTGGCATACTTCATTCTGATCATAACTTTTCAACTTTTGACGCTAAGATATCCTGAAACTCAGACCATCTAAGGATATTTATGATTCTATTTTCTCACTTATTTCACCCCAAATGTAAGTTCACTTGCTTTATATACCTTTTCCTTGCATGGGCACATCAAGGTTTGTCAGACGAGTTTCTTTTCGAGAATTGTTAATATTTTTAAAGCCAATATTTTTGAATAAATTCGAACATTAAAAAGACATGATATATTTCATTTACTTCATTTGATATATTTTCATCAATAATTCTATAAATAAAGCATTCGCTCCTAAACTGTCGTTAATTTGAAATCAGGGTTTCATTTTTGATTTAATTGTCCTGTTATCCGCCAAAAAGAAGAAGATTAATCTGTCAAAATGGTCATTATTTTCTCGTCACTTATAATCCATTAATTGTATTTGGAACTTAATTTGCACAGATATCGACGATTGTTCTCCCGATCCGTGTATGAATGGAGGAAATTGTACTGATGGAGTTGACGCCTTTACTTGTGCCTGTGCAGCTGGCTACAATGGGAGTACTTGTGATAACAGTAAGCTATGAAGTCTAAACAATTGACATACCTGTAAACATCACTTTTTACGTTTAGAATAATACAATTAAAATTTTGCTCGATGCGCATCAAGGTTTGTCAGACGAGTTTTTGGGGGAATTGTTAATATTTTTAAAGCCAACAATTTAAAATAAATTCGAATAATTAAAAGACATAATATATTTCATGTACTTCCTTTGATATATTTTTATCAATATTTCTATAAATAAAGCAGTCGATCCTAAACTGTCGTTACTTTGCAATCAGGTTATCAGTTTTGATATAATCTTCCTATTTTCAGCCAAGAACAAAGATGAATCTGTCAAAATGGTAATTATTTTCTCGTCACTTATAATCCATTAATTGTATTTGGACTTAATTTGCACAGATATCGACGATTGTTCTCCCGATCCGTGTATGAATGGAGGAAATTGTACTGATGGAGTTGACGCCTTTACTTGTGCCTGTGCAGCTGGCTACAATGGGAGTACTTGTGATAACAGTAAGCTATGAAGTCTAAACAATTGACATACCTATACACATCACTTTTTATGTTCAGCATAATCCAATGAAACTTTTGCTCGATGCTCGTCAAGAAACAATATATAGATTAAGATCGAACAAGAAATAAAATAGAGAAACATTTAGTCGTTGAAGAAGGAATCTTTGAGGTTTTCCTGTTATCCGCCAAAATAGAAGAAGATTAATCTGTCAAAATGGTCATTATTCTTTCGTCACTTATAATCCATTAATTGTATTTGGAACTTAATTTGCACAGATATCGACGATTGTTCTCCCGATCCGTGTATGAATGGAGGAAATTGTACTGATGGAGTTGACGCCTTTACTTGTGCCTGTGCAGCTGGCTACAATGGGAGTACTTGTGAGAACAGTAAGCTATGAAGTCTAAATAATTGACATACCTGTACACATTACTTTTACATTTAGCATAATACAATGAAACTCTTGCTCGATGCGCATCAAGGTTTGTCAGACGAGTTTTTTTCGAGAATTGTTAATATTTTTAAAGCCAATATTTTGGAATAAATTCGAACATTAAAAAGACATGATATATTTCTTTACTTCATTTGATATATTTTCATCAATAATTCTATAAATAAAGCATTCGCTCCTAAACTGTCGTTAATTTGAAATCAGGGTTTCATTTTTGATTTAATTGTCCTGTTATCCGCCAAAAAGAAGAAGATTAATCTGTCAAAATGGTCATTATTTTCTCGTCACTTATAATCCATTAATTGTATTTGGAACTTAATTTGCACAGATATCGACGATTGTTCTCCCGATCCGTGTATGAATGGAGGAAATTGTACTGATGGAGTTGACGCCTTTACTTGTGCCTGTGCAGCTGGCTACAATGGGAGTACTTGTGATAACAGTAAGCTATGAAGTCTAAACAATTGACATACCTGTATACATCACTTTTATGTTTAGAATAATACAATTAAAATTTTGCTCGATGCGCATCAAGGTTTGTCAGACGAGTTTTTTTCGGGAATTGTTAATATTTTTAAAGCCAACAATTTAAAATAAATTCGAATAATTAAAGGACATAATATATTTCATGTACTTCCTTTGATATATTTTTATCAATATTTCTATAAATAAAGCAGTCGATCCTAAACTGTCGTTACTTTGCAATCAGGTTATCAGTTTTGATATAATCTTCCTATTTTCAGCCAAGAACAAAGATGAATCTGTCAAAATGGTCATTATTTTCTCGTCACTTATAATCCATTAATTGTATTTGGAACTTAATTTGCACAGATATCGACGATTGTTCTCCCGATCCGTGTATGAATGGAGGAAATTGTACTGATGGAGTTGACGCCTTTACTTGTGCCTGTGCAGCTGGCTACAATGGGAGTACTTGTGATAACAGTAAGCTATGAAGTCTAAACAATTGACATACCTATACACATCACTTTTTATGTTAAGCATAATCCAATGAAACTTTTGCTCGATGATCATCAAGAAACAATATATAGATTAAGATCGAACAAGAAATAAAATAGAAAGAAATATTTAGTCGTTGAAGAAGGAATCTTTGAGGTTTTCCTGTTATCCGCCAAAATAGAAGAAGATTAATCTGTCAAAATGGTCATTATTCTTTCGTCACTTATAATCCATTAATTGTATTTGTAACTTAATTTGCATAGATATCGACGATTGTTCTCCCGATCCGTGTATGAATGGAGGAAATTGTACTGATGGAGTTGACGCCTTTACTTGTGCCTGTGCAGCTGGCTACAATGGGAGTACTTGTGAGAACAGTAAGCTATGAAGTCTAAATAATTGACATACCTGTACACATTACTTTTTACATTTAGCATAATACAATGAAACTCTTGCTCGATGCGCATCAAGGTTTGTCAGACGGGTTTTTTTCGAGAATTGTTAATATTTTTAAAGCCAATATTTTGGAATAAATTCGAACATTAAAAAGACATGATATATTTCTTTACTTCATTTGATATATTTTCAGCAATAATTCTATAAATAAAGCATTCGCTCCTAAACTGTCGTTAATTTGAAATCAGGGTTTCATTTTTGATTTAATTGTCCTGTTATCCGCGAAAAAGAAGAAGATTAATCTGTCAAAATGGTCATTATTTTCTCGTCACTTATAATCCATTAATTGTATTTGGAACTTAATTTGCACAGATATCGACGATTGTTCTCCCGATCCGTGTATGAATGGAGGAAATTGTACTGATGGAGTTGACGCCTTTACTTGTGCCTGTGCAGCTGGCTACAATGGGAGTACTTGTGATAACAGTAAGCTATGAAGTCTAAACAATTGACATACCTATACACATCACTTTTTATGTTCAGCATAATCCAATGAAACTTTTGCTCGATGCTCATCAAGAAACAATATATAGATTAAGATCGAAGAAGAAATAAAATAGAGAAACATTTAGTCGTTGAAGAAGGAGTCTTTGAGGTTTTCTTAACTCAGAGTCAACAGAAGTGAAAGTACAGACAAAGGACAAAAAGGGTGTTTCCCGCATTCAGGTGCAGTAATGAGAAAACTTTACGTCTCATGATTTTCGAGTAGACACATTGGGTAAATGAGAGTTGGCCATTAGGAGAGGGGAGTTGATATTGTGATTCCCACAACGATCTCTATTTATAAGGATTTGTTTAAAGGTATAACAAGAGTGGCATACTTCATTCTGATCATAACTTTTCAACTTTTGACGCTAAGATATCCTGAAACTCAGACCATCTGAGGATATTTATGATTCTATTTTCTCACTTAGTTCACCCCCAAATGTAAGTTCACTTGCTTTATATACCTTTTCCTTGCATGGGCACATCAAGGTTTGACAGACGAGTTTCTTTTCGAGAATTGTTAATATTTTTAAAGCCAATATTTTTGAATAAATTCGAACATTAAAAAGACATGATATATTTCATTTACTTCATTTGATATATTTTCATCAATAATTCTATAAATAAAGCATTCGCTCCTAAACTGTCGTTAATTTGAAATCAGGGTTTCATTTTTGATTTAATTGTCCTGTTATCCGCGAAAAAAGAAGAAGATTAATCTGTCAAAATGGTCATTATTTTCTCGTCACTTATAATCCATTAATTGTATTTGGAACTTAATTTGCACAGATATCGACGATTGTTCTCCCGATCCGTGTATGAATGGAGGAAATTGTACTGATGGAGTTGACGCCTTTACTTGTGCCTGTGCAGCTGGCTACAATGGGAGTACTTGTGATAACAGTAAGCTATGAAGTCTAAAAATTGACATACCTATACACATCACTTTTTATGTTAAGCATAATCCAATGAAACTTTTGCTCGATGATCATCAAGAAACAATATATACATTAAGATCGAACAAGAAATAAAATAGAAAGAAATATTTAGTCGTTGAAGAAGGAATCTTTGAGGTTTTCCTGTTATCCGCCAAAATAGAAGAAGATTAATCTGTCAAAATGGTCATTATTCTTTCGTCACTTATAATCCATTAATTGTATTTGTAACTTAATTTGCATAGATATCGACGATTGTTCTCCCGATCCGTGTATGAATGGAGGAAATTGTACTGATGGAGTTGACGCCTTTACTTGTGCCTGTGCAGCTGGCTACAATGGGAGTACTTGTGAGAACAGTAAGCTATGAAGTCTAAATAATTGACATACCTGTACACATTACTTTTTACATTTAGCATAATACAATGAAACTCTTGCTCGATGCGCATCAAGGTTTGTCAGACGGGTTTTTTTCGAGAATTGTTAATATTTTTAAAGCCAATATTTTGGAATAAATTCGAACATTAAAAAGACATGATATATTTCTTTACTTCATTTGATATATTTTCAGCAATAATTCTATAAATAAAGCATTCGCTCCTAAACTGTCGTTAATTTGAAATCAGGGTTTCATTTTTGATTTAATTGTCCTGTTATCCGCGAAAAAAGAAGAAGATTAATCTGTCAAAATGGTCATTATTTTCTCGTCACTTATAATCCATTAATTGTATTTGGAACTTAATTTGCACAGATATCGACGATTGTTCTCCCGATCCGTGTATGAATGGAGGAAATTGTACTGATGGAGTTGACGCCTTTACTTGTGCCTGTGCAGCTGGCTACAATGGGAGTACTTGTGATAACAGTAAGCTATGAAGTCTAAACAATTGACATACCTATACACATCACTTTTTATGTTCAGCATAATCCAATGAAACTTTTGCTCGATGCTCATCAAGAAACAATATATAGATTAAGATCGAAGAAGAAATAAAATAGAGAAACATTTAGTCGTTGAAGAAGGAGTCTTTGAGGTTTTCTTAACTCAGAGTCAACAGAAGTGAAAGTACAGACAAAGGACAAAAAGGGTGTTTCCGCATTCAGGTGCAGTAATGAGAAAAACTTTACGTCTCATGATTTTCGAGTAGACACATTGGGTAAATGAGAGTTGGCCATTAGGAGAGGGGAGTTGATATTGTGATTCCCACAACGATCTCTATTTATAAGGATTTGTTTAAAGGTATAACAAGAGTGGCATACTTCATTCTGATCATAACTTTTCAACTTTTGACGCTAAGATATCCTGAAACTCAGACCATCTGAGGATATTTATGATTCTATTTTCTCACTTAGTTCACCCCCAAATGTAAGTTCACTTGCTTTATATACCTTTTCCTTGCATGGGCACATCAAGGTTTGACAGACGAGTTTCTTTTCGAGAATTGTTAATATTTTTAAAGCCAATATTTTTGAATAAATTCGAACATTAAAAAGACATGATATATTTCATTTACTTCATTTGATATATTTTCATCAATAATTCTATAAATAAAGCATTCGCTCCTAAACTGTCGTTAATTTGAAATCAGGGTTTCATTTTTGATTTAATTGTCCTGTTATCCGCGAAAAAAGAAGAAGATTAATCTGTCAAAATGGTCATTATTTTCTCGTCACTTATAATCCATTAATTGTATTTGGAACTTAATTTGCACAGATATCGACGATTGTTCTCCCGATCCGTGTATGAATGGAGGAAATTGTACTGATGGAGTTGACGCCTTTACTTGTGCCTGTGCAGCTGGCTACAATGGGAGTACTTGTGATAACAGTAAGCTATGAAGTCTAAAAAATTGACATACCTATACACATCACTTTTTATGTTAAGCATAATCCAATGAAACTTTTGCTCGATGATCATCAAGAAACAATATATACATTAAGATCGAACAAGAAATAAAATAGAAAGAAATATTTAGTCGTTGAAGAAGGAATCTTTGAGGTTTTCCTGTTATCCGCCAAAATAGAAGAAGATTAATCTGTCAAAATGGTCATTATTCTTTCGTCACTTATAATCCATTAATTGTATTTGTAACTTAATTTGCATAGATATCGACGATTGTTCTCCCGATCCGTGTATGAATGGAGGAAATTGTACTGATGGAGTTGACGCCTTTACTTGTGCCTGTGCAGCTGGCTACAATGGGAGTACTTGTGAGAACAGTAAGCTATGAAGTCTAAATAATTGACATACCTGTACACATTACTTTTTACATTTAGCATAATACAATGAAACTCTTGCTCGATGCGCATCAAGGTTTGTCAGACGGGTTTTTTTCGAGAATTGTTAATATTTTTAAAGCCAATATTTTGGAATAAATTCGAACATTAAAAGACATGATATATTTCTTTACTTCATTTGATATATTTTCAGCAATAATTCTATAAATAAAGCATTCGCTCCTAAACTGTCGTTAATTTGAAATCAGGGTTTCATTTTTGATTTAATTGTCCTGTTATCCGCGAAAAAAGAAGAAGATTAATCTGTCAAAATGGTCATTATTTTCTCGTCACTTATAATCCATTAATTGTATTTGGAACTTAATTTGCACAGATATCGACGATTGTTCTCCCGATCCGTGTATGAATGGAGGAAATTGTACTGATGGAGTTGACGCCTTTACTTGTGCCTGTGCAGCTGGCTACAATGGGAGTACTTGTGATAACAGTAAGCTATGAAGTCTAAACAATTGACATACCGAACATCACTTTTTATGTTCAGCATAATCCAATGAAACTTTTGCTCGATGCTCATCAAGAAACAATATATAGATTAAGATCGAAGAAGAAATAAAATAGAGAAACATTTAGTCGTTGAAGAAGGAGTCTTTGAGGTTTTCTTAACTCAGAGTCAACAGAAGTGAAAGTACAGACAAAGGACAAAAAGGGTGTTTCCGCATTCAGGTGCAGTAATGAGAAAACTTTACGTCTCATGATTTTCGAGTAGACACATTGGGAAAATGAGAGTTGGCCATTAGGAGAGGGGAGTTGATATTGTGATTCCCACAACGATCTCTATTTATAAGGATTTGTTTAAAGGTATAACAAGAGTGGCATACTTCATTCTGATCATAACTTTTCAACTTTTGACGCTAAGATATCCTGAAACTCAGACCATCTAAGGATATTTATGATTCTATTTTCTCACTTAGTTCACCCCAAATGTAAGTTCACTTGCTTTATATACCTTTTCCTTGCATGGGCACATCAAGGTTTGACAGACGAGTTTCTTTTCGAGAATTGTTAATATTTTTAAAGCCAATATTTTTGAATGAATTCGAACATTAAAAGACATGATATATTTCATTTACTTCATTTGATATATTTTCATCAATAATTCTATAAATAAAGCATTCGCTCCTAAACTGTCGTTAATTTGAAATCAGGGTTTCATTTTTGATTTAATTGTCCTGTTATCCGCGAAAAAAGAAGAAGATTAATCTGTCAAAATGGTCATTATTTTCTCGTCACTTATAATCCATTAATTGTATTTGGAACTTAATTTGCACAGATATCGACGATTGTTCTCCCGATCCGTGTATGAATGGAGGAAATTGTACTGATGGAGTTGACGCCTTTACTTGTGCCTGTGCAGCTGGCTACAATGGGAGTACTTGTGATAACAGTAAGCTATGAAGTCTAAAAAATTGACATACCTATACACATCACTTTTTATGTTAAGCATAATCCAATGAAACTTTTGCTCGATGATCATCAAGAAACAATATATACATTAAGATCGAACAAGAAATAAAATAGAAAGAAATATTTAGTCGTTGAAGAAGGAATCTTTGAGGTTTTCCTGTTATCCGCCAAAATAGAAGAAGATTAATCAGTCAAAATGGTCATTATTTTTTTCGTCACTTATAATCCATTAATTGTATTTGGAACTTAATTTGCACAGATATCGACGATTGTTCTCCCGATCCGTGTATGAATGGAGGAAATTGTACTGATGGAGTTGACGCCTTTACTTGTGCCTGTGCAGCTGGCTACAATGGGAGTACTTGTGATAACAGTAAGCTATGAAGTCTAAACAATTGACATACCTGTATACATCACTTTTTACGTTTAGCATAATACAATGAAACTTTTGCTCGATGCGCATCAAGGTTTGTCAGACGAGTTTTTTTCGAGAATTGTTAATATTTTTAAAGCCAATATTTTGGAATAAATTCGAACATTAAAAAGACATGATGTATTTCATTTACTTCATTTGATATATTTTCATCAATAATTCTATAAATAAAGCATTCGCTCCTAAACTGTCGTTAATTTGAAATCAGGGTTTCATTTTTGATTTAATTGTCCTGTTATCCGCCAAAAAGAAGAAGATTAATCTGTCAAAATGGTCATTATTTTCTCGTCACTTATAATCCATTAATTGTATTTGGAACTTAATTTGCACAGATATCGACGATTGTTCTCCCGATCCGTGTATGAATGGAGGAAATTGTACTGATGGAGTTGACGCCTTTACTTGTGCCTGTGCAGCTGGCTACAATGGGAGTACTTGTGATAACAGTAAGCTATGAAGTCTAAACAATTGACATACCTATGCACATCACTTTTTATGTTCAGCATAATCCAATGAAACTTTTGCTCGATGCTCATCAAGAAACAATATATAGATTAAGATCGAACAAGAAATAAAATAGAGAAACATTTAGTCGTTGAAGAAGGAGTCTTTGAGGTTTTCTTAACTCAGAGTCAACAGAAGTGAAAGTACAGACAAAGGACAAAAAGGGTGTTTCCCGCATTCAGGTGCAGTAATGAGAAAAACTTTACGTCTCATGATTTTCGAGTAGACACATTGGGAAAATGAGAGTTGGCCATTAGGAGAGGGAGTTGATATTGTGATTCCCACAACGATCTCTATTTATCAGGATTTGTTTGAAGGTATAACAAGAGTGGCATACTTCATTCTGATCATAACTATTCAACTTTTGACGCTAAGATATCCTGAAACTCAGACCATCTAAGGATATTTATGATTCTATTTTCTCACTTATTTCACCCCCAAATGTAAGTTCACTTGCTTTATATACCTTTTCCTTGCATGGGCACATCAAGGTTTGTCAGACGAGTTTCTTTTCGAGAATTGTTAATATTTTTAAAGCCAATATTTTTGAATAAATTCGAACATTAAAAGACATGATATATTTCATTTACTTCATTTGATATATTTTCATCAATAATTCTATAAATAAAGCATTCGCTCCTAAACTGTCGTTAATTTGAAATCAGGGTTTCATTTTTGATTTAATTGTCCTGTTATCCGCCAAAAAGAAGAAGATTAATCTGTCAAAATGGTCATTATTTTCTCGTCACTTATAATCCATTAATTGTATTTGGAACTTAATTTGCACAGATATCGACGATTGTTCTCC
The DNA here is from genome assembly GCA_037976565.1 of Mesocentrotus franciscanus. Taxonomy (NCBI): domain Eukaryota; kingdom Metazoa; phylum Echinodermata; class Echinoidea; order Camarodonta; family Strongylocentrotidae; genus Mesocentrotus; species Mesocentrotus franciscanus. The sequence goes on along the minus strand of CP137684.1, from coordinate 25,003,156 downwards.
CGATCCGTGTATGAATGGAGGAAATTGTACTGATGGAGTTGACGCCTTTACTTGTGCCTGTGCAGCTGGCTACAATGGGAGTACTTGTGATAACAGTAAGCTATGAAGTCTAAACAATTGACATACCTATACACATCACTTTTTATGTTAAGCATAATCCAATGAAACTTTTGCTCGATGATCATCAAGAAACAATATATAGATTAAGATCGAACAAGAAATAAAATAGAAAGAAATATTTAGTCGTTGAAGAAGGAATCTTTGAGGTTTTCCTGTTATCGCCAAAATAGAAGAAGATTAATCTGTCAAAATGGTCATTATTCTTTCGTCACTTATAATCCATTAATTGTATTTGTAACTTAATTTGCATAGATATCGACGATTGTTCTCCCGATCCGTGTATGAATGGAGGAAATTGTACTGATGGAGTTGACGCCTTTACTTGTGCCTGTGCAGCTGGCTACAATGGGAGTACTTGTGATAACAGTAAGCTATGAAGTCTAAATAATTGACATACCTGTACACATCACTTTTTACATTTAGCATAATACAATGAAACTCTTGCTCGATGCGCATCAAGGTTTCTCAGACGGGTTTTTTTTTCGAGAATTGTTAATATTTTTAAAGCCAATATTTTGGAATAAATTCGAACATTAAAAGACATGATATATTTCTTTACTTCATTTGATATATTTTCATCAATAATTCTATAAATAAAGCATTCGCTCCTAAACTGTCGTTAATTTGAAATCAGGGTTTCATTTTTGATTTAATTGTCCTGTTATCCGCCAAAAAGAAGAAGATTAATCTGTCAAAATGGTCATTATTTTCTCGTCACTTATAATCCATTAATTGTATTTGGAACTTAATTTGCACAGATATCGACGATTGTTCTCCCGATCCGTGTATGAATGGAGGAAATTGTACTGATGGAGTTGACGCCTTTACTTGTGCCTGTGCAGCTGGCTACAATGGGAGTACTTGTGATAACAGTAAGCTATGAAGTCTAAACAATTGACATACCTGTATACATCACTTTTTACGTTTAGAATAATACAATTAAAATTTTGCTCGATGCGCATCAAGGTTTGTCAGACGAGTTTTTTTGGGGGGAATTGTTAATATTTTTAAAGCCAACAATTTAAAATAAATTCGAATATTTAAAAGACATAATATTTTTCATGTACTTCCTTTGATATAATTTTATTAATATTTCTATAAATAAAGCAGTCGATCCTAAACTGTCGTTACTTTGCAATCAGGGTATCAGTTTTGATTTAATCTTCCTATTTTCAGCCAAGAACAAAGATGAATCTGTCAAAATGGTAATTATTTTCTCGTCACTTATAATCCATTAATTGTATTTGGACTTAATTTGCACAGATATCGACGACTGTTCTCCCGATCCGTGTATGAATGGAGGAAATTGTACTGATGGAGTTGACGCCTTTACTTGTGCCTGTGCAGCTGGCTACAATGGGAGTACTTGTGATAACAGTAAGCTATGAAGTCTAAACAATTGACATACCTATGCACATCACTTTTTATGTTCAGCATAATCCAATGAAACTTTTGCTCGATGCTCATCAAGAAACAATATATAGATTAAGATCGAACAAGAAATAAAATAGAGAAACATTTAGTCGTTGAAGAAGGAGTCTTTGAGGTTTTCTTAACTCAGAGTCAACAGAAGTGAAAGTACAGACAAAGGATAAAAAGGGTGTTTCCCGCATTCAGGTGCAGTAATGAGAAAAACTTTACGTCTCATGATTTTCGAGTAGACACATTGGGAAAATGAGAGTTGGCCATTAGGAGAGGGGAGTTGATATTGTGATTCCCACAACGATCTCTATTTATCAGGATTTGTTTGAAGGTATAACAAGAGTGGCATACTTCATTCTGATCATAACTATTCAACTTTTGACGCTAAGATATCCTGAAACTCAGACCATCTAAGGATATTTATGATTCTATTTTCTCACTTATTTCACCCCCAAATGTAAGTTCACTTGCTTTATATACCTTTTCCTTGCATGGGCACATCAAGGTTTGTCAGACGAGTTTCTTTTCGAGAATTGTTAATATTTTTAAAGCCAATATTTTTGAAATATTCGAACATTAAAAGACATGATATATTTCATTTACTTCATTTGATATATTTTCATCAATAATTCTATAAATAAAGCATTCGCTCCTAAACTGTCGTTAATTTGAAATCAGGGTTTCATTTTTGATTTAATTGTCCTGTTATCCGCCAAAAAGAAGAAGATTAATCTGTCAAAATGGTCATTATTTTCTCGTCACTTATAATCCATTAATTGTATTTGGAACTTAATTTGCACAGATATCGACGATTGTTCTCCCGATCCGTGTATGAATGGAGGAAATTGTACTGATGGAGTTGACGCCTTTACTTGTGCCTGTGCAGCTGGCTACAATGGGAGTACTTGTGATAACAGTAAGCTATGAAGTCTAAACAATTGACATACCTGTATACATCACTTTTTACGTTTAGAATAATACAATTAAAATTTTGCTCGATGCGCATCAAGGTTTGTCAGACGAGTTTTTCTTGGGGGAATTGTTAATATTTTTAAAGCCAACAATTTAAAATAAATTCGAATAATTAAAGGACATAATATATTTCATGTACTTCCTTTGATATATTTTCATCAATATTTCTATAAATAAAGCAGTCGATCCTAAACTGTCGTTACTTTGCAATCAGGGTATCAGTTTTGATATAATCTTCCTATTTTCAGCCAAGAACAAAGATGAATCTGTCAAAATGGTAATTATTTTCTCGTCACTTATAATCCATTAATTGTGTTTGGACTTTAATTTGCACAGATATCGACGACTGTTCTCCCGATCCGTGTATGAATGGAGGAAATTGTACTGATGGAGTTGACGCCTTTACTTGTGCCTGTGCAGCTGGCTACAATGGGAGTACTTGTGATAACAGTAAGCTATGAAGTCTAAACAATTGACATACCTATGCACATCACTTTTTATGTTCAGCATAATCCAATGAAACTTTTGCTCGATGCTCATCAAGAAACAATATATAGATTAAGATCGAACAAGAAATAAAATAGAGAAACATTTAGTCGTTGAAGAAGGAGTCTTTGAGGTTTTCTTAACTCAGAGTCAACAGAAGTGAAAGTACAGACAAAGGATAAAAAGGGTGTTTCCCGCATTCAGGTGCAGTAATGAGAAAAACTTTACGTCTCATGATTTTCGAGTAGACACATTGGGAAAATGAGAGTTGGCCATTAGGAGAGGGGAGTTGATATTGTGATTCCCACAACGATCTCTATTTATCAGGATTTGTTTGAAGGTATAACAAGAGTGGCATACTTTATTCTGATCATAACTATTCAACTTTTGACGCTAAGATATCCTGAAACTCAGACCATCTAAGGATATTTATGATTCTATTTTCTCACTTATTTCACCCCCAAATGTAAGTTCACTTGCTTTATATACCTTTTCCTTGCATGGGCACATCAAGGTTTGTCAGACGAGTTTCTTTTCGAGAATTGTTAATATTTTTAAAGCCAATATTTTTGAAAAATTCGAACATTAAAAGACATGATATATTTCATTTACTTCATTTGATATATTTTCATCAATAATTCTATAAATAAAGCATTCGCTCCTAAACTGTCGTTAATTTGAAATCAGGGTTTCATTTTTGATTTAATTGTCCTGTTATCCGCCAAAAAGAAGAAGATTAATCTGTCAAAATGGTCATTATTTTCTCGTCACTTATAATCCATTAATTGTATTTGGAACTTAATTTGCACAGATATCGACGATTGTTCTCCCGATCCGTGTATGAATGGAGGAAATTGTACTGATGGAGTTGACGCCTTTACTTGTGCCTGTGCAGCTGGCTACAATGGGAGTACTTGTGATAACAGTAAGCTATGAAGTCTAAACAATTGACATACCTATACACATCACTTTTTATGTTCAGCATAATCCAATGAAACTTTTGCTCGATGCTCATCAAGAAACAATATATAGATTAAGATCGAACAAGAAATAAAATAGAAACAATCATTTAGTCGTTGAAGAAGGAGTCTTTGAGGTTTTCTTAACTCAGAGTCAACAGAAGTGAAAGTACAGACAAAAGATAAAAGGGTGTTTCCGCATTCAGGTGCAGTAATGAGAAAAACTTTACGTCTCATGATTTTCGAGTAGACACATTGGGAAAATGAGAGTTGGCCATTAGGAGAGCGGAATTGATATTGTGATTCCCACAACGATCTCTATTTATCAGGATTTGTTTGAAGGTATAATAAGAGTGGCATATTTCATTGTGATCATAACTATTCAACTTTTGACGCTAAGATATCCTGAAACTCAGACCATCTAAGGATATTTATGATTTTATTTTCTCACTTAATTCACCCCCAAATGTAAGTTCACTTGCTTTACCTACCTTTTCCTTGCAATGGCACATCAAGGTTTGTCAGACGAGTTTCTTTTCGAGAATTGTTAATATTTTTAAAGCCAATATTTTTTTTAAAAATTCGAACAGTATAAAGACATGATATATTTCATTTACTTCATTTGATATATTTTCATCAATAATTCTATAAATAAAGCATTCGCTCCTAAACTGTCGTTAATTTGAAATTAGGGTTTCATTTTTGATTTAATTGTCCTGTTATCCGCCAAAAAGAAGAAGATTAATCTGTCAAAATGGTCATTATTTTCTCGTCACTTATAATCCATTAATTGTATTTGGAACTTAATTTGCACAGATATCGACGATTGTTCTCCCGATCCGTGTATGAATGGAGGAAATTGTACTGATGGAGTTGACGCCTTTACTTGTGCCTGTGCAGCTGGCTACAATGGGAGTACTTGTGATAACAGTAAGATATGAAGTCTAAACAATTGACATACCTATACACATCACTTTTTATGTTCAGCATAATCCAATGAAACGTTTGCTCGATGCTCATCAAGAAACAGTATATAGATTAAGATCAAACAGGAAATAAAATAGAGAAGCATTTAGTCGTTGAAGAATGAGTCTTTGAGGTTTTCTTAACTCAGAGTCAACAGAAGTGAAAGTACAGACAAAGGATAAAAAGGGTGTTTCCCGCATTCAGGTGCAGTAATGAGAAAAACTTTACGTCTCATGATTTTCGAGTAGACACATTGGGAAAATGAGAGTTGGCCATTAGGAGAGCGGAATTGATATTGTGATTCCCACAACGATCTCTATTTATCAGGATTTGTTTGAAGGTATAATAAGAGTGGCATATTTCATTGTGATCATAACTATTCAACTTTTGACGCTAAGATATCCTGAAACTCAGACCATCTAAGGACATTTATGATTCTATTTTCTCACTTATTTCACCCCCAAATGTAAGTTCACTTGCTTTACCTACCTTTTCCTTGCATGGGCACATCAAGGTTTGTCAGACGAGTTTCTTTTCGAGAATTGTTAATATTTTTAAAGCCCATTTTTTTTTTTTAAATTCGAACATTAAAAAGACATGATATATTTCATTTACTTCATTTGATATATTTTCATCAATAATTCTATAAATAAAGCATTCGCTCCTCAACTGTCGTTAATTTGAAATTAGGGTTTCATTTTTGATTTAATTGTCCTGTTATCCGCCAAAAAAGAAGAAGATTAATCTGTCAAAATGGTCATTATTTTCTCGTCACTTATAATCCATTAATTGTATTTGGAACTTAATTTGCACAGATATCAACGATTGTTCTCCCGATCCGTGTATGAATGGAGGAAATTGTACTGATGGAGTTGACGCCTTTACTTGTGCCTGTGCAGCTGGCTACAATGGGAGTACTTGTGATAACAGTAAGATATGAAGTCTAAACAATTGACATACCTATACACATCACTTTTTATGTTCAGCATAATCCAATGAAACGTTTGCTCGATGCTCATCAAGAAACAGTATATAGATTAAGATCAAACAGGAAATAAAATAGAGAAGCATTTAGTCGTTGAAGAATGAGTCTTTGAGGTTTTCTTAACTCAGAGTCAACAGAAGTGAAAGTACAGACAAAGGATAAAAAGGGTGTTTCCGCATTCAGGTGCAGTAATGAGAAAACTTTACGTCTCATGATTTTCGAGTAGACACATTGGGAAAATGAGAGTTGGCCATTAGGAGAGCGGAATTGATATTGTGATTCCCACAACGATCTCTATTTATCAGGATTTGTTTGAAGGTATAATAAGAGTGGCATATTTCATTGTGATCATAACTATTCAACTTTTGACGCTAAGATATCCTGAAACTCAGACCATCTAAGGACATTTATGATTCTATTTTCTCACTTATTTCACCCCCAAATGTAAGTTCACTTGCTTTACCTACCTTTTCCTTGCATGGGCACATCAAGGTTTGTCAGACGAGTTTCTTTTCGAGAATTGTTAATATTTTTAAAGCCCATTTTTTTTTTTAAATTCGAACATTAAAAGACATGATATATTTCATTTACTTCATTTGATATATTTTCATCAATAATTCTATAAATAAAGCATTCGCTCCTCAACTGTCGTTAATTTGAAATCAGGGTTTCATTTTTGATTTAATTGTCCTGTTATCCGCAAAAAAGAAGAAGATTAATCTGTCGAAATGGTCATTATTTTCTCGTCACTTATAATGCATTAATTGTATTTGGAACTTAATTTGCACAGATATCAACGATTGTTCTCCCGATCCGTGTATGAATGGAGGAAATTGTACTGATGGAGTTGACGCCTTTACTTGTGCCTGTGCAGCTGGCTACAATGGGAGTACTTGTGATAACAGTAAGATATGAAGTCTAAACAATTGACATACCTATACACATCACTTTTTATGTTCAGCATAATCCAATGAAACGTTTGCTCGATGCTCATCAAGAAACAGTATATAGATTAAGATCAAACAAGAAATAAAATAGAGAAGCATTTAGTCGTTGAAGAATGAGTCTTTGAGGTTTTCTTAACTCAGAGTCAACAGAAGTGAAAGTACAGACAAAGGATAAAAAGGGTGTTTCCCGCATTCAGGTGCAGTAATGAGAAAAACTTTACGTCTCATGATTTTCGAGTAGACACATTGGGAAAATGAGAGTTGGCCATTAGGAGAGCGGAATTGATATTGTGATTCCCACAACGATCTCTATTTATCAGGATTTGTTTGAAGGTATAATAAGAGTGGCATATTTCATTGTGATCATAACTATTCAACTTTTGACGCTAAGATATCCTGAAACTCAGACCATCTAAGGACATTTATGATTCTATTTTCTCACTTATTTCACCCCCAAATGTAAGTTCACTTGCTTTACCTACCTTTTCCTTGCATGGGCACATCAAGGTTTGTCAGACGAGTTTCTTTTCGAGAATTGTTAATATTTTTAAAGCCCATTTTTTTTTTTAAAATTCGAACATTAAAAAGACATGATATATTTCATTTACTTCATTTGATATATTTTCATCAATAATTCTATAAATAAAGCATTCGCTCCTCAACTGTCGTTAATTTGAAATTAGGGTTTCATTTTTGATTTAATTGTCCTGTTATCCGCCAAAAAAGAAGAAGATTAATCTGTCAAAATGGTCATTATTTTCTCGTCACTTATAATCCATTAATTGTATTTGGAACTTAATTTGCACAGATATCAACGATTGTTCTCCCGATCCGTGTATGAATGGAGGAAATTGTACTGATGGAGTTGACGCCTTTACTTGTGCCTGTGCAGCTGGCTACAATGGGAGTACTTGTGATAACAGTAAGATATGAAGTCTAAACAATTGACATACCTATACACATCACTTTTTATGTTCAGCATAATCCAATGAAACGTTTGCTCGATGCTCATCAAGAAACAATATATAGATTGAGATCGAACAAGATATAAAATAGAGAAACATTTAGTCGTTGAAGAAGGAGTCTTTGAGGTTTTCTTAACTCAGAGTCAACAGAAGTGAAAGTACTGTTGTGTTGGGATCGGGTTTAATTATCAGGAGTTTATAAATGAGGCAACTGAATACAAGTTCTTTATACAGTTCAAATAAGATGTATTTATTTGGTAGAGTTCAACAATTAACTCTCAATGCAATTACATAGCATAGAAATCGAGATTACAAAAGTAGTATGTCTTCGGCAGTTGACGGTTGAAATCCAAGTCCTCTATCTTAGGAAACTTTACAATCAGCTAACTTTTGGGAGAGAAACAATGTTGGGATGGGTGACAAAGATGATTATGATTGGTCAATGGTCAGGGTTACTATGGTAATATGGGGAGTGGCAATGGAGAGGTGTAAGTGACTGGGGTTTGGGCCTATGATGAGTCATGGGTCTTGGAATGTGGTTCGATCCTTGAAGCTATTACTCTGGGGTGGTCATTAATGGTCAAATGTTTATAATAAAATGTAATGGGATCAGTATCTCAATAATGGGGTTCTGTCTAGGGATAATGCCTTAATGGGGGTTCTGTCTTAGACTATGGAGGTGGGGTAAAGGTGAATGAAAGGTGAATGAAAGGTGAATGAAAGGTGAATGAAAGGTGGATGACTGAAAGAAGATAGGAGTACTACATAACATCCCCTTTCTTTGGGAAATGAGACTCTCTCCCCTTCTTTTTAAATTAAATGCTTAGAACATTGATTAAAACTGTATTACGGGAAGTGAAACCAACAAAATGTATTCAATTATTGTCCACTTGATTCTTTCTCTCTCTCTCTCACACAAATTGTTTAACATTAACATGGTAACTGCTATTCTATTTCTAAAATGTCTACTTTTATTATAACAGAACATAAACATGAAGTATAATAAATTAAACAAATAGTTCAGTAACTTGTGCAGACTTATGCACGTCAACATATTCAATTTATCACAAAAATTTAGTTAATCATATCATCTTGCAAAAACGATTAACCACAAAAAATCTTTAACAAAATCCTAAGATCAAGAATACAAATAATTTCAACTCTGTGTGTGTCATTTCAACTATAACACCAATTATTTTATGTAATAACAACAATAACAAGAGAAAAATTGTATACATGCTATTAATTCTAGCATTTGATCAACATGAGAATGAAAAGGAAAGTTAACAGGAGCGCTCTAGAAATGACAGTTTCCTATGTTTTGAAAGGCCTTCATGCACTTCAAATGAAGCATCAACATAGACTTAATGTACTATCAATCCTATCCTGTTGAAGAAATATTTCCATGTCCATGTTAATTTAAGAACAAAATAAACAAGTACTTTCAAACTTGTTAAATCATCAATTGACAAGCGTAAATCTAAACTCGTCCAGTTCATTAACCTTGCGATGATACATATAATCGTTCAAAAGTTTATTATAAGATAAAAAGAAACTAAGTAAAACATACTGTCAATCACAATGTAGCAAACATTTACCGGTATTTACATTACATTAAGTACAATTGTCTGAAAAATCTCTGAGGAGTCCCTGTCACAGGAATGATTCGGTCGGTAAGTATTTGTCTGATCAGTTTGTCGGTATCTTTGTACAGTCCGATGTTCCACCAAAAACCAATTGGTGTAGCTTTACCGTCACATACTTTGTCGTATGATGTCAAGACTTGTAATCGTCCGTCTTTGAATCGTCCTCTGTGAAGTGTCATATGTCCAGTGTTGGGGGCAGTCATAAGTAGGTCAAGCTGTTTGTCCAAATCTGGCTTAGTCAGAGGGGTGGGCGACGCTATTCCATTGTTTTCTGTCATGGCATGCAAGTAGTCTGAAGTGTCAACTGAGTCAGTAATCTGAGAGCATTCTACTGGTGCTACATGGAATTCGGGCAATTGTTCATCATTTTCATCGATGAAGTTTATTGTGTTTGTACACCCTTGTTCCTTGTCAGTAGTGTTTCGTCCTAATGCTTCTCTCAGCTTCTGTATGTGTGTTATGTTTGTCTTGTCGTCCGAAGCTCTCATGAAGCAAGGTTTAAGTCGATTGTAGTTGAAAATGTCACGAAGGATTTCTCCTTTCATTGTCGCAAGTATGTAATGAGTCCTGTCAATTAAGTCATGAATTACTAGTGGGCCAACCCACTCTGCTGCAATTTTCTTTGAGTTTGCAGTCAAAGAGGAAGAGGTAGGTTTGTAGAGGTAGACAAGTTGACCGATTGAGTATATTGGGGTCTTGTCTAATTTGTTAGAGATTTTGGTGTTTTGTTTTTCCTGCTGTTTCCTTTGCAATGACAGCATTGCGTGAGATAGCTGGTCAAACTTCTTTTTGAGGTGATCTGCATACTCATCAAAAGAAGATGAGAGGCCAGACATGGGGTCGAAAGATAAATTTGATAGATTAGGGGGCTCCCGGCAGAACACAAGCTCGTAGGGGCTGTGGTCTCCAAGATGGGGGGAAGAGAAAGAGTTGTAGGCGTAGCATGTGGTCGACACAAATCTAACCCAATCAGTGCCAAATTGATTGAGGTTCACTTTGAGGAAGTTTGAGAGGGTCTGGATGTGTCTTTCTGTGTGTAAACTCCCATGGTTCTCTACACTGATCACTTTGCGGTCGATAGTCAGAGTCGTGCATAATGCAGTCAGTAGTTTACCTGTCAGGGAAGCTGCTGCATCAGTCACCAGACATGATGGTGGTCCAAAATGCAAATGACTTTTTGGATGAGTGCCTCGCAAATTGTCTCGGCATCGAGCGATTTTAGAGGTGCGCAAATTACAAATCTAGTAATTTCGTCGCAGATAACCATCAAATGTCTAAATCCAGTGCTTGAGGTCGGCATGGTCTTAAAGTCAAGACTAATGCGGTCAAATGGTCTGTACGAGTCAGGGATACGAGTGTGAAAGGGTCTCAGTCTGTCTGGCTTGCCTTTGAATTGCTGGCAACGCATACAAGCCTTAACATAATTGTTGATTCTCTCAAACATGTTTGGCATGTAGAAGTTTCGTCTAATAGTCAAGTATGTTCGTTGCGTTCCTTGGTGGTTGCTAAGTAACGTGTCGTGATGTTGAGATATGATCATGTCTGTTAGGGTCTCGGGAATTGCAAGTTGTAGTCTAAAGTCGTCATCTTTGGTGAAGAAAAGTCTGAACAGTATACCGTCACACAGAATGTATTCTTCTGCCTTTAATTTGACTGTCTTTGCGGCTTTCCTGTCACTAGGCAGAATGTCATGGGCAAGAAAGTCATAGACAGGTTTAAAGAACGGTGAGGTTTCCTGTTCTGTCTTTAGTTTTCTCATGTCAACAGGTAGATTGTAGTCCCTAATTATCTTTCGTTTTATTAGATCAGTAATCTTGTCTAGTTCATGTTGTTTGGGAATGTGTCTAGCTTTGATGTTGTTTACCTTTGAGGTCAATGGTCTAGAGGGAATGTAGAGGTCAGAGGGTACTTCACGGTAATGGTCATTATGAGTTTCATTGCGCCTGTCAACTAGTCTGGGTTCTGTAATGGGAACAGGTGGGGTTTGTCTGGTAGGAGGAATTGTGTATTCCTGGTTCTGTGGAAGGAAGGGATGGTGATTTCCACGTGGGTGTATAGGGGGTGTGCCCTGTCTGGGGGGTCTGTGATTGGCTGGTTGGGGAGAGATAGTTCTAGGTTGCAGTGAGGGGGGATTGGTTTGTCTTGGCTGGTCAGCTTGCTGTGTCGGAGGATTCGTACTGGTAGGGGTTTGTTCACACCTGTTAGGTTTCCTGGGATTGATTTCAGGAATAGGAATTCCCATTTTCTTAGCATAGGCACGAGTGACTATGCGGTCAGTCTGTTGGGCGGGGTGTAAGGTGTTCATGTCAATCAAATCACTCTCGTCAAACATACAATAAGCTACTGGAATAACTCTGTCAATTTCAGATTCATCTACACTTGGTGCTCTAGAAAGAAAGTCTGCCAAAACTAAGTCAGTTCCCTTCATGTATCCAATTTTAAAAGAGTATTCAGACAACTTCAAAACCAATTTCTCTAATCTGTTTGTGCAGGGGGCTTCCTTTGACTTGAGAATTTGCACAATTGAACTGTGATCTACAAATGCATTAAATTCGCATCCTTTTAGCACATGCTTAAAAGCTGTGATGTTGATGAGTAGTCCAAACAATTCCAGCTCTGTTACACTGTATCGTTTACATGCGTCGGGAAGTACTTTTGAGTAGTAGCCAATGATTTGTTCTTTACCATTTATGACTTGGGTCAAGTATGAACCAGTCGCAGTCCGAGATGTATCACTGTAAAGTGAAAAGCGTCCGGTAATTTGGGGCATGTGCAGAACAGGGGGGTTGGTCATTAGTTCTTTAACCTTATTAAAGGCGGTCTCGTGTTCGTCAGTCCAAACAAATTTGTTCTTCTTTCGAGTCAGTTGGTGCAAGGGCTTTAGAATGGTTTGTGTGTTAGGAAAAATCCAGCAACATAATTGACAGCTCCTACGAATCGTCTGACTTGTTTAGGAGTTTTGGGTCTAGCAAGTTTCGAAATGGCTTCACATCTATCAGTCATTGGTCGGAAACATGCTTCACCCTGAGGAGTGATCATGATTCTATGTCCCATGTATTCTACATCATTCCTGAATAGTTTACATTTCTTGGGACTCACCCGAAGTCCGTTAGTTGATAAGGCATTCAATACCTGAGTCAAATGGGTCTTGTGGGAGGCTTTATCTGGGCTGAAAAGGATGATGTCGTCATGATGGGCAATACAGAAGTTTCGAGAATGGGGTATAGTTTCTAATATTTCATCAATCTTAGCTTGAAAAATTGCGGGGGAAACATTTAATCCTTGTGCTAATCGCTTGTAGTAGTAGTGTTTTCCTCCATGGTAGGATGCCATGCCTGTGTACTTCTGAGCAGACTTTGACAGGGGAATGCAATGGAATGCAGACTTAAGGTCAACTACACTTATTACTCGAGCGTTGGCGTTGCCAATTCTCTTCAGGGTCTCTGAAAATAGGGGAAAAGGGTGATTTCTTCTCTTAATGCGGGAATTCAAGAACCGAAAATCGGTAACAACTCTCTTTTCTGGAGTGTTTTTCTTGGATAAGAGGAGGACAGGTGAGGTGTAAGGTTGATGACCTACTTCCAGTATGCCTAGTTTAACAAGTTTGCCTAGTTCCTTTTCGATGGTAGTTTTGTCGATTTCAGTGGCAAAGTAGGGTCGTATGAAGAATGGGTCGTTATTGGTCAGTTCAATGTCAACTTCAAAGTTGGGACAGCTAGAGAGTTCGCCATACAAAGAGAAAGCATCTCTGTTTTCTTTCAGTATGTCTCTAATTTCTCGTTGCTCAGGAGGGGAAAGTATACTGTTATTCAGGTCGATATGTTTGCGAATAATCTCATCCTCTGTCATGTCTACAACGGGGTCACTGGGGTCAAGGTGGGGATATGCCCTAAGGTTGTCATGCCTGACTGAGTCACCATGAACATTACCTTGTCCAGTGTACAGGTTGTCCTTCAAGTTCAGAGTCATGTTTAAGCAGTCCATAGGGAGTTCTTGTGTCACGTTAACAAGTTTGGTCGTATCTAAAAAAGCAATGGGTCTACCCTTAGAAAAGGTTACGTCTCTGTTGGTCAAGTTTGTCACTAGAACCTGAGTCCGTCCTTTGTGTAGGGAAACAATACTTGTAGTGGGGCAATGTCGGGATAGGTATTTGTTAGCCGTCAATACAATCTCTGAGTTACGCAAGTGAGGTGGGGTCTTACCTTGTAGGGTTAGGAGCGTCGAGTCACCTGGTGCAACTGTCACTGTAGTGGGTGGTGCAAAGGAGATATTCTTGGACTTGATCTTGAACCTATTATTCCTGAAGTGAAGTGTTCCATCCAAATCAGAAAGTGTGTTGGTTCCCAAGATTAAATCTACACCAACGAGGCTGCTTGCAATGAGTGAGGTGATTTCGAATTTGTGACCCTGAATTACAAGTTGAAATTTTACTGCTCTATCCGCAATCAAAAATTGTCCGTTACCCAATTTGAATCTAACAGGGGCTACTTTGGTTGGTACAAGTTTAGAAAGATAGGGGGATGATTTTACGAATCGTCCGGAAATGATTGATTTAGATGCACCACTGTCAAAGAGTACTAGTGCAGTCCTCCTATCTGGTAGTCGTCCCTTTGTAAAGTTTCTTTCTGTCAGTTTTAAGTCTACTTCTTCAACTCCTAAATAAGTTGAAGTCATGTCATTGTCGGGCCTATTCTTAGACGTAGTCCGGGAGAAAGTACAATGAGCGCTATCGGCTCTCTCCCTTCCTAGAAATCCTGGGGGCGTTGTTGGTATTGTGGTTGTTGTGATTGTCGTGGTTGTTGTTGTTGGTGGTGATAGTACGGTTGGTCATTATTGTAAGCAGGTCCGTAGTAATTATTGTGTGGGGGAGGTGGTGGTGGTTGAGTCATATTCCTCAATCTTTTTCTACATTCTCGCCAAACGTGACCAGGAATGTTACAATAGTTGCAAATTAGTCGTGGACGAGATGGTGGTCGAGATGGTGGTCGTCTTTCTCGTCTATCGTCATTGCGATAGGGGCTCCTACCTCGTCTGTCGTAGCTGTTGTTGCGGTGTCTGTCGCGGCTTTGATCGTGTTGTCTGTCACGACTAGCACTGCGATCAGTACTGCGCTGTCGTGGAGTTGATGGTCGTCGACGTTGGTCTCGTCCTCGATCATGTCGATTGTCGTCAGTCATGGTGGTCATTTTCAGAGAGTTGATTTGCTCCCTGATGTCGTCAATCTCTGACTGGGCAGAGAAAGTCAGTTCTTTAGTCTTATTAGTCGTGCTTGTCTTGAGTTCTAGAAACAGCTGCGCTTTTGCGGCAATGTCATCAGCCGTCAATGTATTGAGGTCCGTTGTGGATGCCGACATCAGTATAGTCGCGCGGCATTCGTCCGGTAGTGCGTCCAGTAGTCGATGTTTTATCTGCGCTTCCGCGTATCCTATGCGCGCTGGCCTGTCTAAGTCGCTGGAGGAACGCTTCCGCGCTCTCCTCAGTGGTCATCGTCATTGTCATAAAGTCACGAGCATGCGTGTAAGATGATTTAGCGGGACTAAACCGTCGCACAAACGAGCTCCGCAGGTCGTTGAAGTCGGTAAAAACAAGTCCGTCTATCCAAAGTCGTGCTTGACCCTGGAGAGTCCGTTTGAATAATTTTAGAATGGTCGTCAAGCTTCCTGTGTCGTCAATGTCTATGTCCTGGGCATCTAGGTAGTCGGTAAAAGTCATGAAATGAGCGGTCACTCCATCACGGTCAATTCGATCGCCAGTGAATCGAGTCGGTAGAAAGTCAGTTCGTCGGAGGTTGTGTCCGGTAGGAGTAGGGGTCTGTGTGTCCGGCATGGTTATTTAATTGGTAATTAACTCAGATAGTGTGTATGGAAATTAATTCAACTCACAAATTATCACGTATATGTTCAGATAACAAGATAATAGCACAGCATCAAATCAATTAAATGAAAACAAAACAATTCAAACTAAGTGAAATAGCACAGTTAGTATACCGATTTTCTTGTACTCCCACACACTCTCATTCGCCAGTGGAACAATAAAAGAAATGGTTTCACTTACCAATTAGCAATGAAAGGGATTCCAAAAAAACAAATTCACAAAATTGTCCTCTTGTAGTATTTTTAGCAAAGGTATAGCAAGAAGAAGAAAAATTATAGCAAGAAGAAAAGAAAATATATAGCAAGAAAGAAAAGAAACAAATATAGCAAGAAAAAAGTATAGCAAGAAAGAAAGGTATAGAAAAATCCAGTATCAATTAATTAAATGTAAGAGTCAGAGCGTGGTGTCCAGTGGTGCTGTGTTCATGTACGGTGTGATTTATTTGTCGTCAAGCCTCCAGTCTTGTGTTGGTCGTCATCATAGTGTTGAGTTCGTTGGTGCAGGTGCTGGTGCTGGTGTTGGTGCTGTGGTCGTCAATCAGCTTCTGCTCCCAGTTCTGTCGTCATCATCAGTGTTAGGGTAGGGCGGTCAATCAGCTTCCGCTCCCAGTTCTGTCGTCATCATCAATGTTAGGGTAGGGCGGTCTAGTCTGTCGGCGTCGTGGTCATCGACCCGGGATGTAGCGGCATCAATGCACTATGAGTCTAGGTCTTTTCGTAATTGGCAGATTCTGGTTGTCGTTGTCTTCGTTGTCGTCGTTGAATTCAAACAATTCATGTAAAATCACCAGACAGTCTCTCCTGGCTCACTTAATTTATTTCAAGTTCTCGATACTCATTCTGGTGGTGAATGAGTATCAGTCCTTTAAGGAAGCCGGGTCCTCCACCATGTTGTGTTGGGATCGGGTTTAATTATCAGGAGATTATAAATGAGGCAACTGAATACAAGTCCTTTATACAGTTCAAATAAGATGTATTTATTTGGTAGAGTTCAACAATTAACTCTCAATGCAATTACATAGCATAGAAATCGAGATTACAAAAGTAGTATGTCTTCGGCAGTTGACGGTTGAAATCCAAGTCCTCTATCTTAGGAAACTTTACAATCAGCAAACTTTTGGGGAGAGAAACAATGTTGGGATGGGTGACAAAGATGATTATGATTGGTCAATGGTCAGGGTTACTATGGTAATATGGGGAGTGGCAATGGAGAGGTGTAAGTGACTGGGGTTTGGGCCTATGATGAGTCATGGGTCTTGGAATGTGGTTCGATCCTTGAAGCTATTACTCTGGGGTGGTCATTAATGGTCAAATGTTTATAATAAAATGTAATGGGATCAGTATCTCAATAATGGGGTTCTGTCTAGGGATAATGCCTTAATGGGGGTTCTGTTTTAGACTATGGAGGTGGGGTAAAGGTGAATGAAAGGTGAATGAAAGGTGAATGAAAGGTGGATGACTGAAAGAAGATAGGAGTACTACATAACAGTACAGACAAAGGATAAAAAGGGTGTTTCCTGCATTCAGGTGCAGTAATGAGAAAAACTTTACGTCTCATGATTTTCGAGTAGACACATTGGGAAAATGAGAGTTGGCCATTAGGAGAGCGGAATTGATATTGTGATTCCCACAACGATCTCTATTTATCAGGATTTGTTTGAAGGTATAATAAGAGTGGCATATTTCATTGTGATCATAACTATTCAACTTTTGACGCTAAGATATCCTGAAACTAAAACCATCTAAGGACATTTATGATTCTATTTTCTCACTTATTTCACCCCCAAATGTAAGTTCACTTGCTTTACCTACCTTTTCCTTGCATGGGCACATCAAGGTTTGTCAGACGAGTTTCTTTTCGAGAATTGTAAATATTTTTAAAGCCTACAATTTTTTTTAAATTCGAACATTAAAAGACATAATATATTTCATTTACTTCATTTGATATATTTTCATCAATAATTCTATAAATAAAGCATTCGATCCTAAACTGTCGTTAATTTGAAATCAGGGTTTCAGTTTTGATTTAATTGTCCTATTATCCGCCAAGAAAAAGATTAATCTGTCAAAATGGTCATTATTTTCTCGTCACTTATAATCCATTAATTGTATTTGGACTTAATTTGCACAGATATCGACGATTGTTCTCCCGATCCGTGTATGAATGGAGGAAATTGTACTGATGGAGTTGACGCCTTTACTTGTGCCTGTGCAGCTGGCTACAATGGGAGTACTTGTGATAACAGTAAGCTATGAAGTCTAAACAATTGACATACCTATGCACATCACTTTTTATGTTCAGCATAATCCAATGAAACGTTTGCTCGATGCTCGTCAAGAAACAATATATAGATTAAGATCGAACAAGAAATAAAATAGAGAAACATTTAGTCGTTGAAGAAGGAGTCTTTGAGGTTTTCTTAACTCAGAGTCAACAGAAGTGAAAGTACAGACAAAGGATAAAAAGGGTGTTTCCCGCATTCAGGTGCAGTAATGAGAAAAACTTTACGTCTCATGATTTTCGAGTAGACACATTGGGAAAATGAGAGTTGGCCATTAGGAGAGCGGAATTGATATTGTGATTCCCACAACGATCTCTATTTATCAGGATTTGTTTGAAGGTATAATAAGAGTGGCATATTTCATTGTGATCATAACTATTCAACTTTTGACGCTAAGATATCCTGAAACTAAGACCATCTATGGACATTTATGATTCTATTTTCTCACTTATTTCACCCCCAAATGTAAGTTCACTTGCTTTACCTACCTTTTCCTTGCATGGGCACATCAAGGTTTGTCAGACGAGTTTCTTTTCGAGAATTGTTAATATTTTTAAAGCCCATTTTTTTTTTAAATTCGAACATTAAAAAGACATGATATATTTCATTTACTTCATTTGATATATTTTCATCAATAATTCTATAAATAAAGCATTCGCTCCTCAACTGTCGTTAATTTGAAATCAGGATTTCATTTTTGATTTAATTGTCCTGTTATCCGCCAAAAAAGAAAACGATTAATCTGTCAAAATGGTCATTATTTTCTCGTCACTTATAATCCATTAATTGTATTTGGAACTTAATTTGCACAGATATCGACGATTGTTCTCCCGATCCGTGTATGAATGGAGGAAATTGTACTGATGGAGTTGACGCCTTTACTTGTGCCTGTGCAGCTGGCTACAATGGGAGTACTTGTGATAACAGTAAGCTATGAAGTCTAAACAATTGACATACCTGTATACATCACTTTTTACGTTTATAATAATACAATTAAAATTTTGCTCGATGCGCATCAAGGTTTGTCGGACGAGTTTTTTTGGGGGGAATTGTTAATATTTTTAAAGCCAACAATTTAAAATAAATTCGAATAATTAAAAGACATAATATATTTCATGTACTTCCTTTGATATATTTTTATCAATATTTCTATAAATAAAGCAGTCGATCCTAAACTGTCGTTATTTTGCAATCAGGGTATCAGTTTTGATATAATCTTCCTATTTTCAGCCAAGAACAAAGATGAATCTGTCAAAATGGTAATTATTTTCTCGTCACTTATAATCCATTAATTGCGTTTGGACTTTAATTTGCACAGATATCGACGACTGTTCTCCCGATCCGTGTATGAATGGAGGAAATTGTACTGATGGAGTTGACGCCTTTACTTGTGCCTGTGCAGCTGGCTACAATGGGAGTACTTGTGATAACAGTAAGCTATGAAGTCTAAACAATTGACATACCTATGCACATCACTTTTTATGTTCAGCATCATCCAATGAAACGTTTGCTCGATGCTCATCAAGAAACACTATTTAGATTAAGATCGAACAAGAAATAAAATAGAGAAACATTTAGTCGTTGAAGAAGGAGTCTTTGAGGTTTTCTTAACTCAGAGTCAACAGAAGTGAAAGTACAGACAAAGGATAAAAAGGGTGTTTCCCGCATTCAGGTGCAGTAATGAGAAAACTTTACGTCTCATGATTTTCGAGTAGACACATTGGGAAAATGAGAGTTGGCCATTAGGAGAGCGGAATTGATATTGTGATTCCCACAACGATCTCTATTTATCAGGATTTGTTTGAAGGTATAATAAGAGTGGCATATTTCATTGTGATCATAACTATTCAACTTTTGACGCTAAGATATCCTGAAACTAAGACCATCTATGGACATTTATGATTCTATTTTCTCACTTATTTCACCCCCAAATGTAAGTTCACTTGCTTTACCTACCTTTTCCTTGCATGGGCACATCAAGGTTTGTCAGACGAGTTTCTTTTCGAGAATTGTTAATATTTTTAAAGCCCATTTTTTTTTTTAAATTCGAACATTAAAAAGACATGATATATTTCATTTACTTCATTTGATATATTTTCATCAATAATTCTATAAATAAAGCATTCGCTCCTCAACTGTCGTTAATTTGAAATCAGGATTTCATTTTTGATTTAATTGTCCTGTTATCCGCCAAAAAAGAAAACGATTAATCTGTCAAAATGGTCATTATTTTCTCGTCACTTATAATCCATTAATTGTATTTGGAACTTAATTTGCACAGATATCGACGATTGTTCTCCCGATCCGTGTATGAATGGAGGAAATTGTACTGATGGAGTTGACGCCTTTACTTGTGCCTGTGCAGCTGGCTACAATGGGAGTACTTGTGATAACAGTAAGCTATGAAGTCTAAACAATTGACATACCTGTATACATCACTTTTTACGTTTATAATAATACAATTAAAATTTTGCTCGATGCGCATCAAGGTTTGTCGGACGAGTTTTTTTGGGGGGAATTGTTAATATTTTTAAAGCCAACAATTTAAAATAAATTCGAATAATTAAAAGACATAATATATTTCATGTACTTCCTTTGATATATTTTTATCAATATTTCTATAAATAAAGCAGTCGATCCTAAACTGTCGTTATTTTGCAATCAGGGTATCAGTTTTGATATAATCTTCCTATTTTCAGCCAAGAACAAAGATGAATCTGTCAAAATGGTAATTATTTTCTCGTCACTTATAATCCATTAATTGCGTTTGGACTTTAATTTGCACAGATATCGACGACTGTTCTCCCGATCCGTGTATGAATGGAGGAAATTGTACTGATGGAGTTGACGCCTTTACTTGTGCCTGTGCAGCTGGCTACAATGGGAGTACTTGTGATAACAGTAAGCTATGAAGTCTAAACAATTGACATACCTATGCACATCACTTTTTATGTTCAGCATCATCCAATGAAACGTTTGCTCGATGCTCATCAAGAAACACTATTTAGATTAAGATCGAACAAGAAATAAAATAGAGAAACATTTAGTCGTTGAAGAAGGAGTCTTTGAGGTTTTCTTAACTCAGAGTGAACAGAAGTGAAAGTACAGACAAAGGATAAAAGGGTGTTTCCGCATTCAGGTGCAGTAATGAGAAAACTTTACGTCTCATGATTTTCGAGTAGACACATTGGGAAAATGAGAGTTGGCCATTAGGAGAGCGGAATTGATATTGTGATTCCCACAACGATCTCTATTTATCAGGATTTGTTTGAAGGTATAATAAGAGTGGCATATTTCATTGTGATCATAACTATTCAACTTTTGACGCTAAGATATCCTGAAACTAAGACCATCTATGGACATTTATGATTCTATTTTCTCACTTATTTCACCCCCAAATGTAAGTTCACTTGCTTTACCTACCTTTTCCTTGCATGGGCACATCAAGGTTTGTCAGACGAGTTTCTTTTCGAGAATTGTTAATATTTTTAAAGCCCATTTTTTTTTTTAAATTCGAACATTAAAAAGACATGATATATTTCATTTACTTCATTTGATATATTTTCATCAATAATTCTATAAATAAAGCATTCGCTCCTCAACTGTCGTTAATTTGAAATCAGGATTTCATTTTTGATTTAATTGTCCTGTTATCCGCCAAAAAAGAAAAAGATTAATCTGTCAAAATGGTCATTATTTTCTCGTCACTTATAATCCATTAATTGTATTTGGAACTTAATTTGCACAGATATCGACGATTGTTCTCCCGATCCGTGTATGAATGGAGGAAATTGTACTGATGGAGTTGACGCCTTTACTTGTGCCTGTGCAGCTGGCTACAATGGGAGTACTTGTGATAACAGTAAGCTATGAAGTCTAAACAATTGACATACCTGTATACATCACTTTTTACGTTTATAATAATACAATTAAAATTTTGCTCGATGCGCATCAAGGTTTGTCGGACGAGTTTTTTTGGGGGGAATTGTTAATATTTTTAAAGCCAACAATTTAAAATAAATTCGAATAATTAAAAGACATAATATATTTCATGTACTTCCTTTGATATATTTTTATCAATATTTCTATAAATAAAGCAGTCGATCCTAAACTGTCGTTATTTTGCAATCAGGGTATCAGTTTTGATATAATCTTCCTATTTTCAGCCAAGAACAAAGATGAATCTGTCAAAATGGTAATTATTTTCTCGTCACTTATAATCCATTAATTGCGTTTGGACTTTAATTTGCACAGATATCGACGACTGTTCTCCCGATCCGTGTATGAATGGAGGAAATTGTACTGATGGAGTTGACGCCTTTACTTGTGCCTGTGCAGCTGGCTACAATGGGAGTACTTGTGATAACAGTAAGCTATGAAGTCTAAACAATTGACATACCTATACACATCACTTTTTATGTTCAGCATAATCCAATGAAACTTTTGCTCGATGCTCATCAAGAAACAATATATAGATTAAGATCGAACAAGAAATAAAATAGAGAAACATTTAGTCGTTGAAGAAGGAGTCTTTGAGGTTTTTTAACTCAGAGTCAACAGAAGTGAAAGTACAGACAAAGATGGAAAGGGTGTTCCCGCATTCAGGTGCAGTAATGAGAAAACTTTACGTCTCATGATTTTAAATTAAACATTGGGAAAATATATTTCATTTACTTCATTTGATTTATTTGTTAATAGTTTTATAAATGTATTCAATCACAACTGTTATCTTTGCATTTAAATATCAGGACTTAAATTTCCTGTTATCCGCCAACTAAAGATGAATGTGTCAAAATGGAATTTAGTTTCTCGTCACCTAAATCCATTCATTGTCTTTGGAACTGAATTTTTACAGATATCGACGATTGTTCTCCCGATCCGTGTTTGAATGGAGGAACTTGTTCTGATGGTGTTGACGCCTTTACTTGTGCCTGTGCAGCTGGCTACAATGGGAGTACTTGTGATAACAGTAAGCTATGAAGTCTAAACAATTGACATACCTGTATACATCACTTTTTACGTTTATAATAATACAATTAAAATTTTGCTCCATGCGCATCAAGGTTTGTCGGACGAGTTTTTTTCGGGAATTGTTAATATTTTTAAAGCCAACAATTTAAAATAAATTCGAATATTAAAAGACATAATATATTTCATGTACTTCCTTTGATATATTTTCATCAATATTTCTATAAATAAAGCTTCGATCCTAAACTGTCGTTACTTTGCAATCAGGGTATCAGTTTTGATTTAATCTTCCTATTATCAGCCAAAAACAAAGATGAACCTGTCAAAATGGTAATTATTTTCTCGTCACTTATAATCTATTAATTGTGTTTGGAACTTAATTTGCACAGATATCGACGATTGTTCTCCCGATCCGTGTATGAATGGAGGAAATTGTACTGATGGAGTTGACGCCTTTACTTGTGCCTGTGCAGCTGGCTACAATGGGAGTACTTGTGATAACAGTAAGCTATGAAGTCTTAACAATTGACATACCTATACACATCACTTTTTATGTTAGGCATAATCCAATGACACTTTTGCTCAATGCTCATCAAGAAACAATATATAGATTAAGATAGAACAAGAAATAAAATAGAAAGAAAGATTTAGTCGTTTGACAGAAAAATCTTAGATTTTTAAAAACTCAGAGTCAACAGAAGAGAAAGTACAAGCAAAAGATGGAAAGGGTGTTTTTAGGTGCAGTAATAAGAAAACTTAACGTCTCATGATTTAATAAATTCAAACATTAACAAGACATATATTTCATTTACTTCATTTGATTTATTTGTTAATAGTTTTATAAATGAAGTATTCAATCACCAACTGTTATTAGTTTGCATTTAAATATCAGTTTTGACTTAAATTTCCTGTTATCCGCCAACTAAAGATGAATCTGTCAAAATGGAATTTAGTTTCTCGTCACCTATAATCCATTAATTGTCTTTGGAACTTAATTTGCACAGATATCGACGATTGTTCTCCCGATCCGTGTTTGAATGGAGGAACTTGTTCTGATGGTGTTGACGCCTTTACTTGTGCCTGTGCAGCTGGCTACAATGGGAGTACTTGTGATAACAGTAAGCTATGAAGTCTAAACAATTGACATACCTGTACACATCACTTTTTACGTTTAGCATAATACAATGAAACTTTTGCTCGATGCTCATCAAGAAACAATATATAGATTAAGATCGAACAAGAAAAAAATAGAGAAACATTTAGTCGTTGAAGAAGGAGTCTTTGAGGTTTTCTTAACTCAGAGTCAACAGAAGTGAAAGTACAGACAAAGGATAAAAAGGGTGTTTCCGCATTCAGGTGCAGTAATGAGAAAAACTTTACGTCTCATGATTTTCGAGTAGACACATTGGGAAAATGAGAGTTGGCCATTAGGAGAGGGAGTTGATATTGTGATTCCCACAACGATCTCTATTTATCAGGATTTGTTTGAAGGTATAACAAGAGTGGCATACTTCATTCTGATCATAACTATTCAACTTTTGACGCTAAGATATCCTGAAACTCAGACCATCTAATGACATTTATGATTCTATTTTCTTACTTATTTCATCCCCAAATGTAAGTTCACTTGCTTTACCTACCTTTTTTTTGCATGGGCACATCGAGGTTTGTTAGACGAGATTCTATTCGAGAAGTGTTTATATTTTTAAAGCCAACTTTTTTTTATTAAATTCGAACATTAAAACACATAATATATTTCATTTACTTCATTTGATATATTTTCATCAATAATTCTATAAATAAAGCATTCGATCCTAAACTGTCGTTACTTTGCAATCAGGGTATCAGTTTTGATTTAATTGTCCTATTATCAGCCAAAAAAAGATGAATCTGTCAAAATGGTCATTATTTTCTCGTCACTTATAATCTATTAATTGTGTTTGGAACTTAATTTGCACAGATATCGACGATTGTTCTCCCGATCCGTGTATGAATGGAGGAAATTGTACTGATGGAGTTGACGCCTTTACTTGTGCCTGTGCAGCTGGCTACAATGGGAGTACTTGTGATAACAGTAAGCTATGAAGTCTAAACAATTGACATACCTATACACATCACTTTTTATGTTAGGCATAATCCAATGACACTTTTGCTCAATGCTCATCAAGAAACAATATATAGATTAAGATCGAACAAGAAATAAAATAGAAAGAAAGATTTAGTCGTTTGACAGAAAAATCTTAGATTTTTAAAAACTCAGAGTCAACAGAAGAGAAAGTACAAGCAAAAGATGGAAAGGGTGTTCGCATTTAGGTGCAGTAATAAGAAAACTTAACGTCTCATGATTTAATAAATTCAAACATTAACAAGACATATATTTCATTTACTTCATTTGATTTATTTGTTAATAGTTTTATAAATGAAGTATTCAATCACCAACTGTTATTAGTTTGCATTTAAATATCAGTTTTGACTTAAATTTCCTGTTATCCGCCAACTAAAGATGAATGTGTCAAAATGGAATTTAGTTTCTCGTCACCTAAAATCCATTCATTGTCTTTGGAACTGAATTTTTACAGATATCGACGATTGTTCTCCCGATCCGTGTTTGAATGGAGGAACTTGTTCTGATGGTGTTGACGCCTTTACTTGTGCCTGTGCAGCTGGCTACAATGGGAGTACTTGTGATAACAGTAAGCTATGAAGTCTTAACAATTGACATACCTGTACACATCACTTTTTACGTTTAGCATAATACAATAAAACTTTTGATTTTTGCTCATCAAGAAACAATATATAGATTAAGATCGAACAAGAAAAAAATAGAGAAACATTTAGTCGTTGAAGAAGGAGTCTTTGAGGTTTTCTTAACTCAGAGTCAACAGAAGTGAAAGTACAGACAAAGGATAAAAAGGGTGTTTTCCGCATTCAGGTGCAGTAATGAGAAAAACTTTACGTCTCATGATTTTCGAGTAGACACATTGGGAAAATGAGAGTTGGCCATTAGGAGAGGGGAGTAGATATTGTGATTCCCACAACGATCTCTATTTATCAGGATTTGTTTGAAGGTATAACAAGAGTGGCATACTTCATTCTGATCATAACTATTCAACTTTTGACGCTAAGATATCCTGAAACTCAGACCATCTAATGACATTTATGATTCTATATTCTTACTTATTTCATCCCCAAATGTAAGTTCACTTGCTTTACCTACCTTTTTTTTGCATGGGCACATCGAGGTTTGTTAGACGAGATTCTATTCGAGAAGTGTTTATATTTTTAAAGCCAACTTTTTGTATTAAATTCGAACATTAAAACGACATAATATATTTCATTTACTTCATTTTATATATTTTCATCAATAATTCTATAAATAAAGCATTCGATCCTAAACTGTCGTTACTCTGCAATCAGGGTATCAGCTTTGATTTAATTTTCCTATTATCAGCCAAGAAAAAAGATGAATCTGTCAAAATGGTAATATTATTTTCTCGTCACTTATAATCTATTAATTGTGTTTGGAACTTAATTTGCACAGATATCGACGATTGTTCTCCCGATCCGTGTATGAATGGAGGAAATTGTACTGATGGAGTTGACGCCTTTACTTGTGCCTGTGCAGCTGGCTACAATGGGAGTACTTGTGATAACAGTAAGCTATGAAGTCTAAACAATTGACATACCTATGCACATCACTTTTTATGTTCAGCATAATCCAATGAAACTTTTGCTCGATGCTCATCAAGAAACAATATATAGATTAAGATCGAACAAGAAATAAAATAGAAAGAAACATTTAGTCGTTGAAGAAGGAGTCTTTGAGGTTTTCTTAACTCAGAGTCAACAGAAGTGAAAGTACAGACAAAGGATAAAAGGGTGTTTCCGCATTCAGGTGCAGTAATGAAAAAAATTTACGTTTCATGATTTTAGAGTAGACACATGGGAAAATGAGAGTTGGCCATTAAGAATGCAGAGTTCTTATTGTGATTCCCACAACGATCTCTATTCATAAGGATTTGTTTTAAGGTATAACAAGAGTGGCATATTTAATTCTGATCATTACTATTCAATTTTGGCGCTAAGATATGATGAAAGTCAGACAATCTAAGGGTATTTATGATTCTATTTTCTTACTTATTTCACCACCAAATGTAAGTTCACTTGCTTTACCTATCTCTTTTTTTCATGGGCACTTCAAGGTTTGTCAGACGAGTTTCTATTCGAGAATTGTTTATATTTTTAAAGCCAACTTTTTTTAATAAATTCGAACATTAAAAAGACATAATATATTTCACTTACTTCATTTTATATATTTTTATAATAATAATAATAATAGTAAAGTTCTTGTATAGCGTGTAATACGTTATGAAATGACATCTCTATGGGCTCCCAAAGAGCTTTGGAAATTATTACCTAGCTTCAGTTCCGGCAGCGGTTATCAGCGCACAGTGCATTTCAAGGAATAATCCTACCAGGTACCAATTTACCTCACCTGGGTTGAGTGTGGCAAATGTAGATCAATGTCTTGCCAAAGGACATTAGTGCCACGGCGGATTCGAACCGCTAACCTTGTGATCGACAGTCCGGTGACGTATCTACTCGACCACTGCACCTCTTTAAAAAAATTATAAATAAAGCATTTAATCCTAAACTGTCGTTACTTTGCAATCAGGATATCAGTTTTGATTTAATTTTCCTATTATCAGCCAGAACAAAGATGAATCTGTCAAAATGGTAATTATTTTCTCGTCACTTATAATCTCTTAATTGTGTTTGGAACTTAATTTGCACAGATATCGACGACTGTTCTCCCGATCCGTGTATGAATGGAGGAAATTGTACTGATGGAGTTGACGCCTTTACTTGTGCCTGTGCAGCTGGCTACAATGGGAGTACTTGTGATAACAGTAAGCTATGAAGTCTTAACAATTGACATACCTATACACATCACTTTTTATGTTAGGCATAATCCAATGACACTTTTGCTCAATGCTCATCAAGAAACAATATATAGATTAAGATCGAACAAGAAATAAAATAGAAAGAAAGATTTAGTCGTTTGACAGAAAAATCTTAGATTTTTTTAAAAACTCAGAGTCAACAGAAGAGAAAGTACAAGCAAAAGATGGAAAGGGTGTTCCCCGCATTTAGGTGCAGTAATAAGAAAACTTAACGTCTCATGATTTAATAAATTCAAACATTAACAAGACATATATTTCATTTACTTCATTTGATTTATTTGTTAATAGTTTTATAAATGAAGTATTCAATCACCAACTGTTATTAGTTTGCATTTAAATATCAGTTTTGACTTAAATTTCCTGTTATCCGCCAACTAAAGATGAATGTGTCAAAATGGAATTTAGTTTCTCGTCACCTAAAATCCATTCATTGTCTTTGGAACTGAATTTTTACAGATATCGACGATTGTTCTCCCGATCCGTGTTTGAATGGAGGAACTTGTTCTGATGGTGTTGACGCCTTTACTTGTGCCTGTGCAGCTGGCTACAATGGGAGTACTTGTGATAACAGTAAGCTATGAAGTCTTAACAATTGACATACCTGTACACATCACTTTTTACGTTTAGCATAATACAATAAAACTTTTGATTTTTGCTCATCAAGAAACAATATATAGATTAAGATCGAACAAGAAAAAATAGAGAAACATTTAGTCGTTGAAGAAGGAGTCTTTGAGGTTTTCTTAACTCAGAGTCAACAGAAGTGAAAGTACAGACAAAGGATAAAAAGGGTGTTTTCCGCATTCAGGTGCAGTAATGAGAAAAACTTTACGTCTCATGATTTTCGAGTAGACACATTGGGAAAATGAGAGTTGGCCATTAGGAGAGGAGTAGATATTGTGATTCCCACAACGATCTCTATTTATCAGGATTTGTTTGAAGGTATAACAAGAGTGGCATACTTCATTCTGATCATAACTATTCAACTTTTGACGCTAAGATATCCTGAAACTCAGACCATCTAATGACATTTATGATTCTATATTCTTACTTATTTCATCCCCAAATGTAAGTTCACTTGCTTTACCTACCTTTTTTGCATGGGCACATCGAGGTTTGTTAGACGAGATTCTATTCGAGAAGTGTTTATATTTTTAAAGCCAACTTTTTGTATTAAATTCGAACATTAAAACGACATAATATATTTCATTTACTTCATTTTATACATTTTCATCAATAATTCTATAAATAAAGCATTCGATCCTAAACTGTCGTTACTCTGCAATCAGGGTATCAGCTTTGATTTAATTTTCCTATTATCAGCCAAGAAAAAAGATGAATCTGTCAAAATGGTAATATTAATTTCTCATCACATATAACCCATTAATTGTGTTTGGAACTTAATTTGCACAGATATCGACGATTGTTCTCCCGATCCGTGTATGAATGGAGGAAATTGTACTGATGGAGTTGACGCCTTTACTTGTGCCTGTGCAGCTGGCTACAATGGGAGTACTTGTGATAACAGTAAGCTATGAAGTCTAAACAATTGACATACCTATGCACATCACTTTTTATGTTCAGCATAATCCAATGAAACTTTTGCTCGATGTTCATCAAGAAACAATATATAGATTAAGATCGAACAAGAAATAAAATAGAAAGAAACATTTAGTCGTTGAAGAAGGAGTCTTTGAGGTTTTCTTAACTCAGAGTCAACAGAAGTGAAAGTACAGACAAAGGATAAAAAGGGTGTTTCCCGCATTCAGGTGCAGTAATGAGAAAAATTTACGTTTCATGATTTTAGAGTAGACACATGGGAAAATGAGAGTTGGCCATTAAGAATGCAGAGTTCTTATTGTGATTCCCACAACGATCTCTATTCATAAGGATTTGTTTTAAGGTATAACAAGAGTGGCATATTTAATTCTGATCATTACTATTCAATTGTTGGCGCTAAGGTATGATGAAAGTCAGACAATCTAAGGGTATTTATGATTCTATTTTCTTACTTATTTCACCACCAAATGTAAGTTCACTTGCTTTACCTATCTCTTTTTTTCATGGGCACTTCAAGGTTTGTCAGACGAGTTTCTATTCGAGAATTGTTTATATTTTTAAAGCCAACTTTTTTTAATAAATTCGAACATTAAAAAGACATAATATATTTCACTTACTTCATTTTATATATTTTTATAATAATAATAATAATAGTAAAGTTCTTGTATAGCGTGTAATACGTTATGAAATGACATCTCTATGGGCTCCCAAAGAGCTTTGGAAATTATTACCCTAGCTTCAGTTCCGGCAGCGGTTATCAGCGCACAGTGCATTTCAAGGAATAATCCTACCAGGTACCAATTTACCTCACCTGGGTTGAGTGTGGCAAATGTAGATCAATGTCTTGCCAAAGGACATTAGTGCCACGGCGGATTCGAACCGCTAACCTTGTGATCGACAGTCCGGTGACGTATCTACTCGACCACTGCACCTCTTTAAAAAAAAATTATAAATAAAGCATTTAATCCTAAACTGTCGTTACTTTGCAATCAGGATATCAGCTTTGATTTAATTTTCCTATTATCAGCCAGAACAAAGATGAATCTGTCAAAATGGTAATTATTTTCTCGTCACTTATAATCTCTTAATTGTGTTTGGAACTTAATTTGCACAGATATCGACGACTGTTCTCCCGATCCGTGTATGAATGGAGGAAATTGTACTGATGGAGTTGACGCCTTTACTTGTGCCTGTGCAGCTGGCTACAATGGGAGTACTTGTGATAACAGTAAGCTATGAAGTCTTAACAATTGACATACCTATACACATCACTTTTTATGTTAGGCATAATCCAATGACACTTTTGCTCAATGCTCATCAAGAAACAATATATAGATTAAGATCGAACAAGAAATAAAATAGAAAGAAAGATTTAGTCGTTTGACAGAAAAATCTTAGATTTTTTTAAAAACTCAGAGTCAACAGAAGAGAAAGTACAAGCAAAAGATGGAAAGGGTGTTCCCCGCATTTAGGTGCAGTAATAAGAAAACTTAACGTCTCATGATTTAATAAATTCAAACATTAACAAGACATATATTTCATTTACTTCATTTGATTTATTTGTTAATAGTTTTATAAATGAAGTATTCAATCACCAACTGTTATTAGTTTGCATTTAAATATCAGTTTTGACTTAAATTTCCTGTTATCCGCCAACTAAAGATGAATGTGTCAAAATGGAATTTAGTTTCTCGTCACCTAAAATCCATTCATTGTCTTTGGAACTGAATTTTTACAGATATCGACGATTGTTCTCCCGATCCGTGTTTGAATGGAGGAACTTGTTCTGATGGTGTTGACGCCTTTACTTGTGCCTGTGCAGCTGGCTACAATGGGAGTACTTGTGATAACAGTAAGCTATGAAGTCTTAACAATTGACATACCTGTACACATCACTTTTTACGTTTAGCATAATACAATAAAACTTTTGATTTTTGCTCATCAAGAAACAATATATAGATTAAGATCGAACAAGAAAAAAATAGAAACATTTAGTCGTTGAAGAAGGAGTCTTTGAGGTTTTCTTAACTCAGAGTCAACAGAAGTGAAAGTACAGACAAAGGATAAAAAGGGTGTTTTCCGCATTCAGGTGCAGTAATGAGAAAAACTTTACGTCTCATGATTTTCGAGTAGACACATTGGGAAAATGAGAGTTGGCCATTAGGAGAGGGAGTAGATATTGTGATTCCCACAACGATCTCTATTTATCAGGATTTGTTTGAAGGTATAACAAGAGTGGCATACTTCATTCTGATCATAACTATTCAACTTTTGACGCTAAGATATCCTGAAACTCAGACCATCTAATGACATTTATGATTCTATATTCTTACTTATTTCATCCCCAAATGTAAGTTCACTTGCTTTACCTACCTTTTTTGCATGGGCACATCGAGGTTTGTTAGACGAGATTCTATTCGAGAAGTGTTTATATTTTTAAAGCCAACTTTTTTGTATTAAATTCGAACATTAAAACGACATAATATATTTCATTTACTTCATTTTATACATTTTCATCAATAATTCTATAAATAAAGCATTCGATCCTAAACTGGCGTTACTCTGCAATCAGGGTATCAGCTTTGATTTAATTTTCCTATTATCAGCCAAGAAAAAAAGATGAATCCGTCAAAATGGTAATATTAATTTCTCATCACATATAACCCATTAATTGTGTTTGGAACTTAATTTGCACAGATATCGACGATTGTTCTCCCGATCCGTGTATGAATGGAGGAAATTGTACTGATGGAGTTGACGCCTTTACTTGTGCCTGTGCAGCTGGCTACAATGGGAGTACTTGTGATAACAGTAAGCTATGAAGTCTAAACAATTGACATACCTATGCACATCACTTTTTATGTTCAGCATAATCCAATGAAACTTTTGCTCGATGTTCATCAAGAAACAATATATAGATTAAGATCGAACAAGAAATAAAATAGAAAGAAACATTTAGTCGTTGAAGAAGGAGTCTTTGAGGTTTTCTTAACTCAGAGTCAACAGAAGTGAAAGTACAGACAAAGGATAAAAAGGGTGTTTCCGCATTCAGGTGCAGTAATGAGAAAAATTTACGTTTCATGATTTTAGAGTAGACACATGGGAAAATGAGAGTTGGCCATTAAGAATGCAGAGTTCTTATTGTGATTCCCACAACGATCTCTATTCATAAGGATTTGTTTTAAGGTATAACAAGAGTGGCATATTTAATTCTGATCATTACTATTCAATTGTTGGCGCTAAGGTATGATGAAAGTCAGACAATCTAAGGGTATTTATGATTCTATTTTCTTACTTATTTCACCACCAAATGTAAGTTCACTTGCTTTACCTATCTCTTTTTTTCATGGGCACTTCAAGGTTTGTCAGACGAGTTTCTATTCGAGAATTGTTTATATTTTTAAAGCCAACTTTTTTAATAAATTCGAACATTAAAAAGACATAATATATTTCACTTACTTCATTTTATATATTTTTATAATAATAATAATAATAGTAAAGTTCTTGTATAGCGTGTAATACGTTATGAAATGACATCTCTATGGGCTCCCAAAGAGCTTTGGAAATTATTACCCTAGCTTCAGTTCCGGCAGCGGTTATCAGCGCACAGTGCATTTCAAGGAATAATCCTACCAGGTACCAATTTACCTCACCTGGGTTGAGTGTGGCAAATGTAGATCAATGTCTTGCCAAAGGACATTAGTGCCACGGCGGATTCGAACCGCTAACCTTGTGATCGACAGTCCGGTGACGTATCTACTCGACCACTGCACCTCTTTAAAAAAAAATTATAAATAAAGCATTTAATCCTAAACTGTCGTTACTTTGCAATCAGGATATCAGCTTTGATTTAATTTTCCTATTATCAGACCAGAACAAAGATGAATCTGTCAAAATGGTAATTATTTTCTCGTCACTTATAATCTCTTAATTGTGTTTGGAACTTAATTTGCACAGATATCGACGACTGTTCTCCCGATCCGTGTATGAATGGAGGAAATTGTACTGATGGAGTTGACGCCTTTACTTGTGCCTGTGCAGCTGGCTACAATGGGAGTACTTGTGATAACAGTAAGCTATGAAGTCTTAACAATTGACATACCTATACACATCACTTTTTATGTTAGGCATAATCCAATGACACTTTTGCTCAATGCTCATCAAGAAACAATATATAGATTAAGATCGAACAAGAAATAAAATAGAAAGAAAGATTTAGTCGTTTGACAGAAAAATCTTAGATTTTTTTAAAAACTCAGAGTCAACAGAAGAGAAAGTACAAGCAAAAGATGGAAAGGGTGTTCCCCGCATTTAGGTGCAGTAATAAGAAAACTTAACGTCTCATGATTTAATAAATTCAAACATTAACAAGACATATATTTCATTTACTTCATTTGATTTATTTGTTAATAGTTTTATAAATGAAGTATTCAATCACCAACTGTTATTAGTTTGCATTTAAATATCAGTTTTGACTTAAATTTCCTGTTATCCGCCAACTAAAGATGAATGTGTCAAAATGGAATTTAGTTTCTCGTCACCTAAAATCCATTCATTGTCTTTGGAACTGAATTTTTACAGATATCGACGATTGTTCTCCCGATCCGTGTTTGAATGGAGGAACTTGTTCTGATGGTGTTGACGCCTTTACTTGTGCCTGTGCAGCTGGCTACAATGGGAGTACTTGTGATAACAGTAAGCTATGAAGTCTTAACAATTGACATACCTGTACACATCACTTTTTACGTTTAGCATAATACAATAAAACTTTTGATTTTTGCTCATCAAGAAACAATATATAGATTAAGATCGAACAAGAAAAAATAGAGAAACATTTAGTCGTTGAAGAAGGAGTCTTTGAGGTTTTCTTAACTCAGAGTCAACAGAAGTGAAAGTACAGACAAAGGATAAAAAGGGTGTTTTCCGCATTCAGGTGCAGTAATGAGAAAAACTTTACGTCTCATGATTTTCGAGTAGACACATTGGGAAAATGAGAGTTGGCCATTAGGAGAGGGAGTAGATATTGTGATTCCCACAACGATCTCTATTTATCAGGATTTGTTTGAAGGTATAACAAGAGTGGCATACTTCATTCTGATCATAACTATTCAACTTTTGACGCTAAGATATCCTGAAACTCAGACCATCTAATGACATTTATGATTCTATATTCTTACTTATTTCATCCCCAAATGTAAGTTCACTTGCTTTACCTACCTTTTTTGCATGGGCACATCGAGGTTTGTTAGACGAGATTCTATTCGAGAAGTGTTTATATTTTTAAAGCCAACTTTTTGTATTAAATTCGAACATTAAAACGACATAATATATTTCATTTACTTCATTTTATACATTTTCATCAATAATTCTATAAATAAAGCATTCGATCCTAAACTGGCGTTACTCTGCAATCAGGGTATCAGCTTTGATTTAATTTTCCTATTATCAGCCAAGAAAAAAAGATGAATCCGTCAAAATGGTAATATTAATTTCTCATCACATATAACCCATTAATTGTGTTTGGAACTTAATTTGCACAGATATCGACGATTGTTCTCCCGATCCGTGTATGAATGGAGGAAATTGTACTGATGGAGTTGACGCCTTTACTTGTGCCTGTGCAGCTGGCTACAATGGGAGTACTTGTGATAACAGTAAGCTATGAAGTCTAAACAATTGACATACCTATGCACATCACTTTTTATGTTCAGCATAATCCAATGAAACTTTTGCTCGATGTTCATCAAGAAACAATATATAGATTAAGATCGAACAAGAAATAAAATAGAAAGAAACATTTAGTCGTTGAAGAAGGAGTCTTTGAGGTTTTCTTAACTCAGAGTCAACAGAAGTGAAAGTACAGACAAAGGATAAAAAGGGTGTTTCCGCATTCAGGTGCAGTAATGAGAAAAACTTTACGTTTCATGATTTTAGAGTAGACACATGGGAAAATGAGAGTTGGCCATTAAGAATGCAGAGTTCTTATTGTGATTCCCACAACGATCTCTATTCATAAGGATTTGTTTTAAGGTATAACAAGAGTGGCATATTTAATTCTGATCATTACTATTCAATTGTTGGCGCTAAGGTATGATGAAAGTCAGACAATCTAAGGGTATTTATGATTCTATTTTCTTACTTATTTCACCACCAAATGTAAGTTCACTTGCTTTACCTATCTCTTTTTTTCATGGGCACTTCAAGGTTTGTCAGACGAGTTTCTATTCGAGAATTGTTTATATTTTTAAAGCCAACTTTTTTTAATAAATTCGAACATTAAAAAGACATAATATATTTCACTTACTTCATTTTATATATTTTTATAATAATAATAATAATAGTAAAGTTCTTGTATAGCGTGTAATACGTTATGAAATGACATCTCTATGGGCTCCCAAAGAGCTTTGGAAATTATTACCTAGCTTCAGTTCCGGCAGCGGTTATCAGCGCACAGTGCATTTCAAGGAATAATCCTACCAGGTACCAATTTACCTCACCTGGGTTGAGTGTGGCAAATGTAGATCAATGTCTTGCCAAAGGACATTAGTGCCACGGCGATTCGAACCGCTAACCTTGTGATCGACAGTCCGGTGACGTATCTACTCGACCACTGCACCTCTTTAAAAAAAAATTATAAATAAAGCATTTAATCCTAAACTGTCGTTACTTTGCAATCAGGATATCAGCTTTGATTTAATTTTCCTATTATCAGCCCAGAAAAAAGATGAATCTGTCAAAATGGTTATTAATTTCTCGTCACTTATAATCCATTTATTGTGTTTGGAACTTAATTTGCACAGATATCGACGATTGTTCTCCCGATCCGTGTATGAATGGAGGAAATTGTACTGATGGAGTTGACGCCTTTACTTGTGCCTGTGCAGCTGGCTACAATGGGAGTACTTGTGATAACAGTAAGCTATGAAGTCTTAACAATTGACATACCTATACACATCACTTTTTATGTTAGGCATAATCCAATGACACTTTTGCTCAATGCTCATCAAGAAACAATATATAGATTAAGATCGAACAAGAAATAAAATAGAAAGAAAGATTTAGTCGTTTGACAGAAAAATCTTAGATTTTTTTAAAAACTCAGAGTCAACAGAAGAGAAAGTACAAGCAAAAGATGGAAAGGGTGTTCCCCGCATTTAGGTGCAGTAATAAGAAAACTTAACGTCTCATGATTTAATAAATTCAAACATTAACAAGACATATATTTCATTTACTTCATTTGATTTATTTGTTAATAGTTTTATAAATGAAGTATTCAATCACCAACTGTTATTAGTTTGCATTTAAATATCAGTTTTGACTTAAATTTCCTGTTATCCGCCAACTAAAGATGAATGTGTCAAAATGGAATTTAGTTTCTCGTCACCTAAAATCCATTCATTGTCTTTGGAACTGAATTTTTACAGATATCGACGATTGTTCTCCCGATCCGTGTTTGAATGGAGGAACTTGTTCTGATGGTGTTGACGCCTTTACTTGTGCCTGTGCAGCTGGCTACAATGGGAGTACTTGTGATAACAGTAAGCTATGAAGTCTTAACAATTGACATACCTGTACACATCACTTTTTACGTTTAGCATAATACAATAAAACTTTTGATTTTTGCTCATCAAGAAACAATATATAGATTAAGATCGAACAAGAAAAAATAGAGAAACATTTAGTCGTTGAAGAAGGAGTCTTTGAGGTTTTCTTAACTCAGAGTCAACAGAAGTGAAAGTACAGACAAAGGATAAAAAGGGTGTTTTCCGCATTCAGGTGCAGTAATGAGAAAAACTTTACGTCTCATGATTTTCGAGTAGACACATTGGGAAAATGAGAGTTGGCCATTAGGAGAGGGAGTAGATATTGTGATTCCCACAACGATCTCTATTTATCAGGATTTGTTTGAAGGTATAACAAGAGTGGCATACTTCATTCTGATCATAACTATTCAACTTTTGACGCTAAGATATCCTGAAACTCAGACCATCTAATGACATTTATGATTCTATATTCTTACTTATTTCATCCCCAAATGTAAGTTCACTTGCTTTACCTACCTTTTTTGCATGGGCACATCGAGGTTTGTTAGACGAGATTCTATTCGAGAAGTGTTTATATTTTTAAAGCCAACTTTTTTGTATTAAATTCGAACATTAAAACGACATAATATATTTCATTTACTTCATTTAATACATTTTCATCAATAATTCTATAAATAAAGCATTCGATCCTAAACTGTCGTTACTCTGCAATCAGGGTATCAGCTTTGATTTAATTTTCCTATTATCAGCCAAGAAAAAAAGATGAATCTGTCAAAATGGTAATATTAATTTCTCATCACATATAACCCATTAATTGTGTTTAGAACTTAATTTGCACAGATATCGACGATTGTTCTCCCGATCCGTGTATGAATGGAGGAAATTGTACTGATGGAGTTGACGCCTTTACTTGTGCCTGTGCAGCTGGCTACAATGGGAGTACTTGTGATAACAGTAAGCTATGAAGTCTAAACAGATGACATACCTATACACATCACTTTTTATGTTAGGCATAATCCAATGACACTTTTGCTCGATGCTCATCAAGAAACAATATATAGATTAAGATCGAACAAGAAATAAAATAGAGAAACATTTAGTCGTTGAAGAAGGAGTCTTTGAGGTTTTCTTAACTCAGAGTCAACAGAAGTGAAAGTACAGACAAAGGATAAAAAGGGTGTTTCCCGCATTCAGGTGCAGTAATGAGAAAAACTTTACGTCTCATGATTTTCGAGTAGACACATTGGGAAAATGAGAGTTGGCCATTAGGAGAGCGGAATTGATATTGTGATTCCCACAACGATCTCTATTTATCAGGATTTGTTTGAAGGTATAATAAGAGTGGCATATTTCATTGTGATCATAACTATTCAACTTTTGACGCTAAGATATCCTGAAACTAAGACCATCTAAGGACATTTATGATTCTATTTTCTCACTTATTTCACCCCCAAATGTAAGTTCACTTGCTTTACCTACCTTTTCCTTGCATGGGCACATCAAGGTTTGTCAGACGAGTTTCTTTTCGAGAATTGTTAATATTTTTAAAGCCAATATTTTTGAATAAATTCGAACATTAAAAAGACATGATATATTTCATTTACTTCATTTGATATATTTTCATCAATAATTCTATAAATAAAGCATTCGCTCCTAAACTGTCGTTAATTTGAAATCAGGATTTCATTTTTGATTTAATTGTCCTGTTATCTGCCAAAAATGAAAAAGATTAATCTGTCCAAATGGTCATTATTTTCTCGTCACTTATAATCCATTAATTGTATTTGGAACTTAATTTGCACAGATATCGACGATTGTTCTCCCGATCCGTGTATGAATGGAGGAAATTGTACTGATGGAGTTGACGCCTTTACTTGTGCCTGTACAGCTGGCTACAATGGGAGTACTTGTGATAACAGTAAGCTATGAAGTCTAAACAATTGACATACCTGTATACATCACTTTTTACGTTTATAATAATACAATTAAAATTTTGCTCCATGCGCATCAAGGTTTGTCGGACGAGTTTTTTGGGGGTGGAATTGTTAATATTTTTAAAGCCAACAATTTAAAATAAATTCGAATATTTAAGAGACATAATATATTTCATGTACTTCCTTTGATATATTTTTATCAATATTTCTATAAATAAAGCTGTCGATCCTAAACTGTCGATACTTTGCAATCAGGGTATCAGTTTTTATTTAATCTTCATATTATCAGCCAAGAACAAAGATGAATCTGTCAAAATGGTAATTATTTTCTGGTCACTTATAATCTCTTAATTGTGTTTGGAACTTAATTTGCACAGATATCGACGACTGTTCTCCCGATCCGTGTATGAATGGAGGAAATTGTACTGATGGAGTTGACGCCTTTACTTGTGCCTGTGCAGCTGGCTACAATGGGAGTACTTGTGATAACAGTAAGCTATGAAGTCTTAACAATTGACATACCTATACACATCACTTTTTATGTTAGGCATAATCCAATGACACTTTTGCTCAATGCTCATCAAGAAACAATATATAGATTAAGATCGAACAAGAAATTAAATAGAAAGAAAGATTTAGTCGTTTGACAGAAAAATCTTAGATTTTTTAAAAACTCAGAGTCAACAGAAGAGAAAGAACAAGCAAAAGATGGAAGGGTGTTCCCCGCATTTAGGTGCAGTAATAAGAAAACTTAACGTCTCATGATTTACTAAATTCAAACATTAACAAGACATATATTTCATTTACTTCATTTGATTTATTTGTTAATAGTTTTATAAATGAAGTATTCAATCACCAACTGTTATTAGTTTGCATTTAAATATCAGTTTTGACTTAAATTTCCTGTTATCCGCCAACTAAAGATGAATGTGTCAAAATGGAATTTAGTTTCTCGTCACCTAAAATCCATTCATTGTCTTTGGAACTGAATTTTTACAGATATCGACGATTGTTCTCCCGATCCGTGTTTGAATGGAGGAACTTGTTCTGATGGTGTTGACGCCTTTACTTGTGCCTGTGCAGCTGGCTACAATGGGAGTACTTGTGATAACAGTAAGCTATGAAGTCTTAACAATTGACATACCTGTACACATCACTTTTTACGTTTAGCATAATACAATAAAACTTTTGATTTTTGCTCATCAAGAAACAATATATAGATTAAGATCGAACAAGAAAAAATAGAGAAACATTTAGTCGTTGAAGAAGGAGTCTTTGAGGTTTTCTTAACTCAGAGTCAACAGAAGTGAAAGTACAGACAAAGGATAAAAAGGGTGTTTTCCGCATTCAGGTGCAGTAATGAGAAAAACTTTACGTCTCATGATTTTCGAGTAGACACATTGGGAAAATGAGAGTTGGCCATTAGGAGAGGGGAGTTGATATTGTGATTCCCACAACGATCTCTATTTATCAGGATTTGTTTGAAGGTATAACAAGAGTGGCATACTTCATTCTGATCATAACTATTCAACTTTTGACGCTAAGATATCCTGAAACTCAGACCATCTAATGACATTTATGATTCTATATTCTTACTTATTTCATCCCCAAATGTAAGTTCACTTGCTTTACCTACCTTTTTTTTGCATGGGCACATCGAGGTTTGTTAGACGAGATTCTATTCGAGAAGTGTTTATATTTTTAAAGCCAACTTTTTTGTATTAAATTCGAACATTAAAACGACATAATATATTTCATTTACTTCATTTTATACATTTTCATCAATAATTCTATAAATAAAGCATTCGATCCTAAACTGTCGTTACTCTGCAATCAGGGTATCAGCTTTGATTTAATTTTCCTATTATCAGCCAAGAAAAAAGATGAATCTGTCAAAATGGTAATATTAATTTCTCATCACATATAACCCATTAATTGTGTTTGGAACTTAATTTGCACAGATATCGACGATTGTTCTCCCGATCCGTGTTTGAATGGAGGAACTTGTTCTGATGGTGTTGACGCCTTTACTTGTGCCTGTGCAGCTGGCTACAATGGGAGTACTTGTGATAACAGTAAGCTATGAAGTCTAAACAATTGACATACCTATGCACATCACTTTTTATGTTCAGCATAATCCAATGAAACTTTTGCTCGATGCTCATCAAGAAACAATATATAGATTAAGATCGAACAAGAAATAAAATAGAAAGAAACATTTAGTCGTTGAAGAAGGAGTCTTTGAGGTTTTCTTAACTCAGAGTCAACAGAAGTGAAAGTACAGACAAAGGATAGAAAGGGTGTTTCCCGCATTCAGGTGCAGTAATGAGAAAAACTTTACGTTTCATGATTTTAGAGTAGACACATGGGAAAATGAGAGTTGGCCATTAAGAATGCAGAGTTCTTATTGTGATTCCCACAACGATCTCTATTCATAAGGATTTGTTTTAAGGTATAACAAGAGTGGCATATTTAATTCTGATCATTACTATTCAATTGTTGGCGCTAAGGTATGATGAAAGTCAGACAATCTAAGGGTATTTATGATTCTATTTTCTCACTTATTTCACCACCAAATGTAAGTTCACTTGCTTTACCTATCTCTTTTTTTCATGGGCACTTCAAGGTTTGTCAGACGAGTTTCTATTCGAGAATTGTTTATATTTTTAAAGCCAACTTTTTTAAATAAATTCGAACATTAAAAAGACATAATATATTTCACTTACTTCATTTGATTTATTTGTTAATAGTTTTATAAATGAAGTATTCAATCACCAACTGTTATTAGTTTGCATTTAAATATCAGTTTTGACTTAAATTTCCTGTTATCCGCCAACTAAAGATGAATGTGTCAAAATGGAATTTAGTTTCTCGTCACCTAAAATCCATTCATTGTCTTTGGAACTGAATTTTTACAGATATCGACGATTGTTCTCCCGATCCGTGTTTGAATGGAGGAACTTGTTCTGATGGTGTTGACGCCTTTACTTGTGCCTGTGCAGCTGGCTACAATGGGAGTACTTGTGATAACAGTAAGCTATGAAGTCTTAACAATTGACATACCTGTACACATCACTTTTTACGTTTAGCATAATACAATAAAACTTTTGATTTTTGCTCATCAAGAAACAATATATAGATTAAGATCGAACAAGAAAAAAAGAGAAACATTTAGTCGTTGAAGAAGGAGTCTTTGAGGTTTTCTTAA
Organism: Mesocentrotus franciscanus; assembly: GCA_037976565.1. Classification (NCBI taxonomy): domain Eukaryota; kingdom Metazoa; phylum Echinodermata; class Echinoidea; order Camarodonta; family Strongylocentrotidae; genus Mesocentrotus; species Mesocentrotus franciscanus. Next base: position 24,961,355 of record CP137684.1, on the reverse strand, counting down.
CTCAGAGTCAACAGAAGTGAAAGTACAGACAAAGGATAAAAAGGGTGTTTTCCGCATTCAGGTGCAGTAATGAGAAAAACTTTACGTCTCATGATTTTCGAGTAGACACATTGGGAAAATGAGAGTTGGCCATTAGGAGAGGGGAGTTGATATTGTGATTCCCACAACGATCTCTATTTATCAGGATTTGTTTTAAGGTATAACAAGAGTGGCATATTTAATTCTGATCATTACTATTCAATTGTTGGCGCTAAGGTATGATGAAAGTCAGACAATCTAAGGGTATTTATGATTCTATTTTCTTACTTATTTCACCACCAAATGTAAGTTCACTTGCTTTACCTATCTCTTTTTTTCATGGGCACTTCAAGGTTTGTCAGACGAGTTTCTATTCGAGAATTGTTTATATTTTTAAAGCCAACTTTTTTAAATAAATTCGAACATTAAAAGACATAATATATTTCACTTACTTCATTTTATATATTTTTATAATAATAATAATAATAGTAAAGTTCTTGTATAGCGTGTAATACGTTATGAAATGACATCTCTATGGGCTCCCAAAGAGCTTTGGAAATTATTACCCTAGCTTCAGTTCCGGCAGCGGTTATCAGCGCACAGTGCATTTCAAGGAATAATCCTACCAGGTACCAATTTACCTCACCTGGGTTGAGTGTGGCAAATGTAGATCAATGTCTTGCCAAAGGACATTAGTGCCGCGGCGGGATTCGAACCGCGAACCTTGTGATCGACAGTCCGGTGACGTATCTACTCGACCACTGCACCTCTTTAAAAAAAAATTATAAATAAAGCATTTAATCCTAAACTGTCGTTACTTTGCAATCAGGATATCAGCTTTGATTTAATTTTCCTATTATCAGCCAAGAAAAAAAAGATTAATCTGTCAAAATGGTTATTAATTTCTCGTCACTTATAATCCATTTATTGTGTTTGGAACTTAATTTGCACAGATATCGACGATTGTTCTCCCGATCCGTGTATGAATGGAGGAAATTGTACTGATGGAGTTGACGCCTTTACTTGTGCCTGTGCAGCTGGCTACAATGGGAGTACTTGTGATAACAGTAAGCTATGAAGTCTAAACAGATGACATACCTATACACATCACTTTTTATGTTAGGCATTATCCAATGACACTTTTGCTCGATGCTCATCAAGAAACAATATATAGATTAAGATCGAACAAGAAATAAAATAGAAAGAAAGATTTAGTCGTTTGACAGAAAAATCTTAGATTTTTTTAAAAATCAGAGTCAACAGAAGAGAAAGTACAAGCAAAAGATGGAAAGGGTGTTCCCCGCATTTAGGTGCAGTAATAAGAAAACTTAACGTCTCATGATTTAATAAATTCAAACATTAACAAGACATATATTTCATTTACTTCATTTGATTTATTTGTTAATAGTTTTATAAATGAAGTATTCAATCACCAACTGTTATTAGTTTGCATTTAAATATCAGTTTTGACTTAAATTTCCTGTTATCCGCCAACTAAAGATGAATGTGTCAAAATGGAATTTAGTTTCTCGTCACCTAAAATCCATTCATTGTCTTTGGAACTGAATTTTTACAGATATCGACGATTGTTCTCCCGATCCGTGTTTGAATGGAGGAACTTGTTCTGATGGTGTTGACGCCTTTACTTGTGCCTGTGCAGCTGGCTACAATGGGAGTACTTGTGATAACAGTAAGCTATGAAGTCTAAACAGATGACATACCTACACACATAAACTTTTTATGTAAAGCAGAATCCATGACATTTTTGCTCGATGCTCATCAAGAAATAATAGATTAAGAGCAGCAGCAGTAAGGATATAAAAGAAAGAAACATTTAGTCGTTTGACAGAAAAATCTTAGATTTTTTTAAAAACTCAGAGTCAACAGAAGAGAAAGTACAAACAAAAGATGGAAAGGTGTTTCATATTTTGGTGAAGTAATGAAAAACCTTTACTTCTCTTGATTTTCGAGAAGACACATGGGAAAATGGAAATCCATGGTCCTTGGTATAGAGCAGAGTTGATATTGTGATTCTGGTGATATTTTGGTGAAGTAATGAAAAACCTTTACTTCTCTTGATTTTCGAGAAGACACATGGGAAAATGGAAATCCATGGTCCTTGGTATAGAGCAGAGTTGATATTGTGATTCCTACAACGATCTCAATTCATAAGGATTTGTTTTAAGGTATAACAAGAATGGCATATTTCATCCTGGAACAGGTAATAACTAATCAAATTTTGGCGCTAAGGTATCCTGAAACTCAGACCATCTAAGGACATTAATGATTCTATTTCTTACTTATTTCACCCCCCAAATGTAAGTTCACTTTCTTTACCTACCTTTTTTTTGCATGGGAACATCAAGGTTTGTCAGACGAGATTCTTTTCGAGAATTGTATATATCTTGAAAGCCAACATTTTTGAATAAATTCGAACATTTACAAGACATATATTTCACTTACTTCATTTGATTTATTTGTTAATAGTTTTATAAATGAAGCATTCAATCATCAACTGTTATTAGTTTGCAATTAAATATCAGTTTTGACTTAATTTTCCTGTTATCCGCCAAATAAAGATGAATGTGTCAAAATGGAATTTAGTTTCTCGTCACCTAAAATCCATTCATTGTCTTTGGAACTGAATTTGCACAGATATCGACGATTGTTCTCCCGATCCGTGTTTGAATGGAGGAACTTGTACTGATGGACTTGACACCTTTACTTGTGCCTGTGATGCTGGCTTCACTGGGAGTGTGTGTGAAACAGGTAATCTATACAGTCTAAACAGATGACATACCTAGACACATACACATTGAATGTAAAGCAAAATCCAATGAAATGAAAAGAAAGAAACATTTAGTCATTGGAGAGGACAATCTTTGAGGATTTTCAGAATTCAGAGTGCCAGTAGTTTAAGGACAGACGAACGGTTCGAGGGTGTTTCACATTTTGGTTCAGTATTGAGAGAAACTACACTCCTTTTGACTTCGAGTAGACACATATGAAATGGGAGTGCATGTTATTTGAAGAGCAGATTTTATATTGTGATTCCCACAATGATCTCTATTGATGAAGATTTGTTTTAAGATATTATAATAGTGTCATATTTCATCCTTATCATAGCGATTCAACTTTAGCGCTAAGGTGTCTTGAAACTCAGACTTAGGACATTTCTGCTTCCATTTTCATATTCATTTGTTGTTTAAATTGAATTTCACTCCTAAAGAAAAGATCATTTACTTAACATACCTTTTTTATTGCAGGGGTACATCAAGGTTCGTCAGATGACAAGATTTTTCAAAAAAGTTGAACATTATAAAGAAATATTTTGTTCATTTAATTTACTTGATGTATTCATAAATAATTTTACAAATGAAGTATTTCATTTCTCAACTGTCATTAATTTGCAATTAAACTACCAGTTTTGACTTAGTTTTCCTATCATCAGCCAAAGAACGATAAATCTGTCAAAATTGTTTATTTGTTAGTTGTGTTCATATATACCAGTTCCAAACCATTGCAAGTTTCCACGATAAAAAAGACTGTCAACAAATAATAAATCATCTACATTTACATGATACGGGCAGAGAAAGTTTTATGGTAGATTGGGAGGGCATGGAGCTGGTAGCGAGAAAGAGCCAGGGTCGGTATTCAGTTCAATAATTAGAATAAGTAAGAAATTTACTAAGTAAATGGCTAAGCTAAGAAGTTTACTTATCTCGTATTCAAATCGAATTTCAGACCTTAACTTACCTGAGACAAATTCTAAGTAAAATACTTACTGATAAGCAATGTGACATCACACGGTCAATCAAAAGTAATGCGCAATTAACGCGTCGCAATTATTGCGCGCTAATATATTATTGTGCGTAGGTTATGATACTGCGTAAGAAAACCATATGCCTGCCAATCAAGGCCTCCAAATTATTGGCTTAAGTTTGGTGGGGAGCTATCTTAAATTTAGGGCAAAATACTTAGCCAAAACTTTGAATATAATTCCAAAATTGGCTAAGTATTTTATCTAAGACAAATACTAAGTAAAAAGCTTAAATTTTGTACTTAAGTATTGAATTGAATACGGGCCCTTGGCCGGTATTCAATTCAGTACTCAGAATAAGTAAGAAATTTACTAAGTAAATGGCTAAGCTAAGAAGTTTACTTATCTCGTATTCAATCGCATTTTAGACTTTTACTTACCTTAGACAAAATCTAAGTAAAATACATACTGATAAGCATTGTGACATCACACGGTCAATCAAAAGTAATGCGCAATTAACGCGTCGCAATACTGTAAATGCGCGCTAATATAATTGTGCGCAGGTTATGATACTGCGTAAGAAAACCATATGCCTGCCAATCAAGGCCTCCAAATAATTGGCTTAAGTCTGGTAGGGAGCTGTCTTAAATTTAGGGTAAAATACTTAGCCAAAAGTTTGAATTGAATACCAAAATTGGCTAAGTACTTTATCTAAGCCAAATACTAAGTAAAAAGCTTAAATTTTGTACTCAAGTATTGAACTGAATACGGGCCCTGGGCCGGTATTCAATTCAATACTCAGAATAAGTAAGAAATTTACTAAGTAAATGGCTAAGCTAAGAAGTTTACTTATCTCGTATTCAAATCGCATTTTAGACTTTTACTTACCTTAGACAAAATCTAAGTAAAATACTTTCTGATAAGCATTGTGACATCACACGGTCAATCAAAAGTAATGCGCAATTAACGCGTCGCAATAAATGCGCGCTAATATAATTGTGCGCAGGTTATAATACTGCGTAAGAAAACCATATGCCTGCCAATCAAGGCCTCCAAATAATTGGCTTAAGTCTGGTAGGGAGCTGTCTTAAATTTAGGGTAAAATACTTAGCCAAAAGTTTGAATTGAATACCAAAATTGGCTAAGTATTTTATCTAAGCCAAATACTAAGTAAAAAGCTTAAATTTTGTACTTAAGTATTGAATTGAATACGGGCCCTGGACTTTGCCAAAAGGTTTTGCGAAGCTTTCTGAGGAAGTGTTAGGACTTAAACTTGAAACAAGACAAACACGATTGCATCTCCTTCATGTCCCCCGCCCTCAATCCAGTATCGGAAATGGATGAAATTATTCGTGACTTATCACAATGAAAAGAAAAGGCCTATAATCATATTCAACTGACGACTATGATCTTGACCTATTTCCCCCCAAATGTAATTGGATAATCTTCCGATAATAATATCGTTACCATTTTTAGATATTTCGATAGCAAGGCTAATAAAAAATTGACCTCTGTGACCTAGGACCTATTTCCCCCTAACCTAATTAGATGGTCTTCCTATTGTAATACATATAATCAACGACTTTGATTCTCGTATCTCAAGTGGTTCTTGCGATATCGCGATAACAATACCTGGAATTTCATACGTTGACCTTTGAACTTGTTAATCAACAATCTATCAGATTGCCTTCTTATGGTGATACATACAATCATCAAGTATGAAGTTCATATCTCAAGTGGTTCTTGATATATCGCGATATCGAAAAGCGGGACGGAGGGACGGACGGACAACCCAACATTATAATGCCTCCGGCACCACCTTCGCTAGGCGTAGGCATACCTATCACACAGCCACACATGTAATTAAAATTGGATGTGTCATAGTACACTTACCCAAACTTTCTAATGAAATTGTTTAGCAATGAAAAATGCTTGATATTCAAACATCAGCACTCTTTTTATCCGGTTCTAGGACACCTACCCCCTAGGACAACTACCCCAAGACAACTAACCCCTAGGACAACTACCCCTCCGGACAACTACCCCCAGACATCTAACCCCTACGACAACCAGCCTCTAGGGACAACTACCCCCGGACAACTATCCTAGGGGTTGTTGTCTGTGAGTAGTTGTCCGGGGGTACTTGTCCTAGGGGGGTAGTTGTCTGGGGGTTGTTGTTCGGGGGTAGTTTTCCTAGGGGGTAGTTGTCCGGGGGGTAGTTGGCCTAGAGGGTGCTTGCCCTAGGGGGTAGTTGTCCTAGGAGGTAGTTGTCCTAGAGGGTGGTTATCCGGGGGTGGACCTCCAGGGAGTAGGTGTCTGGATACGCTTTTTTCCATCAGTTATTGTCTTGGGTCAGATAATTTTTGGTTACGGTAATACAACCTTTCACGGTTACAAGAATGCGCATGTGCCGACATGGGCGCCATTTTAAATTGCGAGTAGCCATTTTAAATACACCCTTTGACGGTCAAAAAAGTGCGCATGCTCCTGCGGCGCCATTTTAAATTACGAGTTAACAACTTGTTTAGCCGTAATTTAAAATGGCGCTCATGTCAATATGATATGGGCACGCAGCGCAGGCAGTGAGGCAACAATACATGCGCATCTAAAAACATTGATGACGCAATGTTTACTTGCAAATTAAAATACCGGCCTTAACCGTGAAAGGGTGTATTACGAGTCAACATTGCAAGTAACTTTTATTTGATATAGCTTGCGAAGCGCACGTGTCGATATGATATGAGTGCGCAGCGCAGTCAATGAGGCAACAATATATGGGCGTCTGAAAGAATTGACGCAATGTTTACTCACAAATTAAAATGGCAGCCTTAACCGTGAAGGGTGTATGGTATGTTTTTAACTGCAATAATAGTCTCTCTTTGTGCGCACTAACCTATTAAACATGGAATTCATTTGCCATCAACAATGATTTAGATTAATCTTGCAATGATTCCTACTACTAATTTTATCAAAATATCGGGGATTTTCGTTGCATAGATCAATTATTGCCTTTCCTAATTTCTTCATTGGATTTGTCTACTCTTGTTGTGGCTGCAGAATAGGTTTATCTATCGTACCTAGCTTGACGGCATTGCATGATACATGGGGATGAATACAGCCTCAACTTGAGCTTGGATAGATAGTCTTAATGAACTCAGTTTCATGAATCATCTGCATATGAGGATGAACCTGTGGAAAGAATACAACCTGGTTTATTTGCGATAAAAAGTATCAGGGCATGTTTATTATCGTATCGCTTGATAATTCCTTTACATATCGATTTTTTTCGATATTTTCACTTTTTTCTTTTTTCTTTTCACCTTTCCTTTAATTGTTTTACTTTTTATATTCATAGAAATTATCTACTTGGATTATGGAGCAGACATTGATGAACAAGTTACTTTCCAATCTAATTCACTGGCTTGGGGATGTGTTGACGTCAAGTCATGTATTCCGATTGGCGATGGGCGTCTGTTCACAACGATACGGGTAAGTTAAATATGTTTAATGTAATTATTATTATTATTATAATTATTATTACTACAACAACTACTACTACTCCTAGAAGTAGTAGTAGTAGTAGGAGTAGTAGTAGTCGTAGGAGTAGTAGTAGTAGTAGTATTGATGATTTGGTGTATCAGTCCCTGGGAATTAGGGAAATTGCAGTGACCACTAGATCTCTCCTCCCTGTAAAACTGATTGGGATGAGCTGGTGGACCACCCCACCGGGGTTTTCCCCTACTTGTATACAAATAGTGTAGTGTGATATATCTGCATAGGCCCTACATGTAAATGAATCTTAACACGGAAGTATGTGGCCTTCTTAGCCTTTGAAACAAAAAGGCATAGCTTATAGTCTTACCATCATTACAAAAAAATCATGAGCAACGTTTCACCGTCGGGATTCGATTAATATTTATTAAGTATTTATTCATTCGTCCCTCTTCTGGTAAAATGTTATGTAAAGATAAACACAAATTATTTCTCATAATAAACATGTTTGCCGCATATCAATACTGTTCTACACTACAGTTAATATACAAGCTCAACACTAAACAATTACCTTTGACTTTTAATATGTTCGTAAAAAAAATATTCGATTCATAGTTACTTTACACGCCAGACGAGCTTTTTCCATCTACCATTAAATAGAACATCGTTTGCACAAAAGACATTTGTTTTTTACACGTCCAAAACTGTGGAATTCTCTTTCAAATGGTATTATACAGTGTAGTTTGATACACTTTTGTAATAAATGTATTGTATTGTGCAAATTGATCTATATGTATATTAATATGTGAATATGTAAAACTGTACCATCATTGTAAATATGAAAAATTGAAAGAGAAAAAATAAATGAATTGAATTGAATCGAATTGGATATTCTGATTAGTCTAAACTGCTGGCATGGGAGCAAATAGCGAAAAATATTGACCGGGCCTATTTTTACTTGCGCATACTTGGCAAGTACGCTGTAGATGCGTACAACGTTGACACTAAATACACACATCGAGACTCGCACACTACTCTTCAAATCAATTGATTTTGAGATTTTGAAAAAAAGATTCATGTTTATATATATATATATATGTTTATAATGTTCATAATATCTTCTTTGGGGGATCCACACGGGGCATATGGTATAAATAATTCACATTGACTGATGATTTTTCAGGTAAACCATTCATCCTCTGTGATCTGGAAACTGTAATATGCCCGTCGACTTTGTCTCGGAGCACAGTACAGTTTTCGAGATCGCCTTGGGAAATAGTTTTAACCATGTCACTCGAAGCATTTTTATAATATAACATCCATGAGTGTTCAGAATCTTGAACCAAATATATTTTTGATTGTCCTATGTACATGTAGTTCACAGCTACTGGCATGATCGAGTTCTCCAACACCGAATGTTCGATAAATAAGTCTCTGACTCAGTACACAAACCCATCTCTCTTCACTTCAACTGATGAAGATGCGTCAGTTGCTGTCCTAGGAGCTGCAGTGGACCTTAGCATTGGTGATCCAAAACTATTTTATCAGGTATGATTCGAGTTAATATTAAACAACCTAAATAAAAAAAAAAATAATTTGGTTAAGGCTAGAATGTATAAAATCAATCTCAAAAACTTCATCCGGTATTCTTTGGGCTAATAGATAAGGAGTATGCAGGAAAAAAAAGAATAACAAAAACTGCTCACACGGAACCCAAGTCGGATTTGGAATGCGTGCGAGAGCGTCACTTGAATATAAACTGAGATTTTATGTATTTTAAACTCGCAAAATCTCTTTGCAGGAGTAAAGTTGAGGGCTCGTATTTTGAATACTATACATAACGAAATGGAACCACTTATATACGGAACAAATATTGTATTAATGATTGGTACACTAACCCTAGCCCTAACCCTAAGATATTCTTACTTTGTTGTGAAAGCAAAAATCTATAAGAAATATACCTGTGAAGAAGTATTAGATAGTCGGTCCAAATTTGTTATGTCATATTTGGGGGCCATCATGATAATGATCATGATAACAACGATATTGATGATTGATGATTATGAGGATTGTAACGATGATATTGATGATGTATTGAATGTTATTACAATGCTTCAATGTCACAATACTGAAAATATATCATTAAAATTATTGTTTTATGACATGTGAACAATTTCGTGACAGTATGTCTTTGAATGTCTACTTCGCATTTATAGTTCCTGCTAACTGTTACTCCTAAAGCAAGTATTTGAGTGGTTAAGAGCAACCTTTGTTCAAAGAGTATGACTGATATTAGTACACATGTTACAGTTCCACGAAACCGTCAAAAGGACAAATTAACGACATAACACTGAAACATGTGCTAATTATAATAAAGTTCACGTTTTTTTCCCACATCCTATTAAAACATACCATTAAGAACATACATAATATGAACAATAGTATATGTATATATAAACAGTACATTACAGTAAAACGAACATATTGTCGCAGGGAACCGCATAGGCCATTGGCTTTTCGGGGCAGAACCCTAACAAATATATAACTTGGCCAACATGTACTACAAACACATAATATAACTTAATAAACAAACAAAGTAAAGTCAAACAGAATATAAACGAACACCCTAAGTGCAACAAACATTATAAAAAGTAATACGTTGATCAACAGTCATGACAGTAGGAGCTAATAATATATGTTCTATGTTTTCTTTTAAAAGGGTTAAGTGATGGGCAAGATTTAAGTTTAAAAGAAAGGGAATTCCAAAGCGGACACCCAGTGTATTTCAGGTTCTTGAGATACTATAGTAATAAAAGGAACATACAGGTTACTGTAATATCTGGTTTGATATCTTTTGGCGTACTTGTAAGCTATACAATATTCATTGAATACTGGTGGCAGAACACCCTTGAAGAAAAGAGTACTTAAAGTTTGCGACCTGGGCAACATGAATATCAGATACCTTTAGAATGTTATTTTTTTTGAAAAAGAGAATCTGTCGAGGCTAAAATATGAGAGTTTATAATAACACGTATTGCACTTATTGGTAATAAAATAAGTATGTTCAATGATTTAACTGACGTTTCATTTGGATGTCGGTGAACTTGTACTTATGACAGTTTTGTGAAACTCTGCCCCGTCTGTTCCGGGAGGGGGCTCACTGAGAAGACATTGCAGCGTTACAGCAACAACTAAGGATCTACGTGTATGATGGAGTGACCAAAGTTTGCGGAGATTTGTTTTAATACATGGAAATGTGATATTCGATCCATGATATCTCATATTTTACATAAATTTATTTAGTTATTACTAAATGGACGGCTAAGTTTTTGCATACGAATGAGCGTAACTACAAAATTGATTGTCAAAGAATTCTGGAGATATCGCATTCTCGAAATTCGACTGCAACTGACGAAAAAAGTCATTACAAAAACGAAACCCTAATTCGCGCATGGGAGTTTACAGCTGATTTATCGAGAAAAGCGACGCATCAAATTTACACATAATTTTATAATTGGCAAGGCAATATATCACCCAATCAGTTAGTATCAATTTTTATGTACAATTTTGATGACATATTCTCTTGATATGAAGATTCCTAGACCCTGTTTGGTAAGTTCAACATTTTCGAAACGGACGCAAAAGACAGCGAAATTGGCCGACATTTTGTCAATACATTATTTTCTTAATTTCAAACCCAATTTGAAATATAATTTTGTCTCCGGGTAATTTGAGGTTCGTCTTTCTATTGGTAATATCAGATTTTCGAAATCTTACCGAATCGTTCAGATATGGTCACACCATCAACATGTACCTAGTGCAAGTCGAGTGCAATGCTCGATAGACTAATGAGACAGAATAATGATATTGATAATAATAATTTTTCTATTCGATCATTGGAGAATTATCTGACTTGTCATATTCGATAACAATCTACATACATGTGTAACTCAATCTCGTGTTATCAGTTATTTCATCCATTTACAAAAACTTGCAAAAAATTGTATGTATGATGAACTCGATGAAGTGTACAACGTTCGCGCACATATAATAAAATCTATCCATCTTTGTCTGCAAGCTTGGAGGCCGTTGTGACGACATTGCAATGGACCTTAAGATAAGGTTCTCAATAAATTTCTGTCTTAAGCTATTCTAGTTAGCTGCTGAAATGACATTCCGTCCACTGATGTTATCAGTCGATTTCCTAGTTGGTCTGCCCCTTTTCTTCCTTCTTCCAAGATGGTGTTTGCTATAAAGATACTCTTCCGTCTAGTTACGCGCCCAAACTACTGTAGCTGTCCTTTCACAATGGTGATGAAGGGATCATGTTCCCATGTATAACTCTCCATTATATCTCTCACTTTTTTGTTGGATGTATGCGAAGTGTAGTGGTTATTTTTGTTGTAGTTCTGCACGCGTTCAACGGCGAGCTAGCTTGAACAGAAATATCTGAATTCTTTATTTATTTAAAGACATTCCTTTCCTATGAAATCAATGTTGAAATATATGCAGAAGCCTTTCCATACTATTATCTAATATAATTAATTTGCTTTTCCACCTCTGCATTCAATGTGCATGTTTAAAAGCCATATAGAAAGACTCAGATGTTATCAGTGATCACAACAAGCTCACTCTAGATCTAGATATCATTATGACGCTCCCGTCATTCCGTATTGCAAGGTTACAGATGTGCAAGGGGAGGTGTGGCAACTGCAATTCTGATTCTGACTTTTTGTTTTGATCTAGCATCCTCTGTGATAGTTGACCATATATACTTTAATTGATCAACGGTTTAAAGCTGTTCTCTCCCGATGTTAAATGTTACATTCTCACCAGAACCCATCTTTAGCCCTTTGAGAGCGAGCCCGCGCACGGCGATTGTTTCCCCTGTGACGGAGCGATTTCGGTTACATCGCCAGTTATGGAAAATTTGGCGGTGCTTTCTACTTTCATTGCTCCATGCGCCTCATTCAGTCATTTTCGTGATTTTTAGTAAATGTAAAAATTAAAGATCAGACTTTTTTCTTGCTTTCCTTAGCACTGATTTCCATGCCAAGATTTTTTGCAGTCGTCTAGTAAGGGAACTGAGCTAATATGGTGTTCCAGCAACCAAGTCGATGTCATCAGGGAGGCTCAGATTGGTGACACATATTCCACCTTTGCTGGCTGATCCCTCAAACATTCAAGAGATTCTGTCATGATATGTTCCAAGAATATGTTGAAGATGGTGGATAAAAGCAAATAACCTTGCCTGACGATATCATGGGTAGGAAACTGATCTCTAACCTCATTTCCATGTAAGACTTTAGAATGAAACGTGTAAAATAAAGGAATGAGATACTCCATCAATTTTCTTCAGTTCTTTATTACTATTTACGTCTATGATAACTACTTTATCTAGCTTCAAGATGACTATGACCTCTCAGGCAACAACGGAGGATCCCTTCTTCAAGCCTTACAGAGCAGACTAAACAGGGCAGACTCGGAACTAAATGAAACGAATCCAATAGCAGCGTTGAAGATCACTTGGGAAGGTATCCAGCCGCCTGGATCACAACCGGGACAGGAGGTAAGACTAGATACATGTACCAAAGGCGAGGTAGTGTCACTTTCTATTATCTTTGTGTAGGCATGTTAGCTAAAAATTCTGCGAAAATATATGCTTCATAAAGAAATCAAATTCCCTTTTTCGCATGCATTGGAAAGGATTATTTTGTTTGCATGAAGAACATGGTTCCCGTTGTTCGCTAACAATTACTTTTTCTAGAAACGGCCATTAGCATATGGTGACATGTATCAATAATTACAAATTTTCCTTAATTTTCCGCTATAGTTTAAATAAGTCTCGATCGACTGGCCGAGGTCATGGTGCTCGGTCTTTTCGTGTGCTATAGAGGTTGAACAGGTTGACCGTTTGTAAGCAGTGATAACGAACAGTCAAACCGTTTTTAATCTGATTTTCCATGGGATAGATGTGTCTAGTAAATAAGTCGATCACCTGACTCTAAATAAGATATGGTTCGCAGTAATAATTTCATTTGGCAATACATTAATCTGCATTTATCAATCTCCACCCAGGTGTAGTAAATGGGTACCTGGTAGGAATTTATTGTTGAATACTTTTAGCGCCTTGAGGCAGCTAGACTAAAATCAGGGTAAAAAGTACTATGTAGGCGCATTGAGCACCCCTAGGATAAATACTTGCGCAATATAAATGTAGCTATTATCATTATTATTTATTACATAGACAAACACCTACCAAGCTGTGGTATTCACCAACGGCAAACAGACAGGGATAATGATGAACTACCAGGCAGGGGACCTTCAGTGGCAGACTCGTTCAAAAACATTACCAGCACGAGTCGGATACAATAACATTGACGAAGTAACGAATTTGTATATAGATACTGATCAGGACACGATTTTAAATAGTTATCGACGAGACTTGGTCACAGGAAATACGGGTCAGACGGTAAGCTGTTCTTATATGTTTAGCACTTTCAGGAAAAGGGTTTCTTGAGGGCTAAATTGATCACATAATATGTTCTTCTAATTGGCAGCAATTATATTTTATTTTAATGCTACATTATAAAATTAAATTTCTCCGATTGATACACTTTAAATAAACAGCAAACATGAGATGACTACGGAATACAATTGTTTCCCTTGTATCTTTGCACAAGTCACATGTGATCCAGTTTGTTAGGTTTATAAAATATATGAGTTTCCATATTTGTATCACCCTTTAACAAGATGCAGATGAACAAGAAATGTGTTTCACGGTATTATATTTCGTGTTGAGAGATGCTGTCCAGTCGTACATGGAGTTATAGTTTGTGTATTAATGATCCGTTTATTTTAAATTTGTTGTTGTGTGATATTGCTATACTCAGGGCAGCTATATTTATCGCCTAGACCTCAATGGTGCCGATTTTGTCAACCCATGTGGTGAGTGTTTGAGGTGGTATGAGAATGACCTCAGCGTGACCTACAACTATTCTGATGCATCTGTGTGCCCTTGTACAAGGAAACAAGCTGCAAGTGACGTAAACTTCAGAAAATGTATTTTCCAAGGAGCAACGATATCGATTTCAGTAGTTCCAGTTACAGTAAGTTCGAAAATATCCCATAGTTCAAAGTCAAGATGAATTATTTTCTACAGATATATTGTCTTGTTGACTTCAAACATAAACAGCAGTTGCTGCCTAACATGATGCATTATTGTTTGCTACTTAATCTGCCAAAATCATATATTATTAAATAGTGTGTAAATTATACTGTTGAAATCAACATTCAGTTGAATAATGTTCGATATATTAATGTCATGCTGTGATAGAACTTTTAAAGAAATTTTCATTAGCGTCATATATCAAACACATGAAGCTATAATATTGATACATGACAGACGTGTTATAATTAATTATTATTTCAGTTTTGTATGTAAATGTTACTTTTAACGAAGATGAACATTAGGATATCATTATAATGATTTTGAAGTTCTTTTATCACAGCCAAAAGGAATTTTTACCTGTAACAATTTCGATGTCCTTCCTTCATGTCTGAACTCTTGACATCTAAACTGTTACAGGTAAATTTTCCTTTTTGATGTGATAAAAGAACTTTAAAATCATTATTACAACCATCCTGATGAAACTCTTTCATAAAATAGGATATCATTATAGTTAACGTGAAAAAAAAAGAAAAGTGTAATGATTTATTTCAAAGTCGCAGTTCATCTCAATGTACGTGGCATTTGCCTTACTACATGTAAACCTTATCTACATCCTATCCCCTCTCTTATCCATTCCACAACTTCTCCCTAACCCCTTTCCAACCCCTTCCCTACCCCCTCCCTAACCCCTTCCCCAACCCCACCCTACCCCTTCACTACCCCTTCCTTACCCCTTCCCAACCCCTCCTAACCCCTTCCCTACCCTTCCCAACCCCTTCCCAACCCCTTCCCCACCCCTACTTCCTCCTCTACTCCCTCCCTAAACCCTTCCCCACCCCAACTCAATCCCTTCCTAACCCCTAACCCGCACCCTAACCCTCCCTAACCCATTCCCTACCCCCTCCCTAACCCCTTTTCAACCCTCTACTCTCTCCTAACCCCTTCCCCACACTCTACCCCATCCCTTTTCCCTTTTCCACATTCAACCCCTTCCATAACCCCTCCCCAACCCCTTCCCCGCTTAGATTCAGCAAACTGCTTCCAGTCAACCACGGATGTTGATGAGGGTTTCCGCTGTAACTATATTAGTGGTGCTCTAGTCACAGACTACCATAACCTATGGGAATCCAGCAATTTCCAGGCACTCTTACTTCCCAGATCTCTTAGAAGAAATGACGCTTTGTATGATGAATGGAAAAGTAAGTTTCATTTATGTGCTAAATTAAACTAAATTAGATTAAATGAAACTAAACTAATTTAAACTAAATCAAACTAAAATGTAATCTTTCGGATGGTGATGTTCGGTCCCGGACGTAAATAATCTGATTGAAACACGTCTCTAAAATCCCTATCACATACATACATATACTCAGGGGCGGCGGAGCGACTTCCAAAGTGAGGGGGCACCAGCAAGGGGACACTTTCTGGAAAAGGGGCACCTACAAAGGGAAATATCAAAGCGAAAATATAAAATTTTTTAGACATTGGTATATCCCCCTACATTGTGATTACATTATCAGGGATGATACCAATATTTGCATTATATTTTACAATAATTGGGTGTGATGATCTGAATATTCATTTGCGAGCGAGCCAAGCGAGTGAGGACAATTTTAAGATTTGTGAGGTTGCAGTGCGAACAATTATATCTTATAAAGAGGAAAAAAAATCCTGATGGGGTTATAAGCACATTCCCATAACGAAAGACGAAAGACATAAACGAAAGTTTAATGATGAGAGGAGAAAGGGACTCTTATCGAAAGGGATAAAACACGTATTAGAAAAGAAAGGAGTACGTGAAAAGTACAAAGGTCATTATCGGAAGTGAAAATGGGGCCGGGCACTTCTTACACCCAAAAAGAGGCATTCAGCAGGGATGAAAAAAGGTAATTATGATAATGGGAAATGGGCATTAATCGACGGAAAAGGGGCAAACATCATTTATAAGAGGTGAAAAGGGGCATTTATGAAAAGGGAATAGGTCCCTTTATTAGAAAGAAAAAAAGGGCACTAATCGGACCTAAAAGGGTACAATGACCAGATATGAAAAGGGGCACTTATGAGAATGAAAAGGGTCCTTATGAGAATGGAAAATAGACACTTATTGCTATGGAAAATGGGAACTTGTCGAAGGAAAGGGGGCACGTGTCGAAATTATAGGGGCACTTATCAGAGTTGAAAATGAGAAGGGGCACTTTTACAAAGTAATGGGGGCACTTGTGAAAGTAAGAGGGGGCACCTTTTTCTATGTAAAAAGGGGCACTTCTTACAAAGTTAAAGGGGAACTTTTCCTATGTAAAAAGGGGCACTTGTGAAAGTAAGAGGGGCACCTTTTCTATGTAAAAGGGCACTTCTTACAAAGTTAAAGGGGAACTTTTCCTATGTAAAAAGGGGCACTTTTGGGATACTTGGACAAGTGTGGGGGGCACTCTGCCCCCCCCCCTGCCCCGGAGCGCCGCTGATATTTACGACTTCGCGCATGCGCATTAGTTCTATTTAGCTTCGCCGTCGTCCGCCATCATCTGAAACAATGAACCTAACTTCGGTGCTCGAAATTTTTTTTTTTTTCGTAGAAATCCCGTTAGTACAAGTAATTGTTTCCCTAATACGAAGAAAAATATTTATAAGTCGACATCTATGTGCTTTTTGATGTTTGAATACTTTTCCGGCGGTTAACAAAAGATTGATCATGAGAGTGATTGACAAATTTCGTGCGCCTGATGTACGCACGAGCCGAGAGCGGAGGCTGAGTGTAGCGCCCGGCCTAGTGCGGGCATTTTTGCATCCGTCCCTACTGTCATCCGATGCTGTTATCTGGAGTTGGCTGTCGGATTTAAAAACAATTTAGAACCGAAAATTCCTGCTTTATTGCAACCTAACTATCGAAACAGCAACTCCTGCAAAAAACTGCAATAACCCAAACAGTGTCTAGATTTCCCTAGACTAGTATTAGTTAAAAATAGAAATCTAATCCAAAGTCTAGTCTAGATCTTCACTTTACTTATATAATTATGCTAGTCTTATTATTTTATTAAGACTATGCAAAAATTGTAACATGGGAGATGTGAGTTGGTCTAGCGGCATGTTCATTTGGTCAGCTCTCTATCGTCACCTACAAACTGGCTCAGGCGACCCCAATTCGAAATTGAGTCACGTTTTTCAGATGGTGATGTTAAAGGTCTGTCCCCAGACATAAATAATCATATCTGATTGATATACACGTCTGTAAAAACCCAATTACGCACACACACACACACACACAGTGACGGTTGTTGTCAGTAACTGAACCTTGCTGTGTTGCTACCGGCCTGCCCTGGAATGTCTTGAGTGATTCACCCTCTCCCTTAATGCCTTGTCTGGTACCCGATAACCCGGGGTAGTGTGAACACTATGGGGGCATTTTTGAATGAGATACACTGAATAAATATTACTTTCTACAAATGTTTTTTTGATTTTTATGTTATTTTCCGTCACATTTGAGCATAAAAATCGGGAAAATAATCACATATTCTGAGGGCATGCCAGCGTCAGATTGTGTCTGGTCTGGGAGTGCAGAGGACAATTTGCATGCTGACCTAACGACTCTTCTGGAGCAAAATAGGCGACAAATCTACATAAAATTGTCCAGATACTCATTACGAAAATATGTCTGATTAAGCCGATTAACTTAGATTTTTAATAAATAAAGTCGTAGTACCAGAAAAATGGGGAAAGGGGAAATCGAGAGAAGACTTAGATCAGTTCGGTTCACAATTCACGGCTAGCTGGAGCGCCGGGCTAGGCTGGCTACAGCAAGCAAGCTGCGCTAGATGGGATGCAATGCAGGCAGGTTGTACGTAAATATACGTACCCGTCATGCACAAACAGGCCTACGGTATACTTGAACGCTTCATAGACGTTATATCCACTCGCTATTTGGAAGTTATACAATTGATCTATAGTCTAAAGATCTCCCAAATCTCCATTGTCGTTATCGATGTCCGAGGTACTTCCTTCTTCTATCTCTTCAAAACTCAAATCAAGTATGTTCTCGTCCATTTCGATATTTCCAGGGATTTTGATGAAGGTATACAAAGTTGGGTATGAATGGGTACGGTACTCAAGAGTCAATGCAATACATGTGAATTGCACGCAAACTGCACCGCGCACCGTCGTCAATGATTTCAGCTGATCGGTCCACCGTTCATTTTGTGACGTCACTGACAAATCAGCTGAATTACGATGTTTTCGGGGTCTTGAGTGGGTTGATTTATCGTCAAGTTTAATCAACTGTTATAATTTTCGCTCGAATTTACAAGTTACACAAATGTAATAATTTTACTCAGTGTAATTTTTCGATTGCAATGATACCAAATTCAGTCAAGTTTAAAATCAATGAACCTTCTCTTTAAATTGGTACACCAGCCTATGGGAAATTTAAAAAAAATAGCATTATTTGAACAAATTTGTACACAGGCCTATGGAAAAACCAGTAAGTGGCATATACAGGCATAGCAATATCATCATTTACCGCAGCTCAAGGAGCTATTTGTGCCTACATGCATACTACTGTCAAGCAGTTGAAGCTACAAGTAATATAATCTAATCAACAGGTTTTTTTTTTCTTCAAATATAATAACAAGAGAGAAAAACGTACTTTTATAATAACTTCCATTATTTCCTTATTTGATCCACGAGACTGAGTAGATAGACCAGCCCTTGTAAATCTCTATTTTCTCCAGATATCATTGTCGGGCCTCTTCCTGCAGGAGTAGCAGTATGGCTGCCATCTTTGATCATAAATTCAAGCTTAATTTTGTCTTAAGTGTAAAGTTACGAACAATTAAAAAAGATATGCTTGATTTTATGCTTGATTTCAAGCATAACTTTCTTTATAAGATGGATTTTAAATTAAGCGTAAATTAACGTTTAATTTGATGAGATACGCTGACTCTTTAAAGTTACGCGTGATTTATTATTAAACTTGTGCTTAATTGTAAATATTTTTAATACGCGGCCCTGATTGGCCATCGGCTTAGTTTTGGTACGATGACCCCCGGAAATATAAATATATATTACAGTTCAAATACAAAATACATTGAACGGTACAACTGCGACTCGATCACTGGTTCTGAGATGAAATTGTACGGATTCACGTAAGCCCGTAAATTTCGCCATTGGAATTACGTTATGACAATTTAATGAATTTTAAATGAGAAATAAATATTTTTAATTTCTTATGTGTGATTTATGAATCGGACAATTAGATTTAAATAAAGAAGAACCGGAAAAAGTTTTTTTACCGGATTTCGGCCAAAATCGCTAATATTATCCCCCCCCCTTGTGAATTGTGCGAGCCGTAAAGGGGAACCGAGGTCTGTGTATGGGGAAGGTTGACAAATGTCAGTTTTATTTAAGAATTACCCGTACCAGATGGTTATTTCTGTCTAACTACAAGTTACTGTTATGGTATTTAAAAGTGTGAAATCTATATTCTACAGTAATCCTTGAATCCCATATTTTGAATACATCATCAACGCAAGGATTCCTCGGTGCAGTCTGCTTCCTTCAATCTTGAAGATTCTTGCAAAATGCTGGTGTATTGTATGTCATAAGGATAGGGTGCATGTACCAATAATGAACAAGGTCCAAGTAAAACAGCATTGGATCTAGCTGCTGCAGCCTCTCGTCAATTGGAGACGAAAGGCTTCGACAGATGGGGCTGTCACAACATTTACTGACGTACATGTACACATACTGTCATAACATAAGTCGTAAGAAAATATTGTAGGTGATTGGTACACTGTAGTTGTAAAGGACTGCTTAATGCAAAAAATAACTTATCCTGAAATCCATTCAAACTTTTAGGTGAGGACGTTGTACCTAGACAAATGTGCTGCGAAAGGGCTACACTGAGTGTGGGATATTGTGATCTTTATGAGGAGCGTCGCCCGCAGGCTAGCTGTGACGGATATTTCCCGCCAAATGGTGGTGAGTTCTTCGTCTATTAATACAATAATTAACCCATATAGCAGTTCATTGTCTCTTTTTATAACTTTAAAAAAAATATATATTCTGATGCGGTCATGCAAAATGCTATTTGTACATCAAGTAGGGGAATTACACATTATACATGAGCAGAAATAGAAAAAGCACAGACAATATCAAGTCAATTTCTGATGCAGTACATTGCACTGTTCATGGATAAGAACAACTAAATTGTACATGATCATTAAAATCTTTAGATTTTGATGGATACTATACAAATGATGCATGCGCATGAGTTCATTATACGATCTATCCGCACTCGAGTTGAGGTTGTGTGTATCTATTGCACGAAGCCGTTAGGCTGAGTGCGATAGATGAACACAGCATTAACGAGGGCGGATAGATCGTATAATGAACGAATGAAAACAGGCATCATTTGTTTTATACAACGAAACTCCTAGATCCTTGTTATTTGATGTAAAAATAATTAATTCAAGATTGTTTCGTGACAGTTTATGGCTGACAAATAAATCTCAAGTTTTAATAAGTCTCAATTTAGTGCGCACACATAAGTATAGATATAGCAAGCGCACCTCTATCTATACCCATTTACGCGTAGTGCTGCGCAAGAATAGGCACATGTGTACACGCAGTATTAAGCGCTCTAACCTCTACGTGCACTACTGCGCGGCACTGAAAAATCGTTGGATAGTACTGGAAAATATTGCAACCTTTCTCATGAAAAAGCGTGCAATACACCCTTTCACGGTTAAGGGAGCCATTTTAATTTACGAGTAAACAAACCATTGACCTCTAGAGGTCAGTGGTTTAGGCGTAATAGCGCCCATGCAAATATTATGTGAGCGCACAGCGCAGGCAGTGATGTCATCAATGTTTTCAGATGCCTGCTCTGTGCGCTCACATATTATTTGAATGGGCGCTATCCTAATTACGCGTAAACCCCTGGGCCCGTATTCTATAAACTTCTAAGCCATTTTTCTTAAGTCTAAGAAAATGTCTAAGAATTTTTCTAGGTTAAGAAAGTTACCTAATCCGTATTCGAAACACGTAAAGCAGTTTGTCTTAGCTTAGGCGACAGATAAGACAAATTCTTAGACCCGATGACGTCATTTTGGAAAGTCAAATTGGTCGACTCGAGCGACTTCATTGCAGCTCAATTTGCCTATGCAATTTGCGTGTTAAAATAAAAATCGCACCGCACCAAAATTATAAACAAAACGTATGGGAGATAGAGTGTAAGGGAGGTACGGTACCATGCTCACAGAATTGTTTTAGGCTTGACCAACTGACACTAAACATTAGTAGGGCAGTCTCGTCAAGACCACCTGAGGCTAGATCTAACATCCACCGTAGGCTTTTTATACCTTTCAGTCAAACATCTTCGAAGAGCCAAAACTGGGCTTTCTTATGCCGAGGCCGCAGGGTCTATGAAGTTAGCGCCGTCGCCTAGCCAGCCGACCAGCGCTAGCATTGCCATTGGATTTGGAGCTAAGCCTACCCTTAAATCGTCTACTGCTGCTATAGCTAGCCTAGCCTAAACTTAATAAAATAGCTAATTTTAACCTTTATCAGACTCATAATAAAATAAAGCAAAATTTTGCCTTAAGAGTAAGAAGAATTCTTAGATTTTATCTAAGAAAAAGGGCTTAAATAGCATGTCGTACTCTATACACTCGAGATATCTCAGATAAGTAAGAAATCTACCCTATATTTAAGCATAGGCCGAGGATGCTTAAATAGGGCTAATTCAACACCGGCAGCTCAGTGCTGCTGCACGCAATGTCACTTCGGGTTTCGATCAAATGGAATTAAAAAACATATAGCCTACGGATGCGATGCATGCATGCAACGCCAGCGCAGCGCAGGTTATCAGTTGACCTATATCAACGTAAGCTTCGCGTATATGTACAGCGTCGACGGCGCAGCGCGCAGAATTAAGCGCCATTGTTTATGTTTGTTTGTATAATACTACTATACTTATAGCAAACGATACAGCGTAGCATATGCCGCCTTCATAACACTACTTTTAAATTATGACATGGCCGTCGTAAAGAAATCGTTTCTTAGTCATTGGCATTAAAATATGGAAACAAGGATTAATGTGTCATCGGCATAATGCTATGTGAGACAAAATGTGTTTTATTATGAGTCTGATAAAGGTTAAAATTAACTATTTTATTAAGTTTTAGGCTAGGCTAGCTATAGATTTAGATCTACTACCTATATCTATAGCAGTAGACGATTTAAGGGTAGCTCCAAATCCAATGCTAGCGCTGGTCGGCTGGCTAAGCGACGGCGCTATTAACTTCATAGACCGTCCTGCGGCCGCGGCATAAGAACGCCCGGTTTTGGCTCTTCGAAGATGTTTGACAGAAAAGTATAAAAAGCCTACGGTGGATGTTAGATCTAGCCTCAGGGGGTCTTGACTAGACTGCCCTACTAATGTTAAGTGTCAGTTGGTCAAGCCTAAAATAATTCTGTGAGCAAGTACCTCTCTTAGACTCTATCTCCCATACGTTTTGTGTATAATTTTCGTGCGGTGCGATTTTTATTTTAACACGCAAATTGCATCGGCAAATTGAGCTGCAATTAAGTCGCTCGAGTCGACCAATTTGACTTTCCAAAATGACGTCATCGGGTCTAAGAATTTGTCTTAACTTTCGTCTTAGCTAAGACAAACTGCTTTACGTGTTTAGAATATACGGCTAAGGTAACTTTCTTAACCTAGACAAATTCTTAGACATTTTCTTAGACTTAAGAAAAATGTTTCAGAAGTTTATTGAATACGGGCCCTGACCTCTAGAGGTCAATGGTTTGTTGACTCGTAAATTAAGATGGCGCCCATGTCTGCGCATGCGCACTTTTGTAACCGTGAAAGGATGTATAGGCTCAGTAAATGAATCACACGTGACCGCGCATGACCAATCATTTGATTAGGATCTGGGAGTGAGTTGTATAAAACGAAATAGCCTTTTAATATAGACCGCCTGCCTATAATATAGACCGCTTTTGGTAAATATCTCCCTTGAATGGTATTTATAAATAGGTTTCTCTGTATTATTATGTTTGATAAAATACTATTATCATTATCATTGCCATGATTATTATTGACATTATTAATATCATTACTCTCATCATTAATATTATTATTATTATTATTTATTGTTACTGTTATTATCATTATTATTATTATTATTAATATTATAATTCTCATTTTAGCTCAGGGAGCTGGTGACCCACACTTTTTAACCTTTGATGGGAGGATGTACAGCTTCAATGGGTTTGGCGAGTACATTATGATGCAATACAACAATATCGACCCATTCGTTCTCCAGACTCGTACCGGCGTAGCATTCAGGAATGGTGAACCTGTCATGACAGGGACTGTCTTTACAGGTTTCGCTGCGACACAAGGCATTACAAACGTGAGAATTCTTTCCTAAAAAGTGTTCCTTAATCAAATCATATAATAATAATAGTAATGATAATAATAACTATAATTATATAGGTACAGGTGTCATGGTCGTGGGGATACGTCACCGGACTCGATCACAAGGTCCGCAGTTCGAGTCCCGCCGCGGCACTAATGTCCTTTGGCAAGACATTAATCTACCTTTGCCACACTCGATCCAGGTGATGTAAATGGGTACCTTGCAGGAATTCCTTGAAATGCTAGAGCTCCGTAACGGCAGCCATGCTAAAGCCAGGATAACATTTACGGAGCGCCAGGAGTGTCGAGTCTGACATATTTTAGCGCTATACTGGAACCCACTAGTATTATTATGAGGTCCCGGCCTGGTCCCTGACCGTGGAGCTGAAACCCGGTTTTGTGTTATCAGGTTTCGGGTTTTCATCACAGTAACAATTAATTAAGTCCCCATAAATTCCTGCTTTTGCATTTGTTTTGTAGTTTAAAATATTGACATGCTTAGTAAATTATTATCATGTACATTGCGATAGTTTTCTCACATTTGTGCTCTTACAAACTCTAGCAAATTATAACAATAATAATAATAATAATAATAACAATAATAATGATTACAGCAATAATAATCATAATGTTTAATAACGCACCTAAAAATGTGCCGTGTATTTAGTAAGGTTATTCCTGGGCGCATTATTAAAGTATTAAAGAAAGGAGAAATTAAATTACAAATTGTGTACAAATTGTTAAAGTACTGTATGCTTTCAAGGACTGTCTTCAGGTTAGATGTAAAGCAGTTACAAAGGTCGTTACAATGATTGTGGTATAGTGGTTCATTCACTTGACTCTCATTCCAAGGGTTGAGGGTTCCAATCCTGGTCTAGCACTAACATCCTTTGGCAATACATTGATCCATACTTGCCACTCTCTACTACTGTTAATGGGTACCTGATATACTAGAGAGCTACATATTTGGCTGTTCAGCTGTAACATGGGTGATGTGTTAGAGCCACAGGAACGTCACGGCATCATCGATATGAGCACTTTATAAGAAGCCATCATCATCATAACCGGTCAAAATACTTAGCGTATTATTACCCTGGTCACTGGATTCTCTCCTAAAACTAAACTGTTATATCACCATTTAAAAGGGTCAAGGAGTGACCACTTTTCAAAATGCCAGATTAACACTTTTAACATCCTTGATCCAACACTACAGTTTAAAGGTTGAATCTAGAATGTTAAAAGTCGCCACTCCTTGGCCCTTTCATATGTGATATAACATTTTGGTGTTTGGTATGTTCTATAACGACTCCGTACTTGACAGTCTATACTCTCTACTCCCTTGGGGAGTATTCCAGCCAGTCTCCATTTTTTTTACAGGTGCACACATTCTCATCATTGTGCATGCATGAGCTCTAGAGCTGGGCTTCATAATGTCTACATAACATGTAGTAAACTTGCCATGTTGGGATAGAGTAAGACCAGGAACAGTCTACAAAATCCATGAGCTTAAGTGGAAATGTCTGGGAGAGAGACAACGAATTGCTAGATTATTATTATTCACTAAGGAGAATGCCTATCATATTTGAAAAGCTTGAGCTCAGGGGATTCAATCAGTCATGTTGGCATTATACAACAGATGTATGTAGAGTAAATGAATCAAGAACTGCCAAATACGAATATCACTAAGAATAAGCTGCAGAAGAGTCTGTACAGGACGAT
Organism: Mesocentrotus franciscanus; assembly: GCA_037976565.1. Lineage (NCBI taxonomy): Eukaryota > Metazoa > Echinodermata > Echinoidea > Camarodonta > Strongylocentrotidae > Mesocentrotus > Mesocentrotus franciscanus. The sequence continues at coordinate 24,935,777 of CP137684.1, read as the reverse complement.
ACGCTGTGTACCCAGACATTGGCCTGATGAAGATGAAGATGAAGTTGATTGATTACATGAATTTGGGTTTTCTTTACAGGTGTCATTTACTTTAAATGACAATAGAACAGAGCTGCTTCTCTCAGTCAACCAGACGTCGGTCAATATAACAACTCTTGAAGCAGGTATTGCTGGTACATGTGATAGGCCTGTTTACTAGTGTACTTCGATGTATGCATGTTTCTCTCCAGATCCCCAGGGCATCGTTTCACGAACCGTCATAAGTACAAGTTCATTAACATCCCATTGAAACACGTAAATTTAATACCTGCATCATAATGGGTTGTCCTAATGCTGGTTTTGTGAAACGCTGCCCCGGTCTATCTAATTCACCTTCTATGCATATTAAGATCTACATAGATTGTATCCAATTTGCATACATTAGCTGTTGCTATATCTACAAGCCTCTAGCAAATTTTTGAGTTGTCAAGAGCAATTTTGTCCAAGAAGCATGCATGGAATTAGTAAATGGGTCTCTTACGGTACTATATCTACAGGTGTATATATATCATAAATGTACATACCCACTATAAAATAAAAATGCATTTTTTCCTTCTTCTTAACCCTTACTGTACTTGGGGGCTTGGGAGGCCCCTCCACATTTTCGGAGATTGCGCCGCAACCGCCTGGAATCTTAAATTTTAAAATGTTGTTTTTATGTCGTACGCACATTTTGATACAATTTTCGTCGAAATCGGATGTACCTGTAAGGTGTTACATTACAATTTGTATGCGCATGTCATCAAAAAGTGTTATAATTGCATATATTCATGGACAAGCAGAAATGTGAATACAGATTTAGATGTATTTCTTCATAAATAGGAGATATGAATTGATATCAGATTGCTTTGATATGATTCTCAAAAGTGACATGATGTATTACAGAAGAAAAGATTACATTAGAAATAAAACAATAGAGATAATAAGAAATAAAAAACAGTCAAATACATAAAAAAAAATACAATGATGCATTTCGGACTTTTTTCTACGGATATGAGCAGTAATATGCAGACGGGTAGTGGAAACACTTTATTCTACAGTGAGAAAGTGGGCAAAATGTTTGTTTTGGCTTTGCTCACAGTGCTAAACGGCTTATTCTGAATGGTCGGGTAGCGTCGCGGTGCGTCGCGTTAACTTGAACGCGACCATTTGTCCAAAGCCCCCCCCCGGTTTTGCCGAAAGGGTGCGTTGAGAACGGAGTACCGCCTTAACGCACCCTTTCGGCAACCGGAGGGCTTTTCTCGAAAGGGTGCGTTGACTAGTCTTCCATATCAGTTGTTTAGAATGGAATTTAATGTTTGTTTTGGCTTTGCTCACAGTGCTAAACGGCTTATTCTGAATGGTCGGGTAGCGTTGCGGTGCGTCGCGTTAACTTGAACGTGACCATTTGTCCAAAGCCCCTGGTTTTGCCGAAAGGGTGCGTTGAGAACGGAGTACCGCCTTAACGCACCCTTTCGGGTAAGGGGGGGCTTTTCTCGAAAGGGTGCGTTGACTAGTCTTCCATATCAGTCGTTTTGAATGGAATTTAAGGAAAAGAAATTTAAGTCGTTTTGAATTGAAATAATCAAAATTGAAACAAAAAAAGAATTAAATAAAACTATTTTTACGTAGTCTTGCAGATCAGGCGTTTACAAGAATTAAATAAATAAATAACATGAAACACAATCAAATAATTTACTTAAATATTTAAAAAATGTCACATAAAGGTGTTTACCTAGTCTGGCAAAAAATAATAAAACTTCATGAATTTGAAATGAAGGAAACAGTTTTTCAATATGTTTTCAAGATTCTTCACAATTCTAGAGACAAATATGTAAATATGTAAATATGTTTTCTGTAAAATGCATACAATTTGCATTTTGCATAATTAGTAAGGCTATAACGACAAAAAAATCTGCATATTAGGTAAAATCTAATTATACCATCTCGCTCCTTACGTGAATATCTACAAACATGCAAATGTTCGTGTTTATCGGACGTTCAACGCCGAGATCATAGGAGGAGTAACGGGAGCTCAAAATAGCCCAGTACAGTAAGGGTTAACCTCTTTATGAAAGAATGTGTGAATATGATTTAATATACATGTAAATATCTGAAAAATACAGGAAACCTCTTTAAAAGTGTAATATGTGTCACATCGTTGGCCTGGATTTTTACTTATATGTTTCCATGGGAGGCGACTTTCATTTTGAAATGATATACATGTAGGGCGATTACAGGACTGTTTCCCGTACGACATACACTGTATGACATTTTATAGATCTTTATAGATCTTTTATAGATTTTATGGAGAATTTCACGAAATTTTGGGTGTTCTTGCTGTCCGCAGAATTAATAAAATCTTGTAATCGATCATCAGCAAGATGTTGAAATCTCGGAAGAACCTGAAATGTAGCGACCAAATCGCACACACACTGTATGGTATCCGCCCTCGCACACAGAAACATTTTACACGTAAACAAATGGGAATTTCGCCAACATTTATTTATGCGGCCAGTTAACCGGGGCATGAGGGCATTTTTTAAAAGACAATTTACCGGTAGGCGGGCATGAGGGCATTTAAAAAAGACTATTGACTGGTAGGCGGGAATGAGGGCATTAAAACAAAGACTATTGACTGGTAGGTGGGCATTGCTAAATTCACGACTCCAATTTCGACCAATCAGATGGCTAGATTTCTATAGAGCGGTACATAATTCCATTTATTTCATCCCAAATGAACATTTCTTGACATGACCGTTTACGACTGTGTGTTTGTGTATCCCTAACATTATCAGATGATCATATCAAGAGATTATTCACCTGTGGATGAAATTGTTCTATAACGAATTCTTTCCACGAGATCAATGTATTTCTTCACGCAGATGGCTACGAATCCGCTGACCCAACTTTTAAGTTATACAGTGATGATGAGGCGAGAGAAAGTGAAACTGCTATCATTGTAACCTTTAAACTACCAGACATACCTAGCTCCGGACTTCGTGTGGTTTTCAGAAGCGGAATATTACTGGGAAATAGTTTTGTTCCTCGAGAATACTCTACTGAAGGAATTGGAAATGGTCTATTCGGTTAGTGAAATAATAATGATAATAATGGTGAAATTATTAAGAATGATGATTATATTAAGTATTGTTATTATCATTAGTTATAATTTTCATCATCATTATTACCACGTGTACTATAATTATTGTTATTGTTATCATTATTTATTAGCATTATTATTATTAGTATTGTTAGTTCTATTCTGATTATTTATATTATGAATATTACTACTGTTATTATTAATGCTTCTATAATTATTATATAATTACTTTTGTTATTTAATAATATCATTGTTTTAATTATTTAATATATTTTTTAGGCCTCATGAATGGTGATGAGAATGATGATTTCCAGTACCGGAACGGAACCATCATCATGGATACGGCTGCGAGAAACCTGACAGAGAGAGATATCTTTTCTTTTGGACAAAGTTGTGAGTTTCTTTTCTTCTTTTTAACGTTAACTGTGCGAAGGGGTTTTGCTTGTTTCAACATTTTTGCAAAACACAAAAATGCTTAATTTTCCAAATTCCTGTACTTGTTTCAGCGTGTCTTATATATCACCATATGTTGTGTATTAAAGTTGTGAAAGATTTATTATTCTTTTAATGATTCAGATAATTCACAATATATGTTCAGTTTCATGAATGAAAATTATTTTAAAATGTGTAAATATATTTTCTTTGCGTACTTTCAATTTTGCTCTTCATTCAGATATTACCGTTTGATTTTGAATTTTTAAAGATCCAGTACAAAATTTGCGATTTCTCAAAAAAGGTCTTCATTGGCATTTAGTCATTTTTTGATATTTAAAATGCTTGATTCATGCTGTAAACATGAAAATGAACAGATGAATGCAAAAGTAATTGTAGTTTGCTCAACATTGTGAGCATTTGTAAAATGACGCCAGGCTGGAATGCTCTCCACGGAGTGGATAATGTGCTTACATTGTGTGCGGGGAAAGCCTAAATCGAATACCGGTAGACAGGATATAAATATATATGTGAAGCGCTGAGAGACATCGTTATTATATCAAGTGGTATACATGTAAACCCAGAATATTATTTTCACTATTATAAATTGATCACCCTATACAGTGTACATGATTCTTTGTGGAGTAATTATTGACTGGAAATGCCAAGTCCGTTCATCACCTACATATACCTGTGACACTGGCAAAGAAAGAGTCAATAGTTTATTATACGTATTATGATGGCTTAGGGCCTTAGGAAGACATGTTTCAAGAGTCTTGATGCATAATATTTGAGTTTTGGGCTCCAGAGTATCTATCTATCTATGTTCCATGGCTTGTAGGCTATTGGTGCGACAATGAAATGGACCTAAAGAAGCAGGTTCTCTATAACTTTCTCTCTCCAGCTTTTCTAGTTTAACTTAGCTGTTCAAATGGCATTCCCAACACGTCATTACGTTTGTTCACGTAATCCTATAATGCATGTACGCTCAGATTGCGAATTACATTTAGAATTGAATACATCTGTAAACACCTGCTTTTGCCAACACCTGTATATAAAAACCACCTATTTACTTTCAATTGAAAATTACTTCCCATTGGATCGTGCACTCAAGCAATAAGACCACCTGCCTATAAAGACCACTTTTCTTGTCTCCCTCGAGCAGTGTTTTTATACAGAGTTTACTTAGCCATTTAACTTGTATTCATTTATTTTCTCTCAAGGGATGATCTCGCCGAGTGAATCCCTTTTCGATTACGGTGATCGGGATTGGAGTTATTATAATGATCCAGACTACGTTCCTCCGTTCCTGTCAGAGCTGATTGCGGCAGATCCGGATCTGGCAGCAGCAGCTATTGCATTTTGTGGGGATAGTGAAGCATGCCTATTTGATTCCCTAGCAGTTGATCCGTCAGTTGGTTTGGAAACATTGTCGTCTAATAATGCCTTTGAAATACTGCTCTCTGATTTAAGTAAGTTTCAGTTTGTAGAAACTTTCTTCATTTAAAAGAAAATGAATACCATTGAATTCAAATGAATTTCGAATGAATACAAGTTATTGCTCTTTGGACAGCATGTTTTGTAACTCTGTTTCAAATTTTCAAACACCCCCTCCCCCACCGAAAAGGAAACATCATGCAAAATATACTAATATTATGTTTATGTAAATATAAGCCTTCTGGAAATACTGTATAAGATTTGTCTTTTTGTGTGTAATTATGTAACTATGTGCATGCATATACACCCCTAAATGATATTTAGACAAAGGTTCCAAGAGGAACAGAGCTATTATATCGAAACAAAATAAGTTGTTACATAATGTACACGTTAAAAAACAGGAAAAGCATGTCGAATGTATTTCCGTTAAGAGAAAACTTGTAACTACACCTGTACAGTGTACGTATTTATTTATAAATATATATATATATATATATATACATTGCCCTCCAAAAGTTTGGGTAAATCTGTTATCACCTGTAAACTGATTTTTCACAATGACCCACATTTGATTTATCATCAGATTTGTGGCACTGCAATAATTTGGTATCAAACTGAAGAGTATTTCTTTATTGTCTAAATTTTTTGAAACGTGACTCGTTGAACTAATATGTTTATATAAAATGTCCTAGAATCTTATTACATGGTGCTTTTTATTGTGCATTATTGATTTTGGCGTGTACTGTACATACCATACATGTACATTGCTCTCCTTCTCAATCTTTTGTTATTGGGAATTCCTAATGCCCTGTATTAAAAATTGCCAAACTTTCATAGCGTTTAAGAAGTGTCTGAAAACACATTTATATTTTGTCCTCATTTTTCTGAATATGTCTCTTTGTTTGCACGTAATGTAATGTTATTATCGTTCCTTTTCTTTGTTTTTGATTATTGTGCGCTTTCTTTGTTTTTAAATATTGTGCGCTTTCTTTGTTTTTAATTATTGTGCGCAATTTATCACATGAAAAGATACTATAAAAGATATTCTTCCTCTTTTTATTATTCTTATTATTATTATGACTTTGTTATTATTATTATTGTTATAAATATTACAATTTGTTTAATTATTATTATTATTATTTATCAATTTATAGATAACTTCCCACCCAACATCACATCTGTGATTGAGACCAGTTCAACAGATGCACTGTCAGAGAGCGGTATACTGCGTGTAACTGTCAACCAAAATGTCACCTTACAAATTACAGCTTCAGATGCTAATGACGGAGATGTTGTGCAGTATTCTTTGCAAGGTGCTCTGCCTGGCGCAACCATAGACCAAGGTACGCAGCAATTTAGTGTCGATTTTTAGTGATGTTTAATTTTTATCTTTTAATCCCGAATGCTCTGATGACATGTACAAATCGTAAATGAGCAGTAAAGCTGTACAATCATGAAAAAGAGTAATTTCATTGAAATAATCATTGAAGTCTCTGAATTGGTAGGAAGTAATTCCTTGAATGCTGTGAGCACAAAAATTCGGTAGCCTACACGTAGCTAGAGCCTTGGGTAATATTGGAACACATTATGCACCTTGCATGATCCACTAAAAAGGTATCCTATAACATTATTATTATTATTAAGCAAATCAGGATCAAGTCCGTATTTTTTCTTGAAAGACTTTGCTTTAACAAAAAGCACTAGTACTATCGACTGCAACTTCATAATACTCTGATGTCCAAGTGTCTTCCTAATGAGTCTCATCGTGACCAGTATAGCTGCCTTCTGCATGTCGTAGATGTGTAGATTCTGGGAGTTCTTTGTGATGAGAAGTTCAATTCCCTTTTCACAATGCCTGCGTGTTGATGATTATTGGAATCACCTCTGCTTTGACATTCCACATTCTCCCTATCTATATCCTCATATCTTGGTATTTAAGCCGTTTTTCTTGTTCTTTGACTGCAATGTTGATATCATAAGGGATGGATACTTTACTACCCTCTTTACTGACAATGTCTGGCATGTTGCAGTTGACGGTTTTGTCTGTCATAATATCACAGTTCCAGTATATTGTACTTTCATTGGCCTGGGTCATCGTTTGCGGCTGAGAATTCCATTTATGTTCAAACGTTACATTTCCAAGATCTTGTAGTATCTGGCAAAGGACACGTTAAGCAATACCAACATGGGGCACGCTGAAACCAAATGCATCAGCGTTTCAGGTTCTTTACCACATATCCTGCACGTTTCATCAATATCTGATGAGAGAACCGATTTCTCATAGCCCGAGATCTGACCGCCTGATCTTGTATGGCAAATATAAAGTCATCTGTTTCACCTTTGAGACCAGCATACTTCAAACGTTTATTGGTATCCTTTTTGTCTACAAATTGCCAATTAGATTGTTTCTCATGATCTCGGAATGCAGGTGTTTCACCTGTAGTTTGTCTGGTAGTTCTTTTTCCAGAGAACATTTCAATTTTTCTTTCTCTTTTTCACCATACGATAAGCTTATTTGAAGTTTTTTTTTTCTTCTCCAGAATCCTTAAGGCTTGTTGACTAGGAGGAATAATACATTCTTGTCAGTATATCAGGAGGGTTAGATAGGTATTGTGGTAGATGAACTGCCTTCATATTCCACACCATCTCAATCTGCTGCAGTCTTCTTCCTCCTAGTTCATGTGGGAGAGATAGTCTTTCAGCTGCTGCCTTAGAATGATGTATTCTGCCCATCGTCAATTGTTTTCTAATGAGTACATACAACTCGCATATTTCTAGTAATCTCCAGTTTACAATATCAAAACTGTAGCTTAGCCCAGATGTAACAAGTTAGTTTTGCCTCAATCTTGTTCTTGGCATTGAGTTCAGAGTTCAGGATTAGTCTCAGGCTTCGTTTATAATCTGATTTCTTTTCTTCTCCTTCATTGCGTTGTGGTTGAAGATATCGTTCTCTGTCATACCAGGAGACTTGTACATGTAGCCCGATTCATTTCTTATATGTTATTATTATTATTGTTATTATTATTATTATTTTTATTATTAATAGTAGTAGAGGTAGTATTATTATAATTCTTGTTATTACATGTATTATTATTATTATTATTATTATTATTATTTTTATTATTAATAGTAGTAGAGGTAGTATTATTATAATTCTTGTTATTACATGTATTATTATTGCTATTATTATTGTTGTTTTTATTATTAGTAGTAGTAGATGTTGTATTATTATAATTATTGTTATTACATGTATTATCAGTAGTATTAGTAGTAGTAGTGGTAGTAGTAGTATTATCATTATTATTATTATTATTATTGTTATTATTATATTCTTTAACTGTTGCAGATACTGGATTGTTTACATGGACTCCTAGAAGCTTAGATGTTTCTATGATTGAGATCGTAGCAACCGACGATTTTGGAGCGAGTACGTTACAAGCTTACAAGGTCAAAGTGTGTCAGTGTTTCAACGATGGAGTATGCGACTTTGACATTTTAGCAGCAAATCAGGATCTCAACAACAATGGCTTTTCCGTGAGTAGAAATATGGAATTAATACAAAAATATTTACAAAAGCATATCAACAGTCGTTCAATTTAAGTAGCAGCAATCTTAGATCTTGAAATAATGAATGCCGACTCTTTTGTTTTGGCATTTTGAAATCATTTTGGAAATCAAACAAATGTATGTATGTTTAAAAACGAAGCTTGTGATTTCTATCGGTGTGTTTCTAAGATACCAATGCAGAGAAGGCGCTCCCGGGGCGGCAGGGGGCACAGTGCCCTCCCACTTTTTCAAGTACCCCCAAAGTGCCCCTTTTTACATAGGAAAAGTGCCCCTTTAACTTTGTAAAAGTGCCCCTTTTTAAATAGAAAAAGTGCCCCTTTTGCTTTGACAAGTGCCCCCTTTCCTTTGTAAGAAGTGCCCCTTCCCCTTTTAATAACCACCCCTTTTTAACTCGGATAAACGCACCTTATATTTGCACATGTGCCCCCTTTCCTTTCTAATAAGTGCCCCTTTTCCTTATGATAAGTTCCCCCATTAAAAAAGAGCCCCTTCTCACAAATGCCCCTTTTTACCTATGAAAATAGTTCCTTTTCATTCTCATAAGTGCCCCTTTTCTTCCTTGTAAATGACCCTATTCAATTCTGAGAGATACTTGTTTTACTTTGACAAGTGCCCCTTTCCCTCCTGATAAGTGCTCTTTTCATCTCTAATAAATGCCAGTTTTATTTTGACTCGTCCCCCTTTTCCTTCCTAATAAAAGCTCTTTTTCCTTCTTATAAGTGCCTTCCCCTTCTTATGATTGCCTCTTTTCATCTCTGATAAGTGCCCCGTTTATTTTAGCATGTGCCTCTTTTCCTTTTTAATAGGAGCCACTTCCCCCTTCTAATAAAAGCCCCCCTGTCACCTCCGATAAATGCCCCTAATAAAATCTGATCGGTGCCCCTTTTTTCAACAAATGCACATTTCCCTATATTATTAGTGTCCATTTTTCATTCTCATAAGTGCCTCTTTTCATATATGGTTAGTGCTCCTTTTCAGATGCGATAAGTGCCCCTTTTCACCTCTGATAATAACCATTTTAACAATAATACGTGCCCCTTTTACTTTCTAATAAGGAACCTATCCCTTTTTCATAAATGCCTCTTTTCACTTATAAAAGCCCCTATCAAGTTTTGATGGGAGCCTCTTTTCCGTCGACAAATGCCCATTTCCCATTCTCATAAGCGCCCCTTTGTTTAGGTGTAAGAAGTGCTCCATTTTCACCTCTGGTAATTAGCCTTTGTACTTTGACACGTGCTGTTTTTCTTTTCTAAGTGTCTTATCCCTTTTGGTAAGTGTCCCCTTTTTCTCTCATCATTAAACTAATTTGAAGCGACTAAGAGCAATTTCCCCCAAAGCTCGCTCGCTACGCTCGCATTTATAGATGTTATAATTATGTTACTTATCAAAGGTCTTTTCAGTCTTCCGTTATGAGAATGTGCTTATAATCCCATCAGGATTGGGTTTTTCCTTTTTAAAAGATGTAATTTTTTGCGCTGCGACCTCACAAATCGTTAAAATTTTGCTCGCTCGCAAATGAATTTTGAGACCATCGCACCCAACTACAAAGCATGATGCTTAACCAATATTTTATATGATGTATAAAGAGAAACAAATATTAAAATCATCCCTGATAAATGTAATCACAATATAAGGGTATATATACCAATGTCTAAAAACTTGTATATTTTCGCTTTGAGATTTCCCTTTGAAGGTGCCCTTTTTTCCAGAAAGTGCCCTTTTTATTGGTGCCCCCCACTTTGGAAGTCAGTCCGCCGCCTCTCTACCAATGTTTCATCTGTATGATTTAAAAAAACTACGTTAATGTTTTCTTAAACAAGTAGTTTGCATAATCACTATGCCCTATTTTTACAGCAACACTTTCATTCCACAAAAAGAAATTACTGAATAATTCCATATCTCCATGCACAACACAATCATAGAGACTTTAAAATAATCACGTTACTGCTCTATGTAGAAATCATGTTTGGATTATGTAACAATCCATTGTAATGTTTGCACACTTATCAAAAGGTGACACAAATGCAAGTGAATTTATTTTCTATTTATACATGACATTTAAACATTTCTAATTCTTATTTTTTAAAATTCGTACAATGTGTTTCTTTACTAATTACCAATCAATTGCATGTTTTATAATCTGTTTCCTTAAAGTTCATCTACTTTTTATTCATGGCTTTGATATGTACTGTTTGTGTTTATGTTATCCAGTTTATATTGTAAATATGCTATTGCACTGAGTAAAAACAAGAAAGTGGACACTATTAATAGTTAACATTCTAAAATACGTATTTAATAAGCTTTCATAAATTGAAATGAACATGAATTAATCCTATATAAGATGTAGTTATGCATGAGTGAGCATACACAATTAACCATAAATGAGTCACTGAATGAAAATTAATAAAAATGGGGCATCTGGTCATTAACATTTTCATGAGCTTTGGAGGTATCCAATGGCTCATCCACGATCTTGGGTGGAAAGGAGAGTAATCTTGACCGTGCTTGCCTAAACCATGCAGTCCTGAGACTGCAGTTGACATCCAGAGCTCAATCGTTCCCATTGTTTCTCATTCTTTTTGTTTTCATTGTTCAACAAGAATGTCTTACATATCCACATGTCCATTTACATTTGAATTGGTACTTGCTCTTTTTTTGCAATATTCTTAATCAGACCATCTGACGGTTAAATAAATGTGCCCATCCAAGCATGAGAGTTCAAAATTTAAACGTAATTGATGTTGGCATAGTACATGTATTGAATTTTCTGTAATTTGATATATATTTTGTTATATTTTATTGATGTCTTTTGTTAAAATTTTAAATAATAAAGAGTGTCCACTTTTTTTCTTCTTTTTGAGTGTATTAGACTTTGGACTACAATTATGCAGCATAGTTCAAATATTTATTTCTATGTTAATAAAATTTGAATGGATTGAATGTAATGACTGTGTTACAGGTTGTCACATGTACATGCGTGGATGGCTGGTCAGGTGATCACTGTGATGTAGACTTTGACTCTTGTCAAGGTTCCCCTTGTTACGATGGTGTTTTCTGCTCTGACTTGCCGCCACCTTCAGTTATGCCGATGTGTGGACCGTGCCCACCGTCTCTTACCGGAGATGGATTAACTTGCTTTGGTATACCTTTGTTCACTATAATAGTATTATACTATAAGAATATTAATCATAATGATAAAACGAAGATAATAATAATATTGAAAATAATGATAATGATGATAATAATAATGTTAATAATAATAATGATTATGATAAAATTAATAATGATTATAATAATAGTGATAATGATGATGATAATAATAATAAGAATAATATAAATTGAAATACAGTCATTTATATTGAGCAACACTTCCACCCAGATGAAACTATGGTACTTACAACAACAAAAATAAAGATAACAAATTCAGGGGAAAACACTAGGTTATATATGTGTTTTTATTGTTACAATCGTTAACTGATTTTCTACTACATCATAATACGTTATCATTCCGGTACTGTATATCATTATGATATATCTTTAAACTACATGTATATCATTAAACTGTATCATTTGACTACTGAATGTCATAGTACGACATGTACATTTGTCATTGTTAAGTTCATGTATATAATCCCATACAATCCTTTCTGTGTGTAGTTTTCAGCAAGATTGAGTAAATTTGTTGATGTTTCGATGATTCCAAAACTTCACTGCATGCAACATTTATTATGTACTACTTTATTGACTTTTCAATCGTTTCTTGCATAATGTTCATGTAACTGGATGATCAGAACTCAACTTTATCTCTCAGTAATGAAGATTTTCGCCCCAAAAGTTTCACGGAACAGACAGGTTTGAGTGTGCTATTAGATGACATTGTATTCATGCTCATTTCTCCTAGATGTTGACGAGTGTGCAAATGACACACTTAACGAATGTGATCAGAACTGTGATAACAGACTTGATGGATATGATTGCTCATGTAACGGTGGCTTTACACTTAATATGGACCAAAGAAGGTGTAATGGTAAGTATCTTTCGATTATAATGATAATGATAATTATTATAATAATACATGTAAAAATAATATGACTATTGATAATAATACAAATAATAATAATTATATTAATGATACTAATAATACAAATAATAATAATGATTACGACAATAATACTTATAATAATGATAATTACAATAAATATAATACAAATAATGATAATATAAATAATGATAGTAATAGTTATAATTATAATATAAAAAAATAATAAAACTAATGCTGATAACAATAAAAAAATATTAATAACAATGTTTATGATAATAATAACAATGAATAAATACAAATCATAATAATAATAAAAAATTATAATACAAATTATAGTATTAATAATGATAATGATAATAATAATAACAATAATACATTAATAATGATAATGATAATAATAACAATAATAATCCAGTAAATCCAATGACCACGGTAATAATAATTAGTATGTAAAGCGCTTAATGGAAACATTGTATTTGGCGCTTTACAAATGTTTTTATTATTTTTTTAATGTCAATTTGTGTTCAGTTTCATAATGAAATTCACTGAAACTGTATAACTTAAAAGAAATGCTATACCCTTCATGTAAAGCCTAATTGCAACGCAATCAACCACCACAGTATGTTTTTGATAGTACATCTACAGTAACAACTATATCATACATACTCCTTGTAAATTTTTTTTTTTTTTTTTTGGGGGTCTTTTTGTAACTCAAGAATGAAAGGTGGACAGGTTGAACTAGAGCCTTTGTTGAATACTTTTCGATGTAAACTTAATATGTCACATCCTAAGAAATACAAATCGTGACAAATCAATTTTTCACATACTTAACAAATTGCAAAACGTGGTAAAGGTATGAACAATTTAATTGATATATACATATGTACATTCATAGAATCATTTCTGTCATTATTATTAATGCATTTATTCATTTAGTCCAAATTTTCTACAAGAATTCAAAGTAAGTGTTTACCTACATGTAAGATGAAGAAATAAATGCTAAACAGACATTTTAAATTAATTTTATCCTCATACTTTTAGATCTCTCAATATATAACTCCTTCGCATTATGTCTCGTTAGCACAAGAAATTTACATGTACGTGCGCAAAAAATGCCCTATGTAAACTATGTTTCAATTGTTTGTTTTCAATGTATACCAATTACATTATAAAGGCTCATTCAAATATGGGGTCGTAGACTGTACGTAGTTGCTTGTTTGTAAAGCGTGTAATAAGTGGGTGGCAACTACATGCAAAGGCCCTACACATAGTCACTGAGCTATGTGTTATAAGATACAGAAATATGAAGCGTAATACACTTACGTTATTTTAAAAAAAAACTTCACGCTTGACCACTTTACATCTGAAAGAGGCTTCAGTCACATTAAAGGTTCATATGAGTTGTATCGGAAATTGAAATCTTTATTTATTTTCAGATGTCGACGAATGCACATTGGGTACACACGTTTGCCAAAACAGCAGTCTTTGTAATAATACCATCGGCTCGTATCAATGCTATTGCGAAGTCGGATTTTTTCCAATTACGAATGATAACGTCAATTGTGAAGGTCAGTAATGTCAGTAATATTGATAATAATGATGATGATGATGATATGAATCGTAAAAAAGCCCAATAATATTGGTAATAATAATAATAATCATAACAATGATAATACTAATAATGGTAATAATGATGATAATAATAATATTTGTTTAAAGCACCAATGATTCTGTTCAAGTTCCCTAAAGGGCAGAAGAGCTAGTATATTTACATAGTAGTACATGTGGCTGCACTACGTTATTAAATGCTCCAGAGTTCATAAGCATGTATATCTAAGGGAGGGGGGTTCAATTTTGGGAACTTTTGTGCGCTGGGATTTAATTTAATTTTTTTCATTACTCATTGTTGATGGTTCTCCAAATTTCCAGCTACATCCGTGTAATTATTTCCCTCTCATACCCAACTAAAATTGTTTTTTCTTAAGTGACATTTTCGTTCAATAAGCCTAATATTCCTAAACATATGCTCAGTTGAATTTATTCTTGAATATTTAATGACATTGCCTTGATTATTTTAATGGCTATTTTTTGGATCTTCGATTCATTTTTCTAAATCTTTTATGATATTGCTGTGTGATGTTGCCATTGTTATTTTATTATTTGTGAATATCTGATTGCTTTGTAAAACAAACAATATCGGCCTTGAGCTGCATGTCATGTTGATTTTTTTATTAAACTAATTTAATTCAATTCAATTCAAATGTATGAAAAGAAAAATTCAGACATTCCTAAGTGATGTTATGCATGCTGACGTTGAAATATAACTGCACTAGGGAAATTTTGACCTTTAATATACATGTACTTTATATAAAACGATATGCATTCAATATTTGTTGTATACAAATATAAGGGTATTTGCAATCTCATACGTTTTTTCTTCTGCAAGCCATCAAGCTTTCCATGACAAATCCATGCGGCTAGGGCAATACAGACAATTGGTATGCACATGCTGAGATATGTGCGGTATGACGTACACTTTACCATGCAAAAAAGAGGCTGTTATATTGCACGTTTGGTCACGTATAACAAATTGCCATATGATGGCTTCTCACCCAATAAGATGCTTTTTAACAAACACCCTAGTACAACAAAAATAATATTGTTCTGATGATGATGATGATAAGCTTATGAATGTATTTATTCCTAGATATTGATGAATGCACGGTTTTGAGCCCATGCGATGCGGAAGCAACGTGTGGTAACAATCAAGGCTCTTTCATATGCACCTGTAATGAGGGATATGTAGGAGATGGAACCACTTGTACAGGTACAGTACCGCCCGTGATATACTTACACATTTGCGCCGGCAGAAAGCGGGTGAATATATATTGAACACGCTCAGTCTTGTTTGGTCGCGACTCACACACAAAGCCATTAATTCCTTGCACTTTTTGACAAGGTTGCCCCTATTGGTGAGAATGCCTACACAAAGCACTTAACTGCGGTCAGGTATATGCAATATGTATGAATAAACCGTCTAACGCCCACTGCAAACTGTACGATCTAGCATTGGTAGGAAAGAGGAAGAGTAGAGGAACAATAGATGGAGAATCTGGCATTGGTAGGAAAAAGGAAGAGTGAGGGATGGTGAATGGAGAATCTGGCATTGGTAGGAATAAGGAAGAGTAGAGGATTGGTGGATGGAGAATCTAGCATTGGTAGGAATAAGGAAGAGTAGAGGATTGGTGGATGGAGAATCTAGCATTGGTAGGAAAGAGGAAGTGTAGAGGAATGGCGGATGGATAATCTGACATTGGTAGAAAAGAGGAAGTGTAGAGGGGTGGTGGATGGAGAATCTGGCATTGGTAGGGATGAGGAAGAGTAGAGGAATGGTGGATGGAGAATCTGGCATTGGTAGGGATGAGGAAGAGTGGAGGAATGGTGGATGGAGAATATGGCATTGGTAGGGATGAGGAAGAGTGGAGGAATGGTGAATAGAGAATCTAGAATTGGTAGGAAAGAGGAAGAGTACAGGAATGGTAGATGGAGAATCTGGCATTGGTAGGGATGAGGAAGAGTGGAGGAATGGTGGATGGAGAATATGGCATTGGTAGGAATGAGGAAGAGTGGAGGAATGGTGGATGGAGAATATGGCATTGGTAGGAATGAGGAAGAGTGGAGGGATGGTGGATGGAGAATATGGCATTGGTAGGAAAGAGGAAGTGTAGAAGAATGGTGGACGGAAAATCTGGCATTGGTAGGAATGAGGAAGAGTAGATTAATGTTGATTGGCGAATCTGCAGAGGTTATTCTAGGAGAGAGGAGTGAAAGACCAGGGAGTGGAGGTCTTTGTTAAAGCTAGAAATGGGAGAGTTTTGGAATAGTGAGTTAACTTAATTCAGTACATAAGGCACATAGAGAGAGAGAGAGAACCTTTAATTTATATCCATACATACATGTAAATAATAGGGGGAGGGTGGCTTGACATTTAAAGACATAAAGACTTTTTTTCTTCAAAGACATAAAGATTTCTTTTTTTTCAACGGAAAATATTCATCAAACATCACTAACCATCATGAACATTTGTCCGTGATAGTATTGTCTAGCATAAGTTTTAGAAGATTTACGAAATATTGCTTGTAAACATCGCTTTAAACGAAATATTGCTTGTAAAAATCTCTTTAAATTGCTGTTTTAAATCAACTGTCCGGATCCACAACCTGTCCGGACACACAACATCTGGGTATACATGTAGATGATGCAGTACATGTATACACTAGAACTATAGTATACACGTAATTGAAGAAAAAAGGTGCCCTTGTAATACTTGAACAGATTTTAATTTATTCTGCTTTATGTTGCTATGTGAGAATTTTTTTTGTTCGATTAGGAAAAAACGTATATGCATAATTTGTGTCATAATTGCTCTGCCGTTTAAATTGTTCCATAACATAAAACACAGAATCCTAGTCTGACTCGGGCTCTGCATGTGCATGCCCATTTCTATGCGAGTGCACAAAGCATGCATCGGCTAGTCTACCCAACACGCCATTCTTACAGTAGTTTTAAAGAGAGTGTATTTAAACTTCCATATCTCTTCGTGGAAGTCAAACATTTGAAGCTCACATTTTGACTGCAGTAGAGTGACATGGAACTCGTTACATTAAGAGCGCAACATGTTTTGGTGATAGGTACACTTTAAGTTATATGTTGACCCATCCCTAGACGTCCTATGCATAAGTCTCTAGTCACAAATGCACGTAATTTACTTTATCTTCTTAATAGTTTGTTATTTTTTTAACGAATGTCATGTATTGATCATTTTTATTTACTATCCTGACTTGTCATTTTCTATTTTATTTATATATTCAAGATACAAATGAATGTCTTGACGATTCTCTAAACGACTGCGCCTCACAAGCGACTTGTAATAATTCACGTGGTAGCTTCTCATGTGCGTGTGATGAAGGCTGGTTCGGCAACGGTACCTACTGTGAGGATACTGATGAGTGCTCCACTAATAACAATGATTGCAGTGGTGATGCGACGTGTGAGAATAATCCTGGGAGCTACCTCTGCACCTGTAATGAAGGATATGTTGGAAATGGAATCGCATGCTTCGGTAAGTCACAAAAGTCTTCACGCTATAATATTTAACTCTTACTGCTCATTCGGATATGACGTGCTAAACCGCCACAGTCTTTTTACATGTAAATGAATGGCAACTGCGTTCAAAGGTTCTATGCGCATTCACTGAGCTCTGTGTTATTAGATGCAGAAAATTTAAGAGTATAATAGTTTACACGTACATCATCTTTAAAAACCTACAGCAGTTTACCACTTCATATCTGAATGAATACTTTTCTTGATTTAGAAATTTTACCAAAACATGAACAATGCTCCTTTAGAAAACACCAGCACTTCTATACATATCGCTTATTGTCTTGGGTATGATAATTGTTGATTAAATGTAGGTTTTGACCCGCAAAGAATTTCCTTACATGACCAGTAACTATGCATATATTTTTCTTATATTGCAACCAAATTTGGCAAACTTTAGGTGAGGGATGTTTTATTTTGTGAAATATACAATTTTTGTAATGTAATCAAGCTAATGCATTATGGTAAGTGTCTTGCTACAAGGTATTTCATTCACCTGTTATGAATAATTGTATTTCAAAAGCCAGAATGCAAATTGCATACGTTGTTACTAGGTAGGAAGTAAAATTATGGTTTGCCCTATCTACAACTCAACGGACTGTCTAGGTGCATACATTATGTTCTCAGCACATTTCTATACACAAAATGTTCTTGGCGCACACTTATTCTCGTAATGTGAACGTGTACGTGGTGAATGAAAATTTGCGGAGCACAAAATCATATAGCAAGAATATGGTTGAACTATGTTTTTGACACACGATATATTCTCAACAAACGTCTGTGAGACTCTGGAACACAGTCTGAAAGTGTGCCGAGCACGAAATGTTCTAAATGAGCTGGGCTTACATGGTCATACTGTTTATTGTAGAGTCTCCAGCAAACACAAATCGTGTTAGTTTCGCTATGTCCATCAATCACTAATTTGAAATATTACTAAGTGACAACAGAGATAGTCATTTTATGGAGACTAGAATTAATTCGTATTTTCGGTTTAGCTTGCAAAAATGAAGAAAAGGTAGTAACGATCTAATTTTCAATAATTCAGAAGACTTTCACAGGTTGTGCAGCTAGTACACGCATTAAATCGGTACTGCATAAGCTGAGTTGTGTGCCGAGTCTATAAACTTAAAGCACGCGAGCAAAGAACATTTTGTATCCCTCCGCAACGAAGTAGCCGGAGGCATTATGTCCGTACGTCCGTCTGTACGTCCGCTCTCGTGATCGCGTTATCTCGAGAAAAGATTGATGAATTCCCGCCAAACTTGAATCATGTATGTATCCTGTAGAGCCAATGAAGTGATTAAATGTTGGGGTCACGAGGTCAAAGGTCACAGGGTTCATTATGTATGCAAAAATAGCTTGTGATCGCATTATCTCAAGAACCGATTGATGAATTCCCGCCAAACTTGGGTCATGTATGTATCTTGCAGAGCCAATGAACTGATTATATTTTGGGGTCACGAAGTCAAAGGTCACAGGGCTCATTATGTATGCAAAAATAGCGTGTGATCGCATTATCATTAGAACCGATGGATGGATTACCAGCAAACTCAAGACATGTAAGTATCTTGCAGAGCCAATGAACTGATTAGATTTTGGGGTCATGAGGTCAAAGGCCAAATGTCATGGGGCTTATTATGTATGCAAACATAGCTTGTAATCACGATATTCTGAGAACCTGTTAATGGATTAGAATCAAACTTGAATTTTAAAAATTCTGTTTTGGTTTGTAAAATCGCTCTATGGCGGAGGCATTATTTTCGACTGCGCGCAGTCGAAGTTCCATCTAGTTGTTTTTAAGCATAATGTGAACATGTGCTGAGAACATTGTGTGTCGAGAACATTTTGTGCCGAGCCTATGTCGAGCCTACAATCTGAACACCATGTATGAGTGCGGTCAGGGCCCTCAGGCCATGGGCCTTCTACTGAGCAGTCACATGCTGGCTGTAACATACACTGGGAGGGACCTGGGAAAGGCCAACAGACCATGGACCATCTACTGAGCTGTGACATGCTGGCGAACACATGCACTGAGAGGGACCTGGGAGAGGCCAAGAACACGGCTCGTACCTTTGCTAGATACTGGGAAGTACAAATGTAGTTGTGTGATGACTCTAAATTATGATGCTATATGCAATTTGTATTCTGACTATTGAATATTTATTCGTAACAAGTGAATGAAATGATTTGTAATGAGGCTTTATGCATCAAATTTGATTATATTATGAAAATGGCAGGACTATTTAGTCACCGGTGGGTGAGCTAGGTGAGCAATTCAACAATGGTCCTACATGTATTCCACTTTTCTGTGTGTTATTACATGAGGATAACAAAATGTAAAGTTTGGTATGCTTCCATATGCACACAAATATATAGCACTTTACACAGCATATGTGAATGAGCCTGTAGAAATGAATTTTCTGGTTACATTATACCTCATTTATGCTTGCGAAGGCATTCTCCTGTTTTTAATGACATTATTTCGCAACATATCTTGTGATCAAGAAGGGAAGAGGCTTTTCCCCCCTTTTACGTAGATTTTTGGTCAAAAAAATAAATCAACATATGCTTTGATATTTCTATCTAGACATCAACGAGTGTGCCTCTGAAGATGATAACTGTACTATGTCAGCTCTGTGTATCAACACAAATGGATCGTTTGAGTGTCAGTGTGCCAACGGCTACATGAAAAATCTACAGGGAGAATGTGAAGGTGAAGAGAAAACTGTCTTTCTTACGTCGATGGTTCTCAAAATGATAGCCCATAACAAATTCTGTTATCTGATATGCCCAAAAGAGAGAATAATTATGCAATACAATAATGCCACTATATATTCTACTACACTATATGTCTTCTCTAATCTTTACATGTAAAGGGTCATGTGTCATGGACTCGCCAAAAAAGGGTGGTACTGTACACATTTCGGTTTCATGCTGAAGTAAATTTTCTTCAAAACCATATAGCTGATCCAAACAAATTTGGTATCATTTTTTAAGTTGAGTTACAATGCAATTTGCTAGCAAATTAAGTTTCAATCAAGATTGGGGTTACAGCATTATGAAGTTGGAAGACCAGGGCTGGTGGCGGAAGCAGCGCTGCCCATACAATTTCAATGGTGAAATTCAGAATTTTGTGCAATTTTTGAAAATCCTTGTACATTTTGATCAAAACTTACTAAGATGTCTACAATCTTGGTATCAAGTCTAAGTATCAGATCTAACCAAACATGCTTTACATTGCCCTCTCATGATCGAAAAAAAGTTTGGCTAATAGATGGTAGTGTCTGA
This sequence comes from Mesocentrotus franciscanus, assembly GCA_037976565.1. Classification (NCBI taxonomy): domain Eukaryota; kingdom Metazoa; phylum Echinodermata; class Echinoidea; order Camarodonta; family Strongylocentrotidae; genus Mesocentrotus; species Mesocentrotus franciscanus. The sequence goes on along the minus strand of CP137684.1, from coordinate 24,914,730 downwards.
AACTGAAAAAATGGGATATTCAATCATACATTTTTGCTGTCTGTACAAATTCAAAGGGAACATTACATTTTTGAGCAATTATGGGAAAATTTGAATATTTTGATTAAAACTTGGTACATGACTACAAATTTGGTGCCAAATCTTTCTATTGAATTCCACTTTACTGTCTTATGATTGGAAAGTAAGTTTGACTTTGAAATAACTAATGATGCAACACTTAATTTATGACTATTTCTGTAAAACATTGTATTTTGTTTAAAGACTATTTCACTATATAGACCACTTTTTTGTCTCGGTTGAGCGGTCTTTATATATAGGTTTCACTAATCTACAGGAACTTGTACATTAAGACCACCTGACTATGAAGACCTCTTTTCTTGTCTCCTTTGAGCGGTCTTTATATACAGGCTTCACTGCTCTACAGCAACCTGTACATAAAGACCACCTGACTATGAAGACCTCTTTTCTTGTCTCCCTTGAGAGGTTTTCATATACAGGTGTGTAATTGGATGTTTACAGACGTGTATCAATCAGATATGATTATTAACGTCTGGGGACCGACCTTTGGCGTCACTTTCCGAAAGACGTAACAGTTTTCATTGTAATGCATTATCTATCTTATCCAGATGAGAACGAATGTGACAATACTCCTTGTGATATGGACGCACAGTGTGGGAATACAAATGGATCATTCGTCTGCTCGTGTAACGAAGGATTTGAAGGAGATGGATTCACATGTGCAGGTAGTTAAAGACATATATGTAAATATCACAAATTTCCATGATATTTTTATGATATAAAAATAGAAAATAATGGAAAAAAATAGAAAGTCATGGAAAAATAAATAATTCTGAAAAGTCACGGAAAGTCATAGAAAGTGATAGTGGGCGCAAGCCGTGTGTGGTAATCGTATATCGCTTTGATGCCACAACCCCAAAAGAATGAGAAAGTTTACATTAGTCTTCATGTGTATCTAAACTCAATCTTTGCTTTAAAGTGTACCAATCACCAAGGCATGTTTTGATTTTGACGAAAGTGGTAGCCTGTCGGACTGTCTTAAAATATGAGCTTCAAATATTACTTCTACAAAGAGATACTGAAATTCAAATACATTCTCAGTACACACAAAAACAACCTGTTGAGTATATAGACTAGTCGATGCACGTGTCCGCGTTCGCATAGAACAAAGACTGCACGAAACCTAAGTCGTACTTGCGTTCCGTAAGAGGTGTTTTAGGTTATCCCTTGTTTTCTTCAAACTTCTTAGCCGCTAACCCATAGAATGCCATGTAGGTTTTTGAGGTTGATTTCCTATACTGTAGCTATACACAAACTGCATTTGGGGTGATTGGTTCTCTTGAATCATCATGGTCTATATGCGGCCCATATCGCACTACCATTCAAGTCAGAGCAGTAGTATTTTATTTTATTTCCAGGCAGACATATAAAAAGAAACATATAAAGACAAATAACATAATTTGTATAATGATATTATAAGTAATATTTATATTACTATTACTGTTATCATTAGTATTGTTCTTGCTGTTATTATTGGTAGGAAGAATTTATTGAGTGCTTAAGCGCCTTATCATGATAGTTTGGCTAAAGCCTGGGTGTATAATATGATTGGAGGTCCCTTAGGGAGAGCAGTATAAATACTGACGAGGCTACCCTTGGTAAAACAAGACATATTATTATCATTAATATTATTATAACTTTAATATTTGTTGTTATTGTTATTCTTATTGTTCTTGTTGTTGCCATTCTATTTTCACAGATATCAATGAATGTGAATTGGGAAATCATGACTGTCAGCAGAGCTGCACGAATGACAGTCCAGGATATAACTGCAGCTGTTATCCAGGCTTTATTCTTGGGAATGATACTATGACATGCATGGGTATGTATTTCCTTTTGTTAACCCTTTGAAGTCACCCTCCCTCATTTTATGGTTTGACGCGCTGGATAGCTCTTGATTCAGAGCCTTAAAGAGTATACCACATGCATGAGTAGAAGGGAGACAAAAATTGCGCAGCATGTGTTCATTTTTGTTGCATGATCATATCGCATTTGATGCCTCAAAGGGTCGTTATCCATGACTGACCCTTTGTGACCCAATTGATGATGACGTCCCAACCACATCTATCCTGGGCATAGCAATTAGCTGTGCAGATGTTCATGCCAGTAATCTCTTTTATTCCGTCAGCCCATTAAACTTTTGGCCTACCACGTTTCCGTTGACCCTCAACATGACCCTGGGTAATGATCCTCTCCAGGTTGTCACCTTCTCTTCTAGAAATGTGTCAAAAGTATTGCAACTTGTTCTTATCTATCTTCTGGCATAGGTTGACCTAGGGTGACCTATGTCACAAAGGAAAAAACATAAATCATCCCCACGTTACATCCTAAACAGTAGCAATGCTCCCGTAATAGTAATTGGGGAATATTAGTTTTAGAATATTCACTGCTACAAACTATCAAATAGACTTAATATTCCAAAGTAAATGCGTGTCATCCAATTGTGGTATTTACTCTAAACTCTATTCGCATAATAACTAAAAATATTCCAAGCTAAACAACTCTCCTGATTGGTCGAGCACCGTGTGCGTCGGCCAATAAGCCTTGTGCGTTATTGTTCCAATTATCGATCGAATTTTTGACCGCCGTGCCGGTCCTCCCGTAGAGTATAAAACACGCTTGCTTACATTAATTTTTTATCACCTGACGAAGTGTTGCAGCGGCGCACGAAACGTCGAGATCTTTTAGATTCCTCATTGACCACATTGCGAGACAAACGAATATCACTAGCGATATTATTTTCGAAACTCTCCTGTATGTGGCAACACACGTAATTATTCAAATGTATTGAACAAAATATGTATAACCACGGAGTGTCTTTTCTTTTTACAGGACCTAAAATGATATGCAACCCACAATACATTTTCACGTAACAGCCCCAATGGAGAAGGCCCTTTGGAGAATGACAGAAATTAATTTTTGTTTGTACACGAAAATAGTACAGCGGATTAGCTCCCCATATAACGAGAATTGTGCACTTTTTGATAAAAGCATGAAACTTCTAGCATAGTTAATTTAGACCATAAGATTCATTTTCAGATGTGGAGGGAAGTCAGATTTGACCTCTGATGACCCTGAGAGGTCAAATTCAAAATGGCCGCCAGTCCGCATGGTCTAATGTACAAACACGCTTAACTTTTGAACCAAATAGTCCAGAAAAACATTTAAGGTGTCGTTTCCAACTAAATTGAGGATGCCAATGCATTTGGTAATACTTTTGAGATCGCCAGATTTCGGGGTTTTGCATTTAGGTCAAGGTTAAGGTCAAAATTGACTAAAAATAGCAAGTTTTCAATGTTTACAACGAAACAAATCCCATTTATTTGTCATTTGTTCGCTCCTATGTTCTCAAATTTCTTTAAGAGTGGTTCCCCTGCAGACCATGAGATTCATTTTCAGATGTAGAGCGAAATCAGATTTGACCTCTGATGACCCTGAGAGGTCAAATCAAAAATGGCTGCCAGTCCCGCCTATTCAAAAACACTTAACTTTTGACCAAATAGTCCAGAAAAACGATTAAGGTATCATTTCTAACTAAAGTGGGGATGCCAATTCATTTGGTAATACTTTCGGGATCGCCAGAACTCAGGGTTTTGAAATTAGGTCAAGGTCAAGGTCGAAATTGACTATAAATAGCAATATTCTAAAGTTTACCAAAAAAAAAAAAAAAAAAAAAAGTATTTGTTTTTTGTTCTCCCTATGTCTCAAATATCTTTAAGAATGGTTCCCTGCATAGTCCCCATCTTAAACCCTTTCAGTTAGTTTATTTCACTAACTAGCACCAGACCATTCTTGATCCAGACCGGTCTTGTATATAACTGACCATATACATAGCATGGTCAGTGGGCAGCTAGGCAGTATACGACAAACACCTCAATTCAAGTCGGGAAAACTGCTCCTTTCCATTACTGCTCAATAATACTGGTAAGTTGTTCTTCAAGTTACTTTGTGTTTTATTTGGTTCTAAGTAATATAATGATTAGTTCATATAAGTTTGGGTTGCTTATGGCAAAAGTTTTGATGTTCTCGAAGACACATGTCGTTTGATCTCTTGTTCATTTCCCATGTAAAACTCATAAATTGGCGGGAAAACTTTCTCTTACTTTAAAAGTTGGGAAACTATAAGTTTACCAAGCACGGTAGGTTTCCACAGAAAGTTCTCTCTTCATGTTAATTTGTTCTATTATGTTCTTATAAAAGACCAGTTAAAGAGAATTTGATTGAACTAATAAGTTGTATAGCTTTATTGAGGCACTGTCAGTCAGGCATCTTTGTAGTCATGTAGTCATGTACTACTATACAAGTACTCATTGTTTTATAACATGAACTGGCATGAGTCATGGGTTGCAGGTCATTCTATTTTTAGTTATAAATGCTAGTCTGTATTTGCAGACTCTGTTAACTAGCTATCACTACAGTTCATGTACGGTTTCTGTACAGTTATTGAAAATCTGATTTATTTGAAACTCTTAGGATTCTGTTGGTTTAGTTTATGTTGCTTACCATTAAAAAAATTGAATACCGGTAAATGATATAGACGCCTGTTGCTTATTGAGTCTAGTGATTCATTTACCATCATTTGCCGCTTGCACTGCAGCTTTCTTTACCCCCCCCCCAATATGTTGGGATTTGCATACCATATGAGTCCCATTGGGTTGTGTTGTTTATTGAGTTCTATGACTGTTAATTATGTATTATTTTATTCATTTATTACATTTTGGGCTCACTCCAATTGTTTTTCACAGTTCAAGCTTGACGGATTTTTTTTTTTAAAAAGATTGTTATTATTACAATAAAAACAATTAGCACTCTACATACAAATATCATAGTCTGCGATTTCATCATTAGGTTCCATTTGTTAACCAAATTTGCCATTATTATTAGTTGTTTCTTTTATCCTTTATTTCAAGCGACCAATTTCCCACCCTAAAGTAACATTGTGTATTTTATTTGTGTTTCAGAATCTTCTCTCCTGCTGTTGTGATTTTGTCGCAACCATGTCAAAGCGTCTCCATCTAATAGACCCCACCCAGCCCTCGACATCCAAGCTATCAAAGCCACCCCAAGCACAAACTGGGACACTTGTGTCCTCTGCCAAATAGTAACAGATGAATCCTTACAGTGTCCTCTCAGATCTACGAAACGGACTGTTGGTAGTGGCTATGCATCCTTGGCAGAAGACATTCTCCGGTTCCAGACTCTTCAGCACATGCCAATAAACATCGACCTGGAGCGATTGAATGACGGTGATGGCATAGAATCTACTTTGATGTCACATAGGGCTGAGTGGCACAAGAAATGCCGGCTAAAATTCAACAAAAAGGCCTTTGACGAGCAGAGTCGAAAAGAAACAATCGTGGGACAACAGCAATCTACCTCTGCTGTTCACACGAGATCTGCTCACAGCCATCCACAGTCTGCAGACCCTACTTGTCTCTTCTGCAATGAGCCTGCTGGTTCTACAGGCTTACATAAAGCATCAACCTACAACATTGACACAAACGTGCGTAGGTGTGCCCTTGAAGTTGGGGACACTGCTCTGTTGGCCAAGCTCGCAGCAGGAGACATGATTGCCATTGAGGCCAAGTACCATCACGGTTGCCTAATTTCCTTGTACAACAGAGCCAGGCAGGCTCTACCCAAAGGCAATGATGGAGATGATTCTTGCCTGCATGGCATAGCGTTTGCTGAGCTAGTGGCATTCTTGGAAGATATGGATAATGATGAGGACAGTTCGCCTGTCTTCAAACTTAAAGACATCGCTCAGCTTTTCTGCACTTCCTATACTGAGGGCACATTCACAGGGAAGAGACACACTTCTCAGTTTTGAGAAGGACATTGGACCAGGCCTCTTGAATGCCTGTCATCATGACAGTGATGCCATGCACTTAATGCGAGCGGCACAGGTTGTACGCAAAGAGATCTTTGACTCAAGTTTCTCCTTCAATGGTTCGTTTCAGGCAAACTGCCAGCAGGATTCTGTGCCATCATCCCTCTTGGCTCTAGTCAACATGATACTTGATGGGGCAAACATCAAGCATCAGACCCAGCTGGTCCACACAACCACCACAAAACCTGCCCTTGCAATCTCCCAATTAATGGTTTTCAACAGCGTGAAGCATACACGGAACGTGGAGTCAAGCTCAGCACGTCATAGCCGCAGCCAAGAAACTCCACTCCCAATCTATTTATCCCTGAAGATCCATGCGGTAACACGAAGTAGAGGGCTGGTTGACAAACTGTTCAATCTGGGAATGTGTGTCTCCTATGACAGGCTGTTGCAACTCACATCTGACATTGCCGATGGTGTCTGCAAGCGCTTTAGGATGGAAGATGTAGTGTGCCCGCCAAAGTTGCGTCTTGGATTGTTTACAACAGGAGCTGTGGACAACATTGACCACAATCCAAGCTCTGCAACTGCAAAAGATTCCTTCCACGGCACCGGAATCTCACTTATGCAGCATCCGTCACATACACATAGTGGAACTGAACGTAGTGTACCAGTGATTAGTCAGAGTGGCTCTTCTACAAAGTCAGTGACACCTCTGCCATCGGCCTACACAATTGTGCCACCAGCTGCCTTCAAGACAAAAGACTTTAGTGCGCCGGCTGTACAAGGTCCTGTGAGACCTCCCAACCTCTTGGCTGCTGCATCTGCTACAGAAGATGAGTACGTGTGGCTCAACAAAGTCAAGACGGCTGTTGAAAAGGCTACCATTGATGGCTGGATATCGTGGTCTGCCTACCACGCTGACACACAACGAGCTGTAATCCCACCTGCAGCAATCAACGCACTGTTGCCTCTGTTTCTTGACAATGCACACTCCGTGGCAATGATACGGCACTCCATGAACATCGTCAAGGCAGCAGTTCATCACTTGAACCCAGGTCAAATTCCTGTCCTTGCCGCTGACCAACCCCTGTATGCTCTTGCCAAGGAAATTCAGTGGACCTGGCCAGACACTCACGGAGAGGATCACTTTGTGATCATGTTTGGTGGTCTACACATCGAGATGGCCATGTTGAAGTTGTTGGGAGACTGGTTGGAAGACAGTGGCTGGACAAACGCCATGGTACAGGCCGACATTGCAAGTTCCGGGACAGCAAATTCCTTCATACATGCCAGCCATGTCACCAAGACCCGCCATGCCCACCAGGTCACAGCTGCGAGCCTTTTTACTCTCCTCCAACAAGCTTACATTGACGAATGCACATTCGATGATACTGATGCCAATCAACCAGATAGTCCGCCTTTTGAGGAGTGGTGCGTACGGAGAGCAAAGGCCTGTGTTCACTTTGACTTCTGGCTTAAGACCCTGTCATTAGAGCTTCTGTTGCTGCGGTACATCAGGTCTCTTCGTGAAGGTAACTTCAAGCTGTACGTGGAATCCCTGACGCAGATTATGCCCTGGATGTTCGCCCTAGATCACACGCACTACTCCAGATGGCTTTCCGTACACATCCGTGTAAAAAACAAAAAATCACTTTTTGGGCCTAATTTGACCTTGACCTTATTGCAAATCCCTGATTTCAAATGATCTCAAAAGTATTACCAAATGAATTGGCATCCCCAATTTAGTTAGAAATGACACCTCAATCGTTTTTCTAGAGTATTTGGTTCAAAAGTTAAGTGTATTAGAATAGGCGGGACTGGCGGTCATTTTTATTTGACCTCTGAGGGTCATCAGAGGTCAAATCTGACTTCCTCCACATCTGAAAATGAATCTAATGGTCTGCAGGGGAACCACTCTTAAAAAATTGAGATCATAGGGGTAAACAAATGACAAATAAATGGGATTTTGTTGTTGTTGTAAACATTCAAAACTCAATTTTGACCTTGACCTTGACCTTAATGCAAAACCCTGAATTCTGGCAATCTCAAAAGTATTACTAAATGAATTGGCATCCCCAATTTAGTTGGAAATGACACCTTGAATGTGTTTCTGGACTATATGGTTCAAAAACTAAGCGTGTTTGTACATTAGACCATGCGGACTGGCGGCCATTTTGAATTTGACCTCTCAGGGTCATCAGAGGTCAAATCTCATTTCCCTCCACATCTGAAAATAAATCTTATGGTGAAAGCTAACTATGCTAGAAGTTTCATGCTTTTATCAAAAAGTGCACAATTTTCTTGCTAAGCCGCTGCACTAAAAATGGAAGAGGTTGTCTGTGACAATGTCATTATACACTGGCCATCTTGCCAATATGAGATTCGAACAGGTGTAGTGATTTTATATTTCAAATATTCATAACTTTCTTGTTCCGATTTATTTTAAACTTTCACCATTCTGTTTCTCTTGGTTTTCTGTTTTCATACAAATGAACACATTACAAATGGTTGGCTTTCCCTTTAACTGGGATAAATTAGGCTTCGATGCAAACGCAATTTCTTATGTTGTCAACACTTGTCCCTCTCGACCCAGGTATCCTGGCAATTAATGAGGGGCTAATAATTGCAGATGTGGCTACCCAATTACATTACTTACCAATTACCCAATTCTTTAATTTGAATATTGCAGTTACTGCAAGTTGTTCCGTGGAATGTGGGTCTGCTGTCTGCATTAATTCGTCAAACGAGGAAACGTGTGTATGCGATCAGACTGGATTTATATTCAATTCAACTTTAAACAACTGCACAGGTATGATAAATACCAACCTATTTTGTCCTTATATATTACCGATCATATGTAAGTATATATTAAGGTATTAGACATACTAGATCTAAGAGTAGACCATTTGTGAAGTAAAATGACATGGGTAATGTCAATTGACAATGGATTGTATGTTCTGAACTCCACTATACTTGAAATCATATGGGACTCCAAGTGAGCACATACTTGCCTGTATGTACATATATATCCTACGTTTAAAAAAAAATATCCTAGTTCAAGGATTGGCTTCGGATGGCTCACGTGACATTGAATAATTTCACTACGAAGCTAAAATGGAGTTTGCATGACGTCAAACGGGATATATCCTTTGATGTTACCATTCAAAGTTATTGATAGGCCTATCACGATATTGCCACTGCAGCCACTGTGAATTGGGCAGCACTCATTGCGAGCTTAGTGTGTGCGTATTTTAAACTAAGGTGTAAGTTTATATTAATTTTCAGATGTACTTCTAAATAGTTAACATTTTCAACTTTTCATTTGTTGATGAGGGATATAAATCGAATATACCATGCACTCATTTTGAGGCACATGGCATAGAAAAATGGCATAGTGACCATGTTCTTTTGGGCTGAGCTCCTGAGAAAATACTGCTATGCCCATCACCTTAGAGAAACTATAATTTCAACTGGATCCTCTCAGTTCATGGTAAAATACTTGGCAAAGGCTTGTAGCCAAAATATTGTGTATTATCTTTCTGTTACGGTTGTTCTCATTATTTATTGTTCTCTTCTTATACATTTTTATATTTGTATTTGTGGAACTAGATCCTAATCAATTTTTTGGTTGAAAGCAGTCACATGTGATTCATTTTATTGAAACTCTTGTTCATTTTCCCATTAAATAGCATCCGATAGTTCCGATTACATCTACATATCAACAGAAATCAAAGAAATTTAAAGTAAAGTATATGAGGGCTTACAAAAACTGTACATGGCTTTGTGATTTTCACATAGAAGCTGCCAGTTTGATATTTATTAAATATACATGTACATCGTATTTTCAAATTTTATGTTTTAATTTTGTTCTACGATTAGCAAACTTCCATGTGATTCACTATCCGTTTTAATGTATCCCTCTTATTCCTTTAGACATCGATGAATGCAGTGGGAATAATTCTTGCGAAATGAACTGCGATAACACGCCAGGAGGATACGACTGTTCCTGTGCAGGGGGCTACTTGCTCGAAGCAAATGGAAGAAATTGTTCTGGTACACCTTGATTCTATTTTTTTGTTATGGGTCAGTCCATGAGATTGGGGCCAAAAATATGACAATATCCAAGTGAAACTGTTGGTATGAGATATACTAATACAGATGGAAGATGAAATCATCCTTTTTATCAAATGAATATGTCCTGCCAGAAACATTTCTGTTTCAGTTGCTTCTCTTCAAAATCTTTGCGTTATATGCATTTTTTGTTTACCATCCTTTAAAACGTAGACATCGCAATTATATAACATGACATACATTTGGCTTCATGATATAGATTCCATGTGAAGCTAAAATACACTGTACTTGTAAACATAGTTGGCTATACTTTTATGCTAAACTCAATTTGAGCGAAAATTGTTACAGTTCATAGGAGACATAGTTTATCACTTCTAGTACGTCACCAAAATAGCCATAACCCCATATAATGACTCTTTATATTTACTCATATATAATTTTGATGTGTTTGAGTTGATTTCATTTTGTGTGTGTAGTTTATTTGGTTTCCTCTTCTTTCTCTGTGCTTTAATGACTACCTTTTATAAATGTAACGCTCCTTGGCTCACCTCCTCGTAAACATTTGGAACAGAATAGTTGAGGTTTGGGCAAGATTCCTCAGCAACCACCTCTCATGAACATTTTCCTGTATGCATATGTGTATGCATGCACATGAACATGTTACTTGAGGAGTACTAGAGTGATGCAAAACAAATAATTTGTGATGAACTTGTGATACGGATGGCACAAAGGTTTTATTTATTGCATTGACTAACAAACGATGTCTAGATGTAGCTCCTTAATTTCGGCTACGATGTTGAGCTTGACATCCATTTCACATAATCATGTTGACTAGTCTCTGAGGGTAATTCTTTGATGATGCATGTGGTTCAGGTTTATGTGTGTATGTGTTTATTGAATGGTTATTCAAGTGTAGACAATCTAAGTGCTGAAATTACAACAGGTGACCTTGTGTGCAGTGTATATTCACTAATGCACTCGCGCACATGAATGTTTTGTATAATTACGGCCAAACACGGATTTGTCGAAACCTTGGAAGTATAGTACGCAATACGCATTTTCATGTTCAATATCTGTTATTATTTCTTTATAAATAACACACAATTACAAATAATCTCCGTGTGCCACAAAGAATTTAGCATTGGGTAGATAAACCGAAGGCTTCAAGATTATTTTAACTGTTTTCAGTGCAAGAATATTCTATCCCGGTGGTTTAAATGCTGTTTTGGAGCTAGTCATGACAGGAAATTAGTAATTTTGCAAAGCATTTGGGTTGCACCTTCATGTATCAATCCTTATGTCAATTGGTGACTATTCTTTTGTGCAAAGTTGCACGTAAGGGAAAATGAATGACTGTGCATAGAGACAAAGAAAGCAACCTAAGTGTTAACGATAAGTTCGTTGTTTTGACAATGGTTTTGCACAACGGCTTAAATCAAAACACCCTTGTTTTTTATGAATGTATGTTGTTCGAACACTATAGCAGCTGTGCTAAAGCCGGGGTAATAATAACAGAGTGCCAGGAGTGGCAATATGCCGAAATGAGGATATGCAATATTCCACCATTACTATTATTATTATCATTTTTATTAGTATTATAATTACTATAATTACTATAATTATTATTATTATTATTATTTTTATTATTATAATCATTATTATTAATATTATTGTTGTTGTTGAATTATTACTCGGATTATTACAAACATGGAGTGATTTATTTTTCTTTATTTTATTTTAGATCGGGATGAATGTCTTGATGGTTCTCACAATTGTGATACCAATGCTGCATGTTCCAATACAGAAGGGACGTTCACCTGTTCATGCAATGATGGCTACGCGGGAAATGGAACAATGTGTACAAGTAAGGCATTTATTTTGTGTTTGTTTTATATTGCAACATCACTTTATTGATCAAACTTTGCACAAGAAAGGAGACATAATAACCCAGGAGAAAACCAATTTATTGGTAGATGCAGGGCGTGAGAGAGATTAAACATATTGGACAAAAGTATACCATAAATAAATATCTTTTTAAAGAAATTGATTTCAAAATAGAAATAAAAGTAATGTCTTCTCCCTCTCCTATTCCATTCAGCTCTCCTCCAGCTGGCATGGAAATAAACCCGCTATGAAAAATGATTTTATTTTATTCTTTTATTCTTTTAGGCATAATGACTTTTTAAAAAAATTTCTGCCTACAGCTAGACTGCAAAAACGTATAGCCCAAAATTACTATCATTATACTTTTATTTAGTAATTGTATAACATTATTTTAGAAGAATGCTGAGTATTCCTGACTATGAGGTAAGTCAAAGAGCCCAACACAGCCCAAATATTTAACTTAGTACGATATTCTCTGAAATATCTTACTGGTTAGGTTTTTTGAACAGAGCATTACATTTTGTATTAAAATTGTAAGTGTATTAAATTATTATAATTATTCTGGTATTGTTATTATTTATTTATGCCTCCGCCCACCAAAGGTGGTGCCAGAGGCATTATGTTTTTGGGTTGTCCGTCCGTCCATATGTTCGTCCCGCTTTCTCGTTAATGCGATATCTTAAGAACCGCTTGAGGTATGAACTATATACTTGGTGACAATGTGTATCACCATAGGAAGACGATCTGTTGCGGGATATGTATATTAGGTCAAATTTCATAGGTCACGGGTCAATCTCTGAAATGACAGGTATTATTTTCGTAATCGAGATATCTCAAAAACACTGAAAGTATGAATTTCAAACTTGGTGACAGTGTTTATTACGATAGGAAGACGATCTGATCAGATTTCGAGAACGTAGGTCAACGGTCAAATGTCATAGTGGTCAATTTCTGATATTACAGGTATTATCTTCGTTATCACCATATCTCAAGAACTGGAGGAATGAATTTTCAAGTTGGTGATGGTGTGAATCAGGAAGAAAATCTGATTATATTCTCGGGTGGGTAGGTCACAGGCCATAGATCATATTTGTTGGTTAACATGTAATATAGGCTTTTTGTTTTCATCATGATATTTTAAGAATAATTCCATCCATTTCCTTCAAGGCGGATGCAAAAAGGAGACGCAGTCGCATTTGCTTTTGTTCTCATACTTCTTGTTTTCTTGTGTCATATGTTTTTTTTTCTTCTGAACCATTAAAGATGACAATTTAAAGGATAAATCATAAGTTTGAATCCAGAAGGATGTTAAGTAATACTTAAACACAAATTTAATGCCCGTCTTACCATTATTATTATTATTATTATTATCCATATTTATCCCAACAGATTCTTTCATCATCATCATTTATTAAAGACAGCATATTCCCTCTTGCGAGGGGCTACTGACTTTCATGCCATGATGACACTCCCTCCCTCCACTTTTCTTGTCTTGAGCATACTCCTTATTTAGACCAACCTTACTGCTTTCTTTCTTCAGCATATCTTTCAGAGAATTCTTCAGTCTTCCTTTCCCTCGTATACCATCCACTTCCAGATCCCATGCTTAAGGTTCATCATCTTCCCTTCTTAACACATGACCCATCCAACTGAATCCACTTCTCTTTACCACTTCCACCGCAGATTTGTCCAGACCCAACCCTCCATTAGCTCACTCGTGTGCTTTCTATCAGTTTCACACCATACATCTTCTGTACCATGGCTCTTTCTGTTCTCCTCAAGATACCTTCTACTATCTTCACATTCCAGGTTTCTGAACTATATAGCATTGATATTCTAACACATGCTTTATAGATCTTGCCTTTTATTATCATATTAAACCTTCTACCAGCTAGGATCAGGGTAGGCTAATTAAACTCCATCCGCCCCAATCTGCATCTTCTTGCCACTGCAATCTCACATTCATCACCACTGTTGATTGTATCTCCAAAATAATAAATTTATCAACCTTCTAAACATCTCTCATATACATCCTTTCTTGCTCCTCCACCACTACATTACTAATCCCTCTGCATTTCATGCACTCACAACTCTCAGCCATTCTGTTGGTAATTTTCTTTTCTCAAGCACATCTCGCATGAACCCACTTTCCCGTGAATCTGATAGAGTTCCGCATTACTCTCTTGCCACAGATATCTGTTTTGCTTTCATCCACCAATGTTGCCCCACCACTTGCATCCATCACCTTTTTCTTCCCCACGTTGAATTTCAGGCCCTTGTGCTCAAATCCATTCTTCCGGTTGGTGAAACCCCTCTCCAGCTGCTGCATTGATTTAGCCATAAAAACTAAGTCATCTGCATACAACAGGTTCCATAACACATCTTCCTTTACTGATTCTGATAAATCATCCACGACAGTAGTGAACAGCAGTGGAGACAAGACTGATCCCTGACGTACATTGACTGCACCATGAAACTCGTAGAGCACCCGCCTCCACATCTCACTCTTTGTTCTTTTCTATGTTGCGTGTACTCCTCATATAGATAATGATGAGTGCTCTGAGTCTCCATGCCACACGGACGCGGGTTGCAGCGATACAAGTGGCTCTTTCAATTGTATGTGTATGTCAGGTTTCTCTGGTAATGGCTTCAGCTGTGTAGGTATGTCATTTCAGATTCATTTATTTTCTAATTCCATAAAGAAATACATACAATTTAAACACATAAAATGCAAATACATGCAAATACAAAGACATTTACAATATGCGAGAAATAAATAAATATATGAGAGAAGAAACAAAAGATACAACACTATTTGCTCTAGTGATTGGAAAGCTGTCATATGAATTGACTTTGTTAAAATTAGCTTATTTATACGATTAAGTTATCTACAAGTAGTCTGTACGCTCCTTTCGCTATATGATAATACTTTATACCACTTTTCTTTATGGAAGTTTCGTTTAGTTTAGATTTCCTGTAGTCTGTACATGCTATAACATTTTTCACTTTCTTTAAAAGATAATAATGAGTGTGATCAATCTCCGTGTGATGGGAATGCTGCATGCAACAACACAGATGGGTCGTACTCATGTACCTGCCTTGACGGTTATACTGGGAATGGTCTAAATTGCTCAAGTAAGTAGATACGATATTTAAAAACAAATGTCTCTCGCTTTCTTTCTCCCTCTCCGCATTCAGTACTAGGTTCAACTGTCTTTTTCAGGACTTAATTCACAAAAGAATACCCCTCTCTCATCTTACCTCACAATTTCGCTCCTTTTACTTCCCTCTCAACAATCTCAAGTAGTCATCTATAGGACTAAACACAAAAGAACAGTTCTCTCTCCTATATTAAACTGCTCTCTGAATCTCTTTGTAGTCGCACATATTAAGACAAAGAAGTCTATATCAATACAAAATCATGGTGATTATTTAATTTTTTACTATCGTCTAATATATCTTGTATGTATTCTGTTTTTTTTATCATTTAATATTTAACATGTCAATCGATGCAGCTTTTAGCTGTAACAATTGTTACATTTGATAAACCATGTCAAATCAATTAACATTTCTAATCTGAATTTTCCGTGGATATGTGATGAGGATGAAATATTTCTTTTTATTACATTTTTTCTACAGATTCATAAAAAGGCAATAAAAATTACAATCAAATATAAAAGGATTACAACAAAATATGAACCTGCAGAGGGGGTGATCAAGAATCACAGAGGTTTATCGGATCATCCTCTGCTCAAAACTACAATATTAAAATGTAATAGCTTTAACAAAATAAAAAATAAACACATACAAACAAATATATATATATATATATTGTAACGGCGGCTTATATTAGCTAATAATTGGGCAGAATACATTCCTTATTCTGTAGAAGTCCCCAAAATAGAACCCCGCTATAGGTTGAAGTTTAGTTGTCTGGGATGGCCGGTAGTCAGGGAGAATAAACACACGTGATGCAGGAATTACAGTTGAGGAGTTTATTATACTGCAAACTCAAACACATTTACAAGGATGGATGAGAGAGAATGTCTTGCAATATCAGATAGGCAACATATTGGAGCAGGCATTATAACTGACTGAGAAGATAGACTAACATGACTGGAGACCATTTCTGAACTGGTTGGCTCTCTATCCCTTTCGTTGATTGCTCTCTCTTCAAACACTGTTATGACAGGCACGTCATCTAACTGACACAATTAACTCTCGATAGCTCACAAGTCTCACTCTTAACTGCTAGATTCTCTACTCCTAACTATAACTGCCCAAGATACGAATGAAGTCTGTCTTATATACCCCTTTCAAACAAGCCTCCTCTGTTCGAGGGAGATAGAGAGAGACCAGTCATGTAGGTCACAAGAAAGACACTTGTCGCGCTGCAGAGTATATAGGGAGAAGGGCGTCATTGAGCACATAAAACAGAGAGCTCAAAGTCATATTGAGAGAGAGAGGACACAAGGACAGGAGAAAGTCAGAAATGAGAGTTTAGAGCAAACTAGGGCGAAGGGAAAGAACGAGAGCTCTGAAAGTCAAGGCAAAGTCAACGTGAGAAGAGACAGAACGACAGTTCTGAAAGTGAATGCAAGGTCAAAGTGAGGAGAGCATAGAGTAGAAAGGGCTGACTTTGTGAAAGTCATAGAAAAAGAAGTAAGAAAGGTCAGGTCTATGGAGAGAGTATGAGAAACCTTGTGAAATTAAGTCGAGAAACAAAGCAAGAGGAGGGAAGAAAGAACTCCGCTATATGCAAAGCAATTGAGATCGGGCTGGCTGAATTTGTAATTTGCAATAGCGATAGCAAGACATCCTTTACATAGACTAGTACAATTATACAATAATCATGAATTGTTTTAAAGTAGACTAAAGCATGGAATACAATATATACATAATATTACATATATTACATCAATTATCCTAACCAAACTGCGTGACAATATATATATATATATGTATATATATATATATATATATTACAAGCAAATCTATGTGTGGGGTGAGTGGTAGTGGGGTGGTGTTACGAAAAAATACAATATATAGAAGGAATGAATGATCATAGGAAAAGAAAAATAGTAATAAAAATCATACATACTATGTCTTAAGAGTTGGATACATGATAAATTATTGTTTTAACTTTGACTTAAAAGAATGAAGTGATGAGTAACTGACAATATCACTTGGAAGTAGATTCCAAAGTGATGGTCCACTAAAATAAATGTTCCTTTGGAGAAAAGTTGTTTTAACAAACGGCAAATAAAATTTATTTGAACTTCTTGTTTCATTAGAATGAATTTCCATTTTCAATGAACATGTCATTAACAATTCATGGCAGCTGATTCATCTTGAAAAGAATCATAAATTGTGCAATGATGTAGATGTAGAAACTTCACATTCAAAATATTCAAGCGTTTATACAAAGGTGCAGTATGAGCAAGATATGGAGCGGTTTTTATTGCATGTATAGCCTTCTTCTCTAAAACCTGCAAACGGTTTGTAAAAGTAAATCAACATCCAACCCAAGCTAAGACGGCATATGGAAAATGTGGCAAGATTAGGGTATTGTGTTAATTTATTAATATTTCTTGGGGGGAACAGTTTATTTACACTATAGATAACTCCCAGTACACCTGCAATTTTTGAAGATAAGTATCTGATATGACGTTTCCAAGAAAGGGACTCATCTATTTTAGCTCCTAATAAATTAGTTGAATCTACTCTGTTGAGCAACACATTATCACATTTTACATTCTATTCATGAAGGTCACCTCCAACATTTCTTCTCCTGAATACCATATAATTAATTTGTTTCATATTAACAACAAATTTATTAGCAGTGAACCATTTGCAAACTTTACTCAGTTCTTTATTTCAAACCTCATTTGATATTGCACAGTTTTCCCTGATAATAATATATTGGTGTCATCAGCGAATAAAAAACAAAATTTTGCGTGTCGGACACAAAGTGTAGATCATTTATAAACAACAAAGACAAAGAAGGACCAAGAACACTGCCCTGTGGTTCTCCTGTTGAAAGGATCTGTGGTTGAGAACGAACACTATTTAATTTAACAAACTGGTTCCTATTCAAAAGGTAATTTTTGAACCATTCAAGAGGAGAACCCTGTATGCCATCAACAGATAGCTTTTGTAACAGTATAGAATGGTAAATACAGTCAAACGCTTTAGATAAATCAAGGAATATACCAACGGGAATCAGCTTATTTTCCAATGCCTGAGTTACAAGAAGAGCCATGGATGTTGAGTGTTTTCCACGAAATCCAAATTGTGTAGTATATAAAATATCATTCTTATTTAAGTAGTTAATACGACGTAAGTAGACCTATTTGACTAAATAATTTGAAAAGATTGGCAAGATAGAAGTAAGTCTATATTTTCTATAATTTCTATTTGTTCTTTAAAAAAATTCTCATGAAGGGGGTCAGGGGCGGATCCAGCCGGCGGCAAGGGAGGGGGGCAAAAAAGTGGTCCACTTCGTGCGAAAATTAGAAAATCATGCCGGCCACTTTTTCGCCCAGTGGGGGGTAGGGGGTAGTGAGCACTCAATTTTTTTTTTGCTCAACGGGGGTGAAATTGCTTTTTTTTCAACCACCACCCCTTGAGCGCCAGGGGAGGGAGCCCATCTTCTTTTTTTTAAAGGTGTTTTTACCTGTTTTTTTCTAGGGGAGGCCCCCCCGGCCCCCCTGGATCCGCCACTGAAGGGGTTATTACCTTTGCTAACTTTAATTGATCTGGAAGTTGTCCTGAAATAAAAGATTCATTAAAAATAGGACAAAGGTGCTTGGCATAAACATGTATAGTTTACTGGGTGTAAGCCACAAATATGTTTAAATAATGTATAGTTTACTTAACAATCTCTGGTTCAATATCATCATGTCCGGCACTTTTATTTGCTTTAAAACTTTAAAATCTCGATAATCTTTCTCAAGAAAAATGTTTTAGAATAATTACCTTTTAAAAATCAATTAAAGTCATTGATAGAAGAGCATTGATTGCCAAGTGAGGCTCCAATAGAGAAAAAAATTGTCATTAAACAACTCTGTAATTCTTATACTGTCATAAATTTTGTCACCTTCATTTAAAATATATTCAGGATTGACACCCTGGGGTTTACTCCTAATTATTCAGTATTATACTTCCAAGTCTTTTGCATATTACCTTTCACGGACTAAAACTTATTTAAATCATATTCTTTTTTCACATATCTTATATCTTTATTCAGCTTATTCCGAAATGTTTTAAAATTACGTTATTTCTCCAGTGATGGTTTAAAAAGATATTGTTGATACAATGTATTTTTCTTTTTACACGTTTTTTAAGTTTGTTAGTGAATTACATGGTTTAAGGCTTTTCATTTCCTTAATTATAATTGATGAAATTTTCATTTCATTTACTAATTGAATTTTTGTGTGTCTTCAAATCATGTCAAATAGTCTTTTATTATAAATAATTAACAATAAACTTGATTTATCAACTCATCATATATAGTGTTTATACCATTTCCCCCCTCTTTATTGCTGTCCATAATGCTTGTCTGTCAGCAATATACCTGTTTGATAATGGATATACATATTTTGCAGAACCCCTGATTGACAACTATTTAATTCATGTGCTATACACGGCTATACTGTAGCTGGAATCCATTTCGCAAACATTATTTGTTGCCATGTCTGGCAAGCCTATGACAAGCATTTGAGTTGTCAGGGGAAACCTTACTTCAAGAAGTACGCAAACAATTAATAAACAGCTCTATTGATTAACAGAGCATGTATACGTGTGTGTGTGTGTGTATTACATTATCATAAGCTTTATTACAGTGAAACCTGCTTTAGAGACCACCTGAATAGAAGGAACCTACACAGAAATCCAATTATTCTTGACATCAGCGTTTGCTCTGTTGAATTCTCTACTAATAACAATTAGGAATATATATCTTCTTTCAATACTTTCAGAAAATCCTTTTAGACATATCTTAACTTGCAGTAGTTATATCTTTCTGTATTATTTTTGTTTTCATACAAGTTTATAATGTAAAACGCAAAGAGAATTAAATTGTAATTATTATGTACTAGATACTAATGTTTAAATTATTATCATAGACCACATTTTCTGTTTCTCTTCAATAAAGTTTCTCATTAAAACATTTAACTACAAGATCATATATATAAAGACCAAGTGGTTTTACATGTATAGACCGCTTCTCTTGAGTGGTCTTTATAAACAGGTCTCACTGTATAATGTTCATATGTCATTAAATGTAGATCTCAACGAGTGTGATGGAGACCCTTGTGCTGACAACGCTGACTGTTCAGACACTGAAGGTTCGTTCACATGTTCCTGTATGCCCGGTTTCCAAGGTGATCCCTACGTGGCATGTACCGATATCAATGAGTGTCAGAACCCAGCCTTGTTCACATGCCATCAACTAGCGTCTTGTGTAAATACTCTTGCAAACTATTCGTGTGAATGCAACAATGGCTACGAGGGAGATGGACAAATGTCCTGCCTAGGTATGGATCATGAAGATTATATTAATTACGATAATATTAATAATAAGATGAAGGCGAAGAAAAAAGAATAATAATGATAACAATAATAATAATAGTAGTAGTAATAATAATGATAATAATACTAATAACAATAGTAATATTAATAATAATAATGATGATAATAATAAAAAAATGATAATAATAGTGATATTAAAGGTAATGATAATGATGATAATAATAATAATAACAATGATGATTATGATAATAACTCAATGACTTGAATCCCTTTAATTTACGTGAAGTTGTACACAAATACATGTTGATAAATAACCTTTTCAAAACTTAGAATAACAAGTTTTACATGTAATGTACATGCACAAATAATCTGTAATTAATATTGTATACTTTCATTTCTCATCCAATATATGTCTATGGATATACAGATCAAGATGAATGCAGTGATATCCTTCAATTCTGTGGACCAAACAGTAACTGCTCTAACTCAGTGGGCTCTTATGAATGCATGTGCTCCGAAGGTTACGTGAGGGAGAATATGGATAGCAATTGTACAGGTATGGTATCTTTATACAGGTATGGTAAATAAAAAACATATAAATCATACATCAAGTATGGAAACCACATTAATCAAAATCTGTTTTGAACCATTTTCTAACTTTTTGACAACTTTGCTACCCATGTTTATTGTTTTCTGAAACATTACATTTGCTTAGAACCTTGTAGCAATAAAAGAAAAACAATTGTTGCCAATTTGAAGAACAACATGTGGTCAAATTGGCCGTTCCAAAAATCCTGTCCTGAAAGATGAAATGATCAGAAGGAGTTAAAGGGTAAAGGATCATACAACTATCAATTTAGTCTGTTTGAAGACAAGCATATATAAGCTATAAAAACCCTGTTGGCTACAATTAGCTGAATTCTAGTTTTGGTGACAACAATTAATTTGTTGTCGTATAATTTTATCTTGTTGTCACTTCTTCTCTGTCAAGCATCTTTAATGGAAGTATTCTGTTTTAATTATTATTTCTTTTAAAGGGCATAGACAGTCTCTAGTAGTAAAACTACCGATCATTCTTCTTCTGATTAAGTCTACCCCCTTCAATTGACTGAAGATTCTTGGGAATACAATTCAAAATAGGAAAACCACAAAATAAAAGATGATTCTGACAAAGAAAATATAAGTACATGTAGTTCGAATCAGGGAAGACTATAGAGGCTCTTTATTATTCGCTGTATAAATCAATTTATTATTATTATTGTTATTAACATCATTATTCCTGACAGATTTTAATGAATGCGACAACATCCAAAACACGTGTCCTCCAGACATCTCTTCGTGTGTGAACACAGGTGGTGATTTCATGTGTTCATGTGCTTCTGGGTACCAGAATGATTCATCCAAGACCTGCATCGGTAAATGATAAGTAGTTTTTTTCTTTTGGTATTATCATTCTAAATGAGGAGGATGCTCGAGAAAATTAGAAGAAGTGGGGGGGGGGAAGCATCATGGTGCGAAAGACCTTAGTCAATAATGATGCTGATGACGTACAGTAACAAGAAGGTCCCTTAATTATCGCGGTGCCGTCTGCACATACATGTACATATACAGTTAACAATACAAAGTCAAAATTGTGAAAATTGATTTGTCCTGATTTATGTTTCCTGAGAATGTGACATAATAAAGCTTACACTAAAATTATTCAACAAAGGCCCTAATTTAATCAGTCCAACTGTCATTCTAGAGTAATGAAAACAAAAAGCATCAAATTTACAAGGGGTATGAAAAATTTAGTTGTTCACAGAAGATATTTTTAGTCAAGCAAGCTGCACGTACATGTACAGTATATGATTGCCTATTTATATCACTGCCGGTGCTAATCTAGCATTCTAAATATCAAAGAGTTATTATATACCACTACATGTATATAAATTGTTTGAGAAAAGAGCAAATTTGTTCAGGATCTTTTCTCATTTTACCATTAAACAATGCTAAATGAGTGAGGAACAGAAACGCAAAGGACTACCAGAAAACTGATTTACACTTTACAATAATATTTTTTAAATGGAATTGAATATACCAGTATTATGAATGGTTGTTATCATTAGACAAGGTAAATTAATTCCCTACAACGTCTGTACACAAGAACAGGATAATTACCGGTGTTTAAAAACTAATTGCTTTACGAGAAACAGGGCCGTCATTCAATTCAATACTTAGAATAAGTAAGAAGTTTACTAAGTAAATTACTAAGCCAAGAACTTTACTTATCTCGTATTCAAATCGCATTTATACTTTGCATACGTAAGACAAATTCTAAGTAAAATACTTACTGATAAGCATTGTGACATCACACGTCAATCAAAAGTGATGCGCAATTAATGCGTCGCATTAAATGCGCACTAATATAACTGTGCGCAGGTTAATCAATATCCCAATGTGGGTGACATGAGATTAAATTGTCATTGTCATTGTCAAACTGATGGTAAACTTCTTCAATACCCCAATGTGGGTGACATGAGAATAGATTGTCCTTGTCATTGTCATTAATAATGCGTTGGAAAACCATATGCCTGCCAATCAAGGCCTCCAAATTATTGGCTAAAAGTTTGAACTGAATACCAACATTGGCTAAGTATTTTATCTAAGCTGAAGACTAAGTAAAATACTCATATTTCAAACTTAAGTATTGAACTGAATACCGACCCAGATGTAAAAAATCTCTTCGGAGGCAACAGGTTAAGCATTGTCCGTCTTTTTGTAAATTTTGATACCAACACATATTTCAATGTCCCCTCTTGTAGTGTAAGACACCAAAGAATTGTATAGCCGTAAACGTACTGCAAATTTAAAAAAAAAAAATATCTGTACAGGGATTAGAGTCCTCTTCGGGGTATTAAGCTATATGCAACCACAAATGCTATTATTATTATTATTATTATTTGTTGTTGTCTTTATTATTGTTAGTACTATTTTTGTTATTGTTATAATCATTACTAGTATTACAAAAACAAAACTACTACTACGCATAATGATAAAAATATTGTCATTGTGGTTATTATTATCTTCATTACCGAAATTATTATTTTGTTATAATTATTTATTATTATTGTTATTATTATTAAGTTTGTTGCTGTCATCTTCATCACTGTTATAATAACAATAATAAATATTGTTATTATTATTGGCATGAATATTGTTATTATTATTATTACCCGCTTCCCGATCTAGACATAAACGAGTGCGCACTGATGACTCCTGTCTGTAACGACAGTCGAGAATGCATGAACATTGTTGGAAACTACAGTTGTATCTGCTCTGAGGGCTCCACTGAAATTGGAGGAAACTGTGAAGGTAACGTTATCCATTCAGCCAATACGAATAAATAATATTCTAAGAGGTGAGGGGCTGGGTTGATGGTTTATTTTACCTGACCGCTAGGAAAAAATGTGTACATGTAACTTGTAAAGGTAAGCAACCGGGGGACCAACGTTTTAGTCCTCTCTGAGGGACTTTGTAATGAGAATTAAGGCCTTACTAAAGGTCGTCCACTTGGTTTCGAGCCCCAGTCCTCTCAGTTACAGTAGGGACTTTTAGATTTACACGACGAGAGCGTGGACTGCTGCGTCTGACATTGTGTTAAGGCACTGGGCCGTGCCCGGCAGTGCCTTAAAGGACACCACAGTGCCTTATAAGGACGTCACACGTTGCAGTCCACTATGTCGACGTACAAATTTAAAAGTCCCTACTATCTCTGCTCTACCACTGAGCCATCTCGCCTCCTTGCAAGTTGTGACTTTTGGGCTTTAATTCACTGATTTGTTCATACTTTGACAGGGAAGCATCATTTGTCCTTTTTAGATGAACTTTTTAGTTGAACTTTTTTACTCAATATGTTTAGATTTCCGAAATATCTCCTTCTTTTCACTATATGCATGTTGTTTGATTTATCTATTTAAAATGGTTTATTGCTTTAAAAAAATCTTTCGCAGCCAAATGGCCGAATTGCAGATTCTTTTACAATCAAAATAGATCAAATGGTTGCATAAATTAAGAATAATACATTAATAACAGTGAGAGAGAAAAAGATGGTTGAAACAAAAATCTGTAATATTGCATAAAGACTTTAAACTACTATGTCCCATTTGCAGGCCGAAAAATTAAAAGATTAAATTTTAGCGGCATTAAAAAGACAATACTAATTTAGAACTTCCCTCACAACAAAAGGGCTCGAAAATGGCATTTAGTGGGAAAATAACGACCATTAGTTGTCGTGTATATATGTATGTGTGTGTATTTTGGGGTTTTACAGACGTGTTCACCATCCGAAAGACGTAGAATCGCCTAAGTAATAGTCTGATTTTCAGACCCTTTTACCGAATGGTCGTACGTTTTGTGCTGCTCAAAGATTCAATCAGTTTAATTTTGGCCATTACATGTTACAAGTAGTGGGTTATTGATGTAGACAAATGCTCATGTACCTGTTACAGCTAATTTTATGTATATTATTACCAAAGACAAAATATGTCAGTCAGTCACTCAATAGTGTCTGACAGTAAAGGCTAGAAGGTAAACGGGTTTCCTTGCATAATTTGAGTACTAGGACACTGCTAATGTTTAAATTTCACAGATAGTACATACATGACATATTCATAATTCCTGCAAAGTCATACATAATTTGATATTGGCTGCAAAAGGGACAGAGTATCTTTAAAGGGGGAAGTCCATCATAATATTATTGGTTGGAATGAAAGCAGGAAGTTTTAGAAACCGATCAGTGAAAGCTTGAGCAAAATCCAATACAAATTAAAAAGTAATGTATTTATTGCATCATTATTACCATTATTATTGTAATTATTGTTATTACTCTTATCATTATCATTATTGTTATTATTATCATTATTTTTCATCAACAACCAGGGAAACAAGCGAATGGGAATAAACATAATCACAGATGATCTCATAAACTTGGTTTGAAATATGGTGTCACTCAAGGTTCCGTATTGGGGCCTCTGGTATTTACGATGTACTTGAGACCACTTGGTGACATCTTGAGGAATAACGGTGTTGAATTTCATTAATACGCTGATGATGTTCAGTTGTATTATTCATTTAATCCCAAATCTTGAAGTAGCTTCAAGAATGCAATATTATTGATAGAGAAATGTGTTAGTGAAATTAATGAATGGATGATAAGAAACAAATTACTCATGAATTAACAAAAAACGGAGTCTCTTTTGATTATTTCTTCTAAACTTAGACATGATTTACCTGATCATGTTCATGTGTTACTTGTTGATGCTTTGCTTGAGCCCTCTGAATCAGTCAGAACTCTAGGTGTTGTACTTGACTCTTCTTTGACCATGTTTCAACAGGTTACCTCACTTTGTAACTCATTACAGTTTCATTTGTATAACATATCTAGGGTCAGAAGGATGTTAACTGATGAGGCATGCCATCATGCTATTCGCTCTCTTGTTCTAAGTCGTCTTGATAATGCCAATTCTCTCTTGATTAATATTAATGTTTCAGATAGTGATAGACTTCAACGAATCCAGAATCGTGCAGCCCGTATTGTCTCAAATGCAAGAAAATATGATCATGTGTCTCCTTTGTTTAAACAACTACACGGGTTACCTGTTCCCAAGAGAATAATGTATAAAGTTGCAATATTTGTTTATAAATCCATGTATAACCTTATCCCATCCTATATTTCTAGTCTGTTTTGTCCCATCCAGCAATCAAGATATTCATTACGCTGAAGGTCAGATCCTCCGCATAAATTCGAAGAGGGGTCAACGAAATATAACTTTTTCTGGTCCCACTATTTGGAATAGTCTCCCATTAAACATTCGTTCCGGCTCCTCAGTCGGATCATTTCAGAGACTTTTCAAGACTTATTTGTTTTCTTTGTAAATTTTTTTTTGACAAGGCGCTGTGTGGAGTTATGTGAGATGTGAACGAGGTTGTGTTCTGTATGAACCAGGCTTGGTTCATGCGGTGCGCAACTTGTTTTAATTACTTTACACAGCTTTACACAATAAATTTACAGTGTATGCACTTGGAGAGCAAAATATTTTTTATTTTTTTTAAAACTAATGTAAAGGGCTTTGAGCATTCTTATGTTACGGCGCTATATAAATATCAATATCTCACTGTAAAGATGTTCCTTTCATTTCTCTTTAAACCGACATGATATACTGGTAGACTTCCCCTTTAAGAACTTACAAGAACTAATGAAAAACAAATTGTTTTCTTTATAAATCATATTTTAGCGTCCTTAACTTTGCAACTGATGGTAAGATTTGAAGTCATCCTCGGTACCTCAATTGCAGCCAATCCATCTATTATCGAAAGTGCTGTAAATCGAGATCAACTTGAACTTGAGGTAAGGCAACAATTTCAAATGTACTCAGTTTTATACAGTAGTCTACTCAATATTCAACATGCAGTTTTTGTGTGTACCAATCACCTCAAACTATAATTTGTGAACAGCTAGAATGCATAAAATTAACATCAAAACAACTTTACCCGGCATTCTATAGGTCAGCTGATTAGAAGTATAAAGAAAAAGTTTTCCGATATTGTTGTTGTTGCTGTAGTTGTTGCCAATGCATACAGGTATTGCAGATTTATACAGCTCATGCAAGTTTGTACAGGTAATGCACATTTCTTTCAAAACAACTTAATTTGTTACATTATTTTGAAAAAGTGACTCTGGCATTTCTAGCCATTTTTTCTGGAGTACGAATTCTATATACTACTGTAATCGACTTAAATTGCTTGTTCCCTCCATTTTATAGACTATTATAAACAAAAAAATTAACTAATACCCTTTGGGGCCTACAACTGATAAGCATGGTTTTCCACATAGGCCCCTCTATATTTCTCTCTTCTTTATGTTCAGTCTTTTTAATTTACTGCCTACAAACAAATCGATATGAGGTACTCACTTTCTGTTTAAGTGTCTGTAAGTAAACTTAACTTTTGGTCGTACCATTTGTTTTATGAAGTTTTGGCAACATGTGAAATAAACATGGTAAACTGAAACTGAAACTGAAAAAAGATAATAGATAAAACTGCACGCATGGAACCCAATTCCACCTTAGGCTTGTGCGGGCACTATTCTATCATACCATTTACATGTGCATCACCAGTCACTTTTATGTCATGGAGAGTAATTAAAAGCTAGAAAAAACTACTTTCAGAACCAGTATTTGAAATTCATACTTTGAATAATATAGTGACACGAACAATAGTTTCTGGTGATCGTTACACTTTAGATACACCTGTAAGTATTGTGCCTTGTCGTGTGCATTTACATGACACAAGAAACAAAATTAAACTCCATCTCTGGAAAGAAAAGTGATGGTTTGTTACACTTTCATTTAGATTTAATTGCCATACCATTTGGAATTGTCTCCCTGCTCAAGTCCGGAAGAAAACTGCTAAAATGTATTTAATAGTAGGCTGAAGAAAAAACATTTTGTCTGAATTAAAAAAAATAACTCCGCTTTTCCCCGAAAATTCACCCTCATAAAAAACAGTACTGCGTGATCTCCTAATTAAAATTATGATAATAATGGTGTCATATAAACAGAAGAGAATAAGGGCTTAGGTGGTCATGTTGGTGAAAATACATGAAAGTAAAAGTCCCCCAAAGAAAAATGTTTTGGACTTTCATGTGAATGTATTTTATTTCATCTGCAGATCCTGATGTTTCTCCGAGGCATTTCAGAACTTGGGGAATCTTTATTCACGGCTACAATAGCAAATGTGAATGTGACCAGTCCCTATGCTGTCATACACTTCAGGACAGATGTTAATACAACACTAAATATCAACAGCACAGTATTAGAATCTTTGTTCAACAATGCTCTACCAAGTAACCAGCGCTTTGCCGGAAATATCGTAAATCAAGAGGGTAAGGAGTGCATAAAGACACATAAGCGAGAGTTCCCCTTAGGAATTGACACCATTTGGGTAGTTTCCTAATATTAGATGCCAACAATCACTGGGAGTGTCCTTCACTTTTACGATCAACAATTCTTATGTAGTGCTCTGCACTTTTCAACAACCACCCCATAAGGAAAAGTCATCATCATAAATTGCCCTAACTCTCCTAGAGAAATGGGGGAGGGTGAGGGGATGGGGGATTGCTTGGTGGAACATCCGATTCGGATTATACTGTACACACAGACTGACAGTTTCTATGAAAGCAACGTACATTTTCATTGTTATGTAATTTGCATAGTAGTTATAAATAATTTACGTCACAGAGGAATGGAGGAAAGAGTGATTTATTTTAGATTACTATACACTGTGATGCGTTAAATCAGAATATGATAATATGTTGTTATTGTTTTTTGCCGTAGATGTTGATGAATGTGCCGCTGATGCAGGCCTGTGTAGTAACGGAACATGCACTAACACCATTGGGTCTTTCTTCTGTACTTGCAATGACGGATATATTGAAAACGGAGCAAGAACTGCTTGTATCGGTATGTAAAAGGAAGATTTTTTTATGTGGAAAATAAATGCCTTAACGTATCCCTTTCATATTAATATACATTGACACGTGTTTATAAGGCAGCCCAAGGGAAACAGGAAAATTGGCCACTGTAGACAGGTGGCCTTTCTACACAGGTTCTGTAACACATACCATACATGTAATATGATACTTCCTAGAGGGAGGCATTATGGGTAATCGCTTTAGACAGGTGGACTCCACAGAGAGGTATCTATTAAGGATTAAAGAGCTATTTATTCTTTGATACTAAACTTGTCATGGTAGCACAAAGATTTATCGACTATTCACCAATTGTATAATTTTTGGAATTTCCTTGGAAATGGGCATAAAGCACATAGCGAGTCAATTCCAAAAGATGTAGAAGATGTAGAACCAAGATAATATCCCCCATCATATTTTATATTCTAATCTTAATTGATAACAAATATCCAAAAATATGTTTTCAAAGGATCGATTGGAGAGTTTTATTTATGGCTAACTAAGCGGGTAACTAACTATCCGATTCTATAAAAAAAAATGCGACAAATACAAACTTGTAATTTCTCAAATGACTATTTATTGCAGTTCTAGCAACATTGTGAAGCACAGAACTGTAATACTGTATGGATATGTTAATTGCTTTTACCTCCCGTGTTATTGTCCTGGGGGCTACTTGTCAAGGGTGTAATTTTCCAGGGAGCAATTGCAGAGGTAATTGTCATTGGGGCTGTTGTTGTGGGTAATTGCCATGGGGGCTGATGCTGTGCGTAATTGTTCAGGTGGGTAATTGTCCGGGCGATAATTGTCCTGGGGAAGATGCGGAGGTTAATCGTCTAGTGGGTAATTGTCCTGGTTGGGGCAGTTTCAGTTGATAATTGTCAAGGGAGTAATTGTCCAGGGGGTAATTGTTGAGGGGTTAAATGTCCTTGTTGCGTAATTGCCATTCGGTATTGTCATACTGTATGGATTTGTTGATTCCTTTTACTGCCAGAAATTGATGAATGTGACGATGATTCTACCCTCTGTGCTAATGGAACGTGCGTTAACACCGCCGGTTCGTATACTTGCAACTGTGACGCAGGGTTCCAACTCGATGGCACTGGTGTTAATTGTGATGGTATGCTTCTCCGAGTGTTGCTTCTAGGTTGTAGAGTTGTTCTTTGCTATAAAGGTTAAATTCCCCTATAATTAGTCGAGCTTTACACAATCCCCACAAACCAATTACCATCCCCAATTCGAATCTGCTCCATCGTCTTTTAAAACATAATAAATATGTTATCTTACTGTGAGAACCCAAGACGTTCATCCAAATGTAAATGTATTTCATTTGAAGACACATTCCTTACATGTAATTTACTTTTAAGTGTACAAATTTGATGAAGTGTATTAAAATGTGGAAATATGTCATCTTCTAACCGATACTATTGTCTCCTTTATAGACATTAATGAGTGCGATGCTGGGAATCCCTGTGCTAATGGAATATGCCAAAATAATGAGGGATCATACACGTGCACATGCATTCCTGGATTTGTAGTAGATTCAACAGGGACTATTTGTCAGGGTAATCTAAAATTCTCTTTTTTCCATAAAAATATGTCTTTTATTAAAGAAGACTCTTCATTTTTAGCCCCTTTTTCTTTCGGCTTTCCCCATGTATATTTCAATATTTGTTTTCTTAAATTGTATTAATGGTTTATATCACCACTGCGACCTTTTTGTAACAGCATGCTGGATTGGTGCCTCAAGAAAACCCTCAAGTTTGTGTTGTCACCAAACCTCTTAATTCCATTTCTTTGTATATTCTGTGGCATAAGCCAGTATCTTTTCTTCTCCTTATTTTTGGTTATACTTGTAACTTCCTCATAAATTGTTAAATGTATATATATTTCACCATGTGTATGGTTTTGCATTTGATCTGTTTGAATTTTATATTTAAAGGGATAGTTGAGTTCTGTTGCAGAGGGCGCTACACAAAATAATTTTTTGAGTGTCAAATTTGAAAGAACATACAATTAAAATGATAAAATCATCTTTGTTTGATCAAAATCGGTTCAGAGACTGCTGAAATATCCATAAATATAACCATTTCTAATATTTGTGTGCTACCACAAATATTACATAATTTGAAACAGCTGTTGAAAAAAAACAAGAGCCTTATACGTTTCATTCCGGCCAATGCCGATGTTGGCTTTTGGGGGGCTTTTTCGTGTTGGTTATAATACGCACAACCGGCCGGCGGGTGTATTGTTATTATTAATTACTTAAATAACGGTCACCGTATTTTTTTTGAGGGTGGAGCTGAATTGGTATGATCGTATTGGCTAAATCTCACACATTTTGGGGTCTAAAATTACCTTCATAGCAATTTAGGTCCTAAAAGAGCACTAGAAATGTCATAAATGATAACAAGAGCAATAACCATGCACTTTGAAGGCATTTGCGGTCTGAAACAAGAACTCAACTATCCCTTTAATGGAATTATGAAAATATATGAAGAGGTTGACCCTAAAAGAATGCAGAAGCTGAAATCTTTAATGTAAACGATTTAAGTTCAATCATTGATAAAATCACTTGTTTTGTTTTTGTTAATTGCATAGACATTTTGTATTCATTTAAAGTCACGCCGAGATCATCAATTTGTGGTAGGGTGATTTTTATCCTAAGGCTTTTTGTGATGAAATTTCAATTTCAAAATAAGTTAGTTTTGCATAAAGAAGTAGCAACAAATGTGCACTTGATGGCTTCCATACAATCAGCTGTGTTGACAGATGCATGGCTGCTCTAGCTTTGAAAACTAAGGCAACATGAATGAAACGGGCGGATTCAATACGCGACGTTGTGATTCTATGGAAAGCCACCATACATTATTTTCTCTCTGCATCTATGTTGTTGCAAAAGTAGCAAATTTAGAAAATGACATTGCCTCACAGAAATAGCCCCAGAACCAAAATTCCTTTATAAAAATGGAAAATTAATGATCGTGAAGAGAAATGTCATTGTCATTTCGTCCACCAATCTGATTGAAATTACAGATGACAACTGTAGCATTCTTTTGGGTAAAGGATTATTTTTTGAAGTAAACGGGCACTAAAGGCTAGATTATTGTCTACTTAACTTTAGCCGAGCTGCCACCAATCGGCTCTTATGAATTTTAGAAAGTAAGAATATCAATCCAAGAGTTCAAATGTTGAATATATGTCCCACTTGTGAAAATGACTTTCTCCAAGGCAACTTACGTCCAAGTATTACATTTTTACTCGAATCACTAATATTAGTTTTCTATTGAAATCAATATTATTATCAATTATAATTATTATTATTATTATTATTATTATTATTATTAATATTATTATTAGGCATTTAGCTATGCTATTCATAGTACACTATGTCACAGCGCTTACAATAATGTGCAATATAAGAATATAACAACAAATCATATCATAACATCATCAATCTTCTTAAATCATTTTCATTAGTATTCTACTTAACCCTAATAAGGCCGGGCTATTTGAGTTCTTAATACGGCCGGGGGGGCCATTATGGCCCCCCCTTAAGATCTCGGCCGTGAAACGGCCGATCGACGCGAAAATTTGCCTGCATGTCAAGTGAAGTGTATAGAATAATATAGCAATTTCAATTTTTTGAAAAAATTGCTCATTTGCATATTTATGGTAAATTATGCAAATAAGGTCAAAAAATTCATATTTTTACCCATAAATCATATATTCTTCATATTTAAGCTTTCTTTTCCACTACATATATTTGTTAGACCATTTGGAATAATAATACGAAAAAAATTTGGAAAGCTAGGTTATTCCTTATGTTATCTCTTGTTTTGATAATTTCTTATGTATTTCATTGTTTTTTTTAACTTATGTATTTTATTGTTTTTGTTGTTTTATTTCATTTCTAACTATAATTTGACTATTTTGACCCCCAAAACAAACACCTAAACTTTAAACAAGACCAAATAACCAATGTTTTATCTCTTTTTAGGAAAAATTATATTTCCATATGTTTTGTACACAAATCACGAAAATGAGCGATTTTCGGGCCGACATGTAAAGACAAAAGGTCACGTGACTTTGTAACGGTAGGTCCGATTTTCAAAAAATTGTTTTAAAAGATGCGCAAGACTCGAAAGAATAAAGTCATGAAGCGGCGGGGCGTCATCCGTATGCGTTCCCGAACAATCAGAAAAATCGCGGAGGGGGCCATGATGGCCCCGGCCTTATTAGGGTTAAATTATTATTGTTAATATTCTACTTGAATTAATATCACTTTTATTATTCAACTTTGATCTATATCATATTAAGAATACGAAGTATGCAGAACTAAAAAAGTAACTGAATAAATATTTGATCTGTCGTGATCATAATACTAAAAGACAAAATTATCACATGTTCTTCTCAAAATTTTCCCTGATTAGACGTTAACGAGTGTGATGACGATCCCTCCCTGTGTGTTAATGGAACATGCATGAATATCGTGGGAACGTATAGTTGTGACTGTGACAACGGATATGAGAGGAGTATCAACGGAAAGGCTTGTAATGGTAAGCTGATATTTCTATATATGATTTTCAATTAGACAGCCACACTCTTTTACATGAAAGATACTGTTGTTTGATCTTTTTTCTTTAAATTATGATGGTTCATACAAAAGTACTGTATATTTTAAACATCATGAAGACTGAGCTTTCAACACTGAGCGAAAGAAGGGACAAACTATGTTTAAAATTTGCAGAGTCGCTCAAAAGAAACTTCAAAGACTGGTTGCCTGAGGCACAAAACCAACGTCTCCGACGTAGCAATAGACTTAGACAGCTCAAATGTAGAACGGAAAGGTTGAGAAACAGTGCTCTGCCTTATCTTGTTAGGCTAATAAATTGTCATTCCGTGTGAATCGTTATTTGAAAAGACCTACGATTAGTGATTACACTCAAATTTAAATAGTTAAGGCAACGAAATGAATCTCAAAAGACATGGTCAGTAGAATTAGTACGTAGGCTGTTTTTGAATTCCTACTGACACGCTGAATTTACATAACGTTATAAATTATATTTGATATTATTATGCACCTGTATTTTATTTTTCCATGTATCTATTAATTTCTCTTTAGGTACCTTTTCCCCCTAACACCTCGCTCTCCTCTCACCACTTGTTATCTTTCTTACTATTTGTCTCTCTACCTCTCTTTCTCTCTGGCTTTATATATTTATTATCCTTTCTGCCTCCGCCCTATCTTTCCTTCTTTCTTTAATCCCATCCTAATTTTCTCCTCCGCCTATTTCTGGTATTTTCTATTTATTAGTCTCGAGTATTTTTAATTTACTGTACGCTTAGCACGACTGATATCTTTGATCATACTTAATTTCACAATTGTACTATGTTTGAACTTAACCACCTGGAAAAGTCTCATAGCTACAATACTACAATACTTCAATACTTGATGTTTCTTGTCAAATGTATAGTATAATAATTGTTAATACATGTTTTATATGTGTATGGTTTGAACAAGTCATGAGGATATATACATTTTAAAGTTAATTAATAGAAGGCTCATCACACATGTTTCCCATCTCATCCTTCTTGATATATTCCTCTTACTTGCCCTTCCTTTCTTTTTCTTTCATTCTATTCTCAACGTTTGTTGATTCTTGCTCCTTGCTCCTATTTCTCACTTATCCCTTCTTCCTCTCCATACTCATAGAACTTTTTATATAGAGTTTTAATATGACTTTTTTTAAAATATACTCTGTCATAATTCTAAGACTATCGTACTTTTAACTTTTTAATACATTTACTTTTCAATTGTACTCCGATGGCAATTCAGTTGTAACACTGCGATGATGGAATTTTGTTAATAAAACACTTTCTACCTTCTATCTAAAAAAAGTACTGTGTATCTTAAACATGTTTCATATGGTATTCGAAGTGACTAAATAGTATCTACTATCTAGTTGTTCATACTACCCCTAAATGGGAGGGTTCAGAAAATCAGTGACTACCATGCAATCGCTGATGACTGTGTCCAGCCTTCTAATAATTTTAATTCTTGAGGTGTTGTGTACATTTTGAAATCAAAGTTGCAAAAACCTGACAATTTTTGTGTACAATGTTACTTTTTTGTGTGATTGCATATTAGGCCAAATTTGAGGATAGTGCCATTTTTCACATGTTTTTCTACAAAATAATGCTTTCGCAAAATTTCACTCTAAGTTGACTAATTACAACAATAATGTATTCAAGGCCCTTTGCTTTACTATTGAGACCAACATTACTATAATGACATGAAATGAAATGATATATGGATTACTTCTTTTATTCTGTTTTCTTTCCCATATTTAGACATCAATGAATGTGCGAACATTCCAAACCCATGTGGGAATGGAACCTGTGACAATATGGACGGGAATTATGTGTGTACCTGTGACAGTGGGTTTGAGGCGAACGAGAGCGGTACTGCATGTAATGGTAAGATTTTCACCAGAAGCATACAGTATGGCAACGGTTCTTACATTTATCACAGATCATTTAAGGTACTGCCTGTAAGGGTAAGATTTTCACCAGAAGCATACAGTAGGGCATTGGTTCTTACGTTTATCACAGATCATTTAAGGTACTGCCTGTAAGGGTAAGATTTTCACTAGAAGCATACAGTAGGGCATCGGTTCTTACATTTATCACAGATCATTTAAGGTACAGCCTGTATTGGTAAGATTTTCACCAGAAGCATACAGTAGGGCATCGGTTCTTACATTTATCACAGATCATTTAAGGTACTGCCTGTAAGGGTAACATTTTCACCAGAAGCATACAGTAGGGCATCGGTTCTTACATTTATCACACATCATTCAAGGTACTGCCTGTAAGGGTAAGATTTTCACCAGAAGCATACAGTATGGCATCGGTTCTTACATTTATCACAGATCATTCAAGGTACTGCCTGTAAGGGTAACATTTTCACCAGAAGCATACAGTAGGGCATCGGTTCTTACATTTATCACAGATCATTTAAGCTACTACCTGTAAGGGTAAGATTTTAGCCAGAAGCATACAGTATGGCATCGGTTCTTACATTTATCACAGATCATTCAAGGTACTGCCTGTAAGGGTAACATTTTCACCAGAAGCATACAGTAGGGCATCGGTTCTTACATTTATCACAGATCATTTAAGGTACTGCCTGTAAGGGTAAGATTTTCACCAGAAGCATACCGTAGGGCATCGGTTCTTACATTTATCACAGATCATTCAAGGTACTGCCTGTACGGTTAAGATTTTCACCAGAAGCATACAGTAGGGCATCGGTTCTTACATTATCACAGATCATTTAAGGTACTGCCTGTAAGGGTAAGATTTTCACCAGAAGCATACCGTTGGGCATCGGTTCTTACATTTATCACAGATCATTTAAGGTACTGCCTGTAATGGTAAGATTTTCACCAGAAGCATACAGTAGGGCATCGGTTCTTACATTTATCACAGATCATTAAAGGTACTACCTGTAAGGGTAAGATTTTAGCCAGAAGCATACAGTAGGCATCGGTTCTTACATTTATCACAGATCATTAAAATGTACTTGGTAGCATTATTCACATGAGAGAAATTGGTGCTTAGGTAGTAACTCTAAAGTAGTAATACTAAATGTACAATTAAAGATAATCTAAAGTTTTAGTAAAAACATAACTTTATTTATGATAAAAATCTGGAAAACTGATCTGATCGATTCCTTATTTCTCCCAACTTATGTTCTTACAATTTTATTACATTTTAGGTGAATGTAAATTGCACAAAGCAATGAATTGGCTCTATATACTATTCTAGACATTTAAGTGTTGAAAGATTTTTTAAAGCCTGTCTGGTGTCTTATTTTAATGGAAAAACGGTTGGGAAAATTCAAAAATGGTTAGGAGAATTTACTGTAAAAGGGTGTTGCACAGTGACGCCTTCAAAGAAAACCAAAAATATATTTGTGGTTTGAGAATT
The DNA here is from genome assembly GCA_037976565.1 of Mesocentrotus franciscanus. NCBI lineage: Eukaryota > Metazoa > Echinodermata > Echinoidea > Camarodonta > Strongylocentrotidae > Mesocentrotus > Mesocentrotus franciscanus. Next base: position 24,877,831 of record CP137684.1, on the reverse strand, counting down.
TTTTCAGGATTTTTCAGGATATTTTGCATGTTAGAGGGTTAGTACAGTAGAAGGAATATAATAAGTAACATTTCATACAAAAATTACGCATTTTTTTCATCAACCTTCAACAATGTTACCGAGTCACTTTAAGGTACTGTCTGTAATGGTAAGTTTAATGTCTGTACGTCCGTCAGTCCATCTGTACGTCTGTTCCGCTTTCTTGTTAAAGCGATATCTCAAGAACCACTAAAGATATGAACTTTATACTCGTAGATAGTATGTATCAACATAGGAAGACGATCCAAATAGATTTTGGAGTAACTAGGTCAGAGGTCACAGTGGTCAACTGATGAAATTCCAGGTATTCGCGATCGCCTAGTATTGCGATATCTCAAGAATCACTACAGATATAATGCTCAAACATGGTGATAATATGTATCACCATAGGAAGCTATTAGCGTTGTTATTGCAAAATCTCAAGAACCACTAGAGATACGATACTTAAACTTGGTGATAATTAGTAACATTTGATGGCTTTTAGTGTGATACAAGATTATATTGTCATAGCGGGAACAATGTATTATTGTATTACAATATAGCAATATATTCTTTTATCACATGAAAACAAAGCCATACAATATTATTATTATCTATATCAGGCTGACTAGCGAAATAACAAAATTGTAAGCAATATTGTATCGACAGTTGCAGTTCCCGGATGACAGAGCAATACGAAACAATACGGATCTGTAATCCGGATACTGCGCTAAAGATATTAAAGGGATTGGGTAACTTTGTCTCAGATTCTGTAACAAAATCCTGGATTTAGCTCATGCTGCAATGATAATTATAAACCTTTAGGTCATTAAAAACCCCATGACTTTTACAAGCCGATCGCCTTTCTGATTATCAAGATATCTATGATTGGAAATCGAAATCAAATTGTGCGTTTTCCTAACGGTTTTCATAACACTACAGTCTATTGGGGAAAATGAGTATGGTAAAACTGGTCACTCAAAGATTTTTACTTTTTTGAGGCACTGCATGATCATTTTGAAGCGCAATTTGTTCAGGGCTTCGTTATTACACCATATCACACATACTGATAACACGTCGGGCCATGCGCCTCAGATTTAACATTGTTAAACGATGCCTTTAAATATTAAATTCATTGTACCAATTGGAAGCCTTTTATAGATAATATGTACTACCATATGAAGACAATTCGGATTTTGGGTTTATAGGTCAAAGACCACATGTCAATTTCTGAAATTCTAGATATAGCCTTTTTATCGCGATATCTCAAGAACCAGAAAAGATATGAGGCTCAAACCATGTGATAGTAGGCGGTGTCAGACACAGTTTTACCGATCCAGCTTGAATTATGTAGATAATATCTATCTAGATAATTTACTTACGTAGGTGATAGACAGGCTACGAGTTATCTACATAACTATTATCTAGATAACTGATGGGCGATAGCGCATGCGCCGTTTAGGTAGATATTAGCATTGTGACATCACATGTTTAGTCAAAAGGTTTTAGCCTTGCTATTGCGATATCTCAAGAACCACAATAGATAGGCTTTTTGTTTTCAGTGTTATATGGCATAAATAAATCCATTCATTTCCTATATACTGAATTTAGGGCGGAGACATATAAGAGATGCAGTTGCATATTACTTGTTTTTAATGTCTTTTTGTTTCTTTTCTAGACGTTGATGAGTGTGCTGCGGTCGCTAATCCCTGTGGTAACGGAACATGCACTAATACCAATGGATCTTACGTGTGCTCCTGTGACAGCGCCTTTACATTAAGTGTGGATGGCAGTACATGTGATAGTATGTACATTTACCGAAAATGTCTACCTTTGAGAATATATATAAAGAGAATGTATATATTTAATAACTATGAGCTATATAATTTTTGTAATGTTATTGTGGAAGAATATCACCGAAAATATCACTGAATGTGGGACCACAGTACAGCTTTTGCATAGACTTTGTTCATGCCTTATGCTAACCTTATGGAGATAAAACAAATAGTCGGAATATCAACTTTTACACTAGGTGAAATAAAGTATCATGCCACATTTCATTTTCCATTAAAAGATATTAGTGTATTGTAATATAAGACTAATTACTCCACCAAGAAAAATGTACACTGCAAAGGGTGATCAATTTATAACAGTAATACAAATAATCTAAAATTCATTTCTTATTTCTGCATAAACTTGTAATTTTATAACTCAATTCTTTTTCTCAAAAATAGTGAATTTCTGTAATTGTTTGTTTTCTGAAACACGTATGGTCATGTTGTGAATTTACGCTTTTTTGAACAAACTTAACTGTTAGGATTCCTGGAAAAATACTGATATGTTTCTCCATGTTAATTTGACTTTAAAAAAAAGATCGGAGAGTTTATATTAAGATATGGACTTACAGGTCCCCGCAAATTGTAATGCATTCGCCCTTGAGTGTTGTAGCCACCTGGCAACGACATCCTTTAAGGTGCCTTAATAGGATCTGAATCATCAATCAAATTTTCTCCTTTTTTGAAGCTGTCTGTGGCTCTACTGTTTGCCAAAATGGGGGAGCATGCACTAACTCTGGACAATGTGATTGTGTTACTGGTTTTAACGGTACTATGTGCGAGACTAGTAAGTACCCCCAAAAAAAAAAGAAGATTAATAATACTGATACCAAAATTAAAATTAATACAAATAGAATAATAATTAAAGCATGAATAAATAAATGAATATATAAATAGAATATATATGCATAATAATATGCATTGATAAAGCGCCGTCTATCTAGACAATTCTATTCCGAGGCGCACAAGAAAAATAGGAAGAATTGTAGAGTTTGGATGAGTGTCATAGTGCCAAGAACAGGCATATCAAAAGATACTGAATAAATCAATTTAATTGCTGATAAACATGCACTTTTCAACGACAAAGCGTTGAGATATGATCAAATTCTTAACTTTGTTGCTGTTTTCGTAATCAAATCAGTTTTTTCCCTCCATATCACTAATTTCTTTTCCCTTGATGGAAAATCCAACAAGCAAACTACTCTAGATAAATGCAGGAAAAACGGATAATAATACATAACAGGTGATTTCAAGGCTATGCAATGTTTGTAGAAAACATTATTTGCACCGAAAATCTTGTCTGTGTTTTAATACTTATATCTAAATAAAGACGATTCGGTAAGTTTTCATTTGTTTAGGTTGGTCATTTATTTGTATGTAGACGGTTGTGAAAAAATTTTTATAAACTGCCAGAAAATATGCATTATTACACCAGCTACTTTAGTGAAAGCGTTAGATCGTACGATTATACTTATGTATTTTAATATTAATTTATGTATTCATTCATTCATTATATATATATTCATTTTCTCATTCATTTATTGATTAATTTATATATCTATCTATTTATTTACATGTTTTTGTTTATTTTTGTTTTGCTTCAAAAATTCAACCGACAGATATCGACGATTGTTCTACCGCTCCTTGTATAAATGGAGGAAATTGTACTGATGGGGTTGACTCTTTTACTTGTTCCTGTGTTTCTGGCTATAATGGGAGTTTGTGTGAAACAGGTAAGCTATATCATACCATTATCTTCCCGTCATAAAAACGGGAAATGGTTATATATTATTTCCTTTTTGGGGTGGATACAAATGACAAAATGATTTTTGCAGTGAGTAAAGCAATGTTTGAAAACACTCTTTCAATTTAGGCAAGGGATAAGAGTCTGGACGATCTGAATTCCGAACGTTCTATTGTTTCAGATGTTTGTTTTGTGATTTTCTCATTTAATCTAACACTACGATATCAACGACTTAAAAAAAGCCATCAACCCTTCCTCAATGTTTTGCAGTTTTTTGCCTAATGCAATCTGCAATCTCATGTTCAGAACTCAACCAGTGAAATAAGCGAATGTCAATCATCATCAATATCAGCATTATTATTGTTATTATTTGTATTACTATTATTTTAGCATTATATTTTTCATTATCATTGTTAATATTGTAATCATTATTATTAAAGAAACTCATGAGATTATTTCATATTTTGATTTTACCACTTTTCCATAGATGTTAATGAGTGTGCGATTGATACAAGTCTCTGTAGTAATGGAAGATGTGTCAACTTGGATGGATTATACACTTGTGTCTGCAATGCTGGATTCACATTAGTCAATGCAACTTCCTGCAATGGTATGTCTAAATACAAGTTTTTTCTTTGCCCATAAGGAATGATAAAGGTTACATGACCAACTTTGTAAAATTGGAAAGACACGACGACAAAAACAAACAAATCAATATCAAGTATCAATCAAATTTCAATTGAATGAAGGCATAATTCATTATCCAAATAGGGTATTAGGAAAATTACCGCCTGGACAATTACCCCCGAGAAATCCCCCGGAAAAAATATGCTCGGAGGACAATCACACCCCCAGGTCAATTACGCCTGTAAAAAAAAAATTAAAAAAAATCTGTTTTTATTTTCAGGGTGGGTTTCCCCTTTAATGAACAGAGGGTAGTTTTCGGGGATAATTGTCCTCAGGGGTGGTTGCCCTTGCTTGTCCTGGTGTGTGTGTAGGGGGGGGGGGTGGATAATCGTCCTAGTGGGTATTTCTCAGGGGAGGGGGTAATTGCACTGGGATGAATTTCCAGGGGGTTATTGTCCTGATACTTCCAAAAAGCATTTTTAATTTTTTTTTTGCGTGTGATTTCATAATTACATAATTTCAAAAGTGTATAACAACTTTTCAAACTAAAAAAAAAATGTGAGAATCATTCAAATTCACACCAGACAGAATGTAGTAGAAATTTGGCCATTCAATCTGAAGAATATGCATGCATTTGAGAAAACTGTGCAATACTTTTCATCTAATGTTAATTGGTCAAACATATATACAATTAACAACTGGATTATTCATAACCCTTATGAATTTGATTTGTTTTAGTGTATTTTTCCTAACTCAATAATGAAAGGCGGACTAGTTGAATTAGGGTCTTTGCTGAATACTTCTAGATATAATCTTTAATATGTCACATCTCTACGAAATGTAAATCGGGACAAACCAATTTTTCACGTACTTAAACATTACAAAACTTGGTAAAGGTATGAATAATTTAGATGTAGTTAAAGGCATTGGGTATCTTTGTCTCAGATTCTAAACAAAATCCTGGATTTAGCTCATGCTGCAATCATTTTTATAAACCTTAAGGTCAGGATGGAATCCCATGACGAGTAAAAGCCGATCGTCCGTCTGATTATCAAGATATTTATGATTGAAATTCGAAATTTAAAAAAAAAATTTCCCAACGGTTTTTATAACACTTTTTCCCAACGGTTTTTATAACACTACAGTCTATTAGGAAAAATGAGTATGGTAAAACCGGTCACTCAAAGATTTGCCCTTTTTTGAGGCGCTTAATGATCATTTTGAAGCGCAATTTGTTTAGGGTTTCAATATTACACCATATCACAGATGCTGATAACTTGTAGGGCCATGCATCTCACAGTTGGCCTTGTTAAACAATGCCTTTAACTGTTCATGTTCATGTTCATGTATGAAAATGACTTGATACATTCCCTTCAAAATCATCTGACGAGGCTGGTACTGCATATACTACTGTACACATTCCATGCGTAGTGTCCTTTGACAATCTCATTTGATCAAAAAAACGAATGTAATAATTTTTTTTTTTTTGTTCATGGAGGAAACACATTGAAGTATCCATAACTATCTTGGCTTCATGCCATTGTTTTTGTTTTTCTTTCACTCTATATCCAGCTCTCCCAAGCAGTCTATCCACTAGTCGAGTGACTGTGCAGATTACAGGTCAAACTCTGAATGGTCAAACCCTGACGTATACATCAGAATTAACCAATAGGTCATCGGCCATCTTCATGGAATATGAAGTTGCATTCTGTTTCATTGTAAGTATATCTTTAATTTCAGTTAATGCTTGAAAATTGATGACAATTTTGCAGACGTAAATATATACTAGTGGGTGCCTCTTCAACTTGCAAATCCAATACACTACCTATACACCATGTTTGTTTGTATGTCAGGAATTACATTAGTCTACTGGAACTTTATATTAAAGTGTTGGTTCCTCCTAAAAATTGCGACATGTAGATCCATTAAAAAAACAAGATACAATATACTTGTATTCCTTTTTCATTCCTCCGCCACTGAAGATGGTGCGGAAGGATTGTTTTATCAACTTGCCCGTCCGTCTTTCCCAATTTAACAAACCTTTGACGAATTATGTACAAGTATGAGTTGCAAAATTGAACTGATAAGATTTTTGATGTAAGAAGTCGAAGGTCAAATGTCGGAGGGTCATGAACGTGTTAAACTTACCAGAACATATTTCTTCACCGGAATGATTACATTTCCATTTATGAGCATTAACATTTGAAACGAGGGGAATTGGGCTGATGTTAAGGTCAGAGGTACAATGGTCAACTAACATTCATATAGACGGAGGCATATCGGAGACACAGTCACATACATCTTCTATAACCCATAGCAGTTCAGAGTTTTCTTATTTTCTAAATAATTCAGTTTTTCATCCTCAAATTAGCAACAATTAATAATATTTTCCACTCCTTCTTAGTTAGAACAAAATATTACAAATATTTATTGAATGAACCAGTGCGAAAGGAAATTGTAAAATGTAAGTGTAAAAATTGCCAATTTGTACTCGAAAATAGTGTTAAATGATTAGTTGTAATTGAATCGCTACGATTTTAGAATGGCACAGTGTACTGCATTGGACTTATTTTGTGTGTGATTGTGATCTTTCTGCTCGTGTATAGTGTGTACTTCTCAGCATTCTGGATCTAAAGATAATGCGAAAATGTCACCAAGAGGAGACACTGTAGCACTATGAGTTATTAATGTTTTTATTTCTGATCATTTTGATGATTCCAGAACCTCATAGTATACATCTATATGTATGTACTACATGATCAACCTTTCTATATCGATTTTTAGTGCATGACCGGAACTAAACTTTATCTTTGACAAAAAAATTAAAGGAAATATATTTTATGAACTACACTATGTGTACAAGCATACTCTGACTATTGTTTTCTCTACTTTCTCATTTATCAGTTCCGCCAATATGTAGTGGAACAGTTAGGTTCTCAACTTGTCGATGCTAATTGCATAGTGCTGTCATTCAGCCAAGGTAGTGTAGTCGGTGAAGTGCAAATAGAACTTGCCGCTACCAGCCAAAGTCTAGCAAATGGGCTTGCTTCAAATTTATCTGCCTTATCTACCAACATTAATCAAGTTTTATCAGCTAATGGTCAAACTCTGGTAGCGTCTATATCGGCAAATGGTAAGAGTAAATATATACATAGCATTATTTCGTTGTCAAATCAAATAATGTTGTTGTGTTTTACTAGGTCCCTTGAAATAGGTATCTTTTAGTTGTCTGCTACTCTAACAAATAATAGGCAATGGATACAATCGACATGTCAATTTCTGATTTTTTTTTGTATCAGAAAATGGACCTTGTGGCAGATTAGCCCTGTGCTAAGCAAGTTATCCAATAAAATCTACTACTACTACTAATATAGCATTGCAACTGTGAATAGTTTGTGATTTTAATTTGATGGTTCTACATTATTTGCGATATCATATCTAAGATTATTTAGTAATCAACTCTGTGTCACTTAAGACTGGAGTTAGGCTCTGATGCACCCAAGAGATAAGATGTTCCTTTAATAATAATAACATTCCGTACATCGACGATGACTTTTAGCACTTTACAAATATATAATAATCCATAACTCACATACTATGCATCAAGGCACTTGAAACATGCCGGCCTAAGCCATCATAATACATGTATTAACTCCTGCTGTACCGGTGTCACTGATATGTGTATGTGACGAATGGACTAGGTATTTTTAGTCAATAATTACTCCATCATGAAACATGTACACTGTAAAGGGTAATTAATTTATAAGAGTAATACAAATAATTTAAGATTTATTTCTTATTTCTGCATGAACTTGTGATTTAAAAACTCCATTTTTCTTCAAAAATAATGAGTTTCTTTGAGTGTTTGTCTTCTGAAACGCGTATAGTCATTTTGTGAACTTAAGCTTCTGTGAACCAACTTAGCTGTTAGGGTTCTGGAAATACACAGATATGTTTCTCCGTGTTAATGCTCTTCTCTTTCTAATTAAAAATATAATGGAGAGTTCATATTCAGACAATAGACTACAAGTCCCCTCAAAGCTGTATGCCTTTGCCCTTGAGTGTTGTAGCCACTTGACATTGGCATCCTTTAATGTGCTTTAGGATCTATATCATTTATCATTTTCTCTCCTTTTTTACAGTGGTTTGTAACTCTACTGGTTGCCAAAACGGCGGAGCATGCACTAGCTCTGGACAATGTGATTGTGTTACTGGTTTTAACGGTACTATGTGCGAGACTAGTAAGTACCCCCCCCCCCTCCCCCCAAAAAAAAATAATAATAACAAATAAATGAATGAAATAAAAATTACGAAATGAATGAATAAATGAATGAATAAATTAATTAATTAAGTAATAAAGGTTAAAATAAATGTTATATACATGCATATAAATGGATACTGAATAATATGTGATTTTAAGGCTATGAAATGTTTGTAGAAGATATTATTTGCACCAAAAATCTTGTCTGTGTTGTATTACTTATATCTAAATAAAGACGATACAGTAAATTTTCTTTTCTTATGGTTGGTCATATATTTGTTTCTAGACAGTTGTGAAGAAAAAAATTAAATACCAGAAAATATGCATTATCACACCAGCTACTTTGGAGATCGGGTTGGATCAGACGATTATAATTAGTCATGTATTCTAATATAATTTTATGTATTTATTCAATTATTATTTATATATTCATTTCCCTTTCATTCATTCATTTATTCATTGATTGATTAACGTATCTATATATCTATTTATTTACATGCATTTGTTTTTGCTTCAAAAATTCAACCGTCAGATATCGACGACTGTTCTATCGCTCCGTGTATGAATGGAGGAAATTGTACTGATGGGGTTGACTCTTTCACTTGTTCCTGTGTTGATGGCTATAATGGGAGTATGTGTGAAACAGGTAAGCTACTAAAATAGCTGTGCGAAGATTTTAAAAACTAAATTTATTTTCATTATTGCAAAGGTGAAACTTTGGTTGAACAATTTGTTCAATATTCAAGGCTTGGAAACATTCGAAGTAATGATTATTATCAATTACAAAACGCTTAAATACAGCCCCGGCAAAGCACCTTAAGAGCTCTTCGAACACTGCTAGGATGTGTTACATCACAGGTTGGGCATGATTTGCACAAGCAGACGATGTCCAATGACATCTCACACATTTTCAGTGCCTGTTTTGTCATCTTCTCTTCAGTCAATTCTCTTACTTCACTACCGTCATGTTTAATCTATTGCCTTACTCTAAATCCCGCTGATGTTATTATTTTGATCATTACGAAAAGCTCTCGTTAAAACTATACCCAACCACTATAACACAGGAACCTATGTAAATCAGGTGGGGTATCAGGACCCCACTTTCGTTTCTCTCGTTTAAACTTGGACAGAGCCACCACTATAACACAGGAACCAATGTAAATCAGGTGGGGTATCAGGACCCCACTTTCGTTTCTCTCGTTAAAACTTGGACAGAGCCTTGCAGCTCTGCGTGCATGAGAGATTATGATATTGGATTGCAGCTGTTATCTTCATCATCTTACGTAATAGTGTAAACAAACTCTTACTGGGGCTCTTGCTGAAAGAAAATGAGAAGTAGGAAATATATATTTTGCTTCTTTTAAGATATTTTCATGTCCAAAAGTCACTCATAATTTAGATGAAGACCAAAATGAATGTTTGAACCAAGCAAAATGACCCAGAATTGGCGATATAACAAACATTTTAACTCTGAAAACTATCACACTTTCTCCCTTCCTCTCTCCCTCTATCATGCTTATCTCTCTCTCTCCCTCTCTATCACCCCTTCAAGGTCTCGGTGTGGGGGATTACATTGGACAGAGCTAGTGTTTACTTTAGGCTTAATGCTATCTCAGCTCTAGAAGTGTTGAAAGTTAAATGGGGGTTTCAATTTTAAACGAAGAGTTTTCGTCATGATTAAACATGCATCGATGAAGAAAAAAAAGAATCCGTCGTTTGTAAACAAAATAAGACGCCATTGTATTTTCAGCTGCATACACCACGGTATGTTGGGCATTTCATGAGGGAACAAATGCCGTTCATGCTATCATTCCGGGGGTTTTCAATGTGACAGTTTTTTTTTTGTTCAGTAACCCCATCCTGTGTATTTACAAACAAAAGATTTTAGTTAGCAGGATCGGTTTCATATCCCTTTTTGAATGGTGTGGAATGCCATCACATTTATATACACTAAAGTCATTATAATTTGAGAAATAATAACATTGCAATTATGTTCATTCTTTATGGGATGTCGTGTGCTTGTGCAAAGCATGCCCAACCTGTGATGTCACACATCTCAGCAGCGTTCGCAGAGCTTATCAGGTGATATGCCGGTGCTGTGTTTTAGCGTTTCGTAATTAATAATAATCGTTACTTCGAATGTTTCCAAGCATTGAATATTGATAAAATTGTCCAATCAAAGTTTCACCTTTGCAATAATGAAAATAAAGTTAGTTTTGTTGAAATCTTCGCACAGCTACTTTAAGTCAAATCAGATTACTTACCTACACACATACGCTTTTGTTTATGTAAAGCAATTGCTTCTTGCTAATTAAGAAAATAAAGAAAATTGACAAACAAGCAAGTAAAAAGAAAGAAACATTTAATCATTGGTGCAGTTATGAGAGAAACTACACTCCGACATTCTCCAAATGTCTTTTAGGATGGGTATCATTTATCATGTTCTCTTCTTTTTTTCCAGCTGATTGTGGCTCTACTGTTTGCCAGAATGGCGGAGCATGCATTGGCTCTGGACAATGTGATTGTGTAACTGGTTTTAACGGTTCTATGTGCGAGACTAGTAAGTAACCACCCCACCCCCCAATAACAAATGAGTGAATAAATAAATGAATGAATGAACAAATAAATAAATATAATATACATGCATATAAATAGGTACTGAATAATTCAATTTAATACCTGATACACATGTACTTTTCAACGACAAAGCGTTTTATCTCCACATCACTAATTTTATTCCCCTTGAATGTAAATCAAATCCAACTTTAATACCAAACTACTCCAGAGAAATGCAGGAAAAACAGAGAAGTAGACTGGTGTAAGTTTGAATGAAATCAGACAAAACATGAGAAAGTTATGAGTTTTCGAAAGTTGTAGTCACTATGAAGTATGGGCTCTTCAAATTGGTTGAATGGGTAATGTCTATGTGATTAAGTGGCGGAGAACAATACCATTTCTTCCATTTGCACACAAAACTACTAAAATTGAGATATAATGCACGAATCAGGGGATCTTTTCGCTTTAGAAGACTTATAATGGTATGCTGTCCATAATATACAAATGTACACTGTCTTGAGAGGCTCTGGTTAAAAATATGGGCAAGAGGTGACTCCAATAGTACTATTTGCTGAGGGTTAGGGTTAGGGTCTCGGAAAGAAGGCATGGTATATTTGTTTTATATCCTGCATCAAAAATTCATAATTTTTATAATTATTATTATTTTATAATTTTTATTATAAAAGAATTACAAATAAAAACAAATTAATAAATTAAGAATTGAAGAAAAAAAATCAAATCCAAAAAAAAAATCTTCAAAAAAAATTCAACTTGAACTCCCAAAAAGTACTCCCAAATAGTACTTCTACTCCTAAATTACTCCCAAATAATTCTTTTTGGAGCAACCTTAAAATAGTCGAAACATTTCTGGTCACGTGACAAGCTCTCAACCAATCAAAAACCAATACAATTTTGATGCTGGATATAATATTTTCTAATATCGTGACAAACAGGAACGTTGTCCGTGACTACGTCACAATCCACTGACTAATTGCTCTTTTGATATTTGCACATATGTGGTGATTTCATATTTAAAACATTGATAACTTTTTTATTATGGATCCGATTTTTTTCCAACTTTTGCTATCCTGTTTATCTTATATTTTTGCTTTCATGCAAATGAACCTATTTCAAGAGCTGTTTATGTTGTTTATTTGTTTTCTTTTTTTTTTCTTTTTTGGGTGTAATTTTCAACAAAGTCTTTGAATTCGTATTCAGTACTGATAGATTATTCTTAGTGTGCCTTAAGTCTTTATTTGGTACATGTATATAGAACTTAGCAATTAATTTGTCCATAATTTTAATATTTAATCATATCAATGTCTAGGCCAACAGGGCCAATGTGGAAAGCTTTTGTAAATGACAATGCCACTTTGTTAGTATAAAACTACAAATACAAAATGTGAAAATTATTTTAAACTACCAGAAAATATGCATTATTACACCAGCAACTTTAGAGATCGGGTTGGATCATACGATTATAATTACTCATGTATTTTGATATTAATTTATGTTTTCATCTATTCATTCATATATATATATTCATTTTTCATTCATTCATTTATTGATTAATTTATCTATCCATCTATTTATTTACATATTTTTATTTATTTTTGTTTTGCTTCAAAATTAAACCGTCAGATATCGACGATTGTTCTACCGCTCCTTGTATGAATGGAGGAAATTGTACTGATGGGGTTGACTCTTTCACTTGTTCCTGTGTTGATGGCTATAATGGGAGTATGTGTGATACAGGTAAGCTACTAAAATAGCTGTGCGAAGATTTTAAAAACTAAATTTATTTTCATTATTGCAAAGGTGAAACTTTGGTTGAACAATTTGTTCAATATTCAAGGCTTGGAAACATTCGAAGTAATGATTATTATCAATTACAAAACGCTTAAATACAGCCCCGGCAAAGCACCTTAAGAGCTCTTCGAACACTGCTGGGATGTGTTACATCACAGGTTGGGCATGATTTGCACAAGCAGACGATGTCCAATGACATCTCACACATTTTCAGTGCCTGTTTTGTCATCTTCTCTTCAGTCAATTCTCTTACTTCACTACCGTCATGTTTAATCTATTGCCTTACTCTAAATCCCGCTGATGTTATTATTTTGATCATTACGAAAAGCTCTCGTTAAAACTATACCCAACCACTATAACACAGGAACCTATGTAAATCAGGTGGGGTATCAGGACCCCACTTTCGTTTCTCTCGTTTAAACTTGGACAGAGCCACCACTATAACACAGGAACCAATGTAAATCAGGTGGGGTATCAGGACCCCACTTTCGTTTCTCTCGTTAAAACTTGGACAGAGCCTTGCAGCTCTGCGTGCATGAGAGATTATGATATTGGATTGCAGCTGTTATCTTCATCATCTTACGTAATAGTGTAAACAAACTCTTACTGGGGCTCTTGCTGAAAGAAAATGAGAAGTAGGAAATATATATTTTGCTTCTTTTAAGATATTTTCATGTCCAAAAGTCACTCATAATTTAGATGAAGACCAAAATGAATGTTTGAACCAAGCAAAATGACCCAGAATTGGCGATATAACAAACATTTTAACTCTGAAAACTATCACACTTTCTCCCTTCCTCTCTCCCTCTATCATGCTTATCTCTCTCTCTCTCCCTCTCTATCACCCCTTCAAGGTCTCGGTGTGGGGGATTACATTGGACAGAGCTAGTGTTTACTTTAGGCTTAATGCTATCTCAGCTCTAGAAGTGTTGAAAGTTAAATGGGGGTTTCAATTTTAAACGAAGAGTTTTCGTCATGATTAAACATGCATCGATGAAGAAAAAAAAGAATCCGTCGTTTGTAAACAAAATAAGACGCCATTGTATTTTCAGCTGCATACACCACGGTATGTTGGGCATTTCATGAGGGAACAAATGCCGTTCATGCTATCATTCCGGGGGTTTTCAATGTGACAGTTTTTTTTTTGTTCAGTAACCCCCATCCTGTGTATTTACAAACAAAAGATTTTAGTTAGCAGGATCGGTTTCATATCCCTTTTTGAATGGTGTGGAATGCCATCACATTTATATACACTAAAGTCATTATAATTTGAGAAATAATAACATTGCAATTATGTTCATTCTTTATGGGATGTCGTGTGCTTGTGCAAAGCATGCCCAACCTGTGATGTCACACATCTCAGCAGCGTTCGCAGAGCTTATCAGGTGATATGCCGGTGCTGTGTTTTAGCGTTTCGTAATTAATAATAATCGTTACTTCGAATGTTTCCAAGCATTGAATATTGATAAAATTGTCCAATCAAAGTTTCACCTTTGCAATAATGAAAATAAAGTTAGTTTTGTTGAAATCTTCGCACAGCTACTTTAAGTCAAATCAGATTACTTACCTACACACATACGCTTTTGTTTATGTAAAGCAATTGCTTCTTGCTAATTAAGAAAATAAAGAAAATTGACAAACAAGCAAGTAAAAAGAAAGAAACATTTAATCATTGGTGCAGTTATGAGAGAAACTACACTCCGACATTCTCCAAATGTCTTTTAGGATGGGTATCATTTATCATGTTCTCTTCTTTTTTTCCAGCTGATTGTGGCTCTACTGTTTGCCAGAATGGCGGAGCATGCATTGGCTCTGGACAATGTGATTGTGTAACTGGTTTTAACGGTTCTATGTGCGAGACTAGTAAGTAACCACCCCACCCCCCAATAACAAATGAGTGAATAAATAAATGAATGAATGAACAAATAAATAAATATAATATACATGCATATAAATAGGTACTGAATAATTCAATTTAATACCTGATACACATGTACTTTTCAACGACAAAGCGTTTTATCTCCACATCACTAATTTTATTCCCTTGAATGTAAATCAAATCCAACTTTAATACCAAACTACTCCAGAGAAATGCAGGAAAAACAGAGAAGTAGACTGGTGTAAGTTTGAATGAAATCAGACAAAACATGAGAAAGTTATGAGTTTTCGAAAGTTGTAGTCACTATGAAGTATGGGCTCTTCAAATTGGTTGAATGGGTAATGTCTATGTGATTAAGTGGCGGAGAACAATACCATTTCTTCCATTTGCACACAAAACTACTAAAATTGAGATATAATGCACGAATCAGGGGATCTTTTCGCTTTAGAAGACTTATAATGGTATGCTGTCCATAATATACAAATGTACACTGTCTTGAGAGGCTCTGGTTAAAAATATGGGCAAGAGGTGACTCCAATAGTACTATTTGCTGAGGGTTAGGGTTAGGGTCTCGGAAAGAAGGCATGGTATATTTGTTTTATATCCTGCATCAAAAATTCATAATTTTTATAATTATTATTATTTTATAATTTTTATTATAAAAGAATTACAAATAAAAACAAATTAATAAATTAAGAATTGAAGAAAAAATCAAATCCAAAAAAAAAATCTTCAAAAAAAATTCAACTTGAACTCCCAAAAAGTACTCCCAAATAGTACTTCTACTCCTAAATTACTCCCAAATAATTCTTTTTGGAGCAACCTTAAAATAGTCGAAACATTTCTGGTCACGTGACAAGCTCTCAACCAATCAAAAACCAATACAATTTTGATGCTGGATATAATATTTTCTAATATCGTGACAAACAGGAACGTTGTCCGTGACTACGTCACAATCCACTGACTAATTGCTCTTTTGATATTTGCACATATGTGGTGATTTCATATTTAAAACATTGATAACTTTTTTATTATGGATCCGATTTTTTTCCAACTTTTGCTATCCTGTTTATCTTATATTTTTGCTTTCATGCAAATGAACCTATTTCAAGAGCTGTTTATGTTGTTTATTTGTTTCTCTCTTTTTTTTTCTTTTTTGGGTGTAATTTTCAACAAAGTCTTTGAATTCGTATTCAGTACTGATAGATTATTCTTAGTGTGCCTTAAGTCTTTATTTGGTACATGTATATAGAACTTAGCAATTAATTTGTCCATAATTTTAATATTTAATCATATCAATGTCTAGGCCAACAGGGCCAATGTGGAAAGCTTTTGTAAATGACAATGCCACTTTGTTAGTATAAAACTACAAATACAAAATGTGAAAATTATTTTAAACTACCAGAAAATATGCATTATTACACCAGCAACTTTAGAGATCGGGTTGGATCATACGATTATAATTACTCATGTATTTTGATATTAATTTATGTTTTCATCTATTCATTCATATATATATATTCATTTTTCATTCATTCATTTATTGATTAATTTATCTATCCATCTATTTATTTACATATTTTTATTTATTTTTGTTTTGCTTCAAAATTAAACCGTCAGATATCGACGATTGTTCTACCGCTCCTTGTATGAATGGAGGAAATTGTACTGATGGGGTTGACTCTTTCACTTGTTCCTGTGTTGATGGCTATAATGGGAGTATGTGTGATACAGGTAAGCTACTAAAATAGCTGTGCGAAGATTTTAAAAACTAAATTTATTTTCATTATTGCAAAGGTGAAACTTTGGTTGAACAATTTGTTCAATATTCAAGGCTTGGAAACATTCGAAGTAATGATTATTATCAATTACAAAACGCTTAAATACAGCCCCGGCAAAGCACCTTAAGAGCTCTTCGAACACTGCTGGGATGTGTTACATCACAGGTTGGGCATGATTTGCACAAGCAGACGATGTCCAATGACATCTCACACATTTTCAGTGCCTGTTTTGTCATCTTCTCTTCAGTCAATTCTCTTACTTCACTACCGTCATGTTTAATCTATTGCCTTACTCTAAATCCCGCTGATGTTATTATTTTGATCATTACGAAAAGCTCTCGTTAAAACTATACCCAACCACTATAACACAGGAACCTATGTAAATCAGGTGGGGTATCAGGACCCCACTTTCGTTTCTCTCGTTTAAACTTGGACAGAGCCACCACTATAACACAGGAACCAATGTAAATCAGGTGGGGTATCAGGACCCCACTTTCGTTTCTCTCGTTAAAACTTGGACAGAGCCTTGCAGCTCTGCGTGCATGAGAGATTATGATATTGGATTGCAGCTGTTATCTTCATCATCTTACGTAATAGTGTAAACAAACTCTTACTGGGGCTCTTGCTGAAAGAAAATGAGAAGTAGGAAATATATATTTTGCTTCTTTTAAGATATTTTCATGTCCAAAAGTCACTCATAATTTAGATGAAGACCAAAATGAATGTTTGAACCAAGCAAAATGACCCAGAATTGGCGATATAACAAACATTTTAACTCTGAAAACTATCACACTTTCTCCCTTCCTCTCTCCCTCTATCATGCTTATCTCTCTCTCTCTCCCTCTCTATCACCCCTTCAAGGTCTCGGTGTGGGGATTACATTGGACAGAGCTAGTGTTTACTTTAGGCTTAATGCTATCTCAGCTCTAGAAGTGTTGAAAGTTAAATGGGGGTTTCAATTTTAAACGAAGAGTTTTCGTCATGATTAAACATGCATCGATGAAGAAAAAAAAGAATCCGTCGTTTGTAAACAAAATAAGACGCCATTGTATTTTCAGCTGCATACACCACGGTATGTTGGGCATTTCATGAGGGAACAAATGCCGTTCATGCTATCATTCCGGGGGTTTTCAATGTGACAGTTTTTTTTTTGTTCAGTAACCCCATCCTGTGTATTTACAAACAAAAGATTTTAGTTAGCAGGATCGGTTTCATATCCCTTTTTGAATGGTGTGGAATGCCATCACATTTATATACACTAAAGTCATTATAATTTGAGAAATAATAACATTGCAATTATGTTCATTCTTTATGGGATGTCGTGTGCTTGTGCAAAGCATGCCCAACCTGTGATGTCACACATCTCAGCAGCGTTCGCAGAGCTTATCAGGTGATATGCCGGTGCTGTGTTTTAGCGTTTCGTAAATTAATAATAATCGTTACTTCGAATGTTTCCAAGCATTGAATATTGATAAAATTGTCCAATCAAAGTTTCACCTTTGCAATAATGAAAATAAAGTTAGTTTTGTTGAAATCTTCGCACAGCTACTTTAAGTCAAATCAGATTACTTACCTACACACATACGCTTTTGTTTATGTAAAGCAATTGCTTCTTGCTAATTAAGAAAATAAAGAAAATTGACAAACAAGCAAGTAAAAAGAAAGAAACATTTAATCATTGGTGCAGTTATGAGAGAAACTACACTCCGACATTCTCCAAATGTCTTTTAGGATGGGTATCATTTATCATGTTCTCTTCTTTTTTTCCAGCTGATTGTGGCTCTACTGTTTGCCAGAATGGCGGAGCATGCATTGGCTCTGGACAATGTGATTGTGTAACTGGTTTTAACGGTTCTATGTGCGAGACTAGTAAGTAACCACCCCACCCCCCAATAACAAATGAGTGAATAAATAAATGAATGAATGAACAAATAAATAAATATAATATACATGCATATAAATAGGTACTGAATAATTCAATTTAATACCTGATACACATGTACTTTTCAACGACAAAGCGTTTTATCTCCACATCACTAATTTTATTCCCCTTGAATGTAAATTAAATCCAACTTTAATACCAAACTACTCCAGAGAAATGCAGGAAAAACAGAGAAGTAGACTGGTGTAAGTTTGAATGAAATCAGACAAAACATGAGAAAGTTATGAGTTTTCGAAAGTTGTAGTCACTATGAAGTATGGTCTCTTCAAATTGGTTGAATGGGTAATGTCTATGTGATTAAGTGGCGGAGAACAATACCATTTCTTCCATTTGCACACAAAACTACTAAAATTGAGATATAATGCACGAATCAGGGGATCTTTTCGCTTTAGAAGACTTATAATGGTATGCTGTCCATAATATACAAATGTACACTGTCTTGAGAGGCTCTGGTTAAAAATATGGGCAAGAGGTGACTCCAATAGTACTATTTGCTGAGGGTTAGGGTTAGGGTCTCGGAAAGAAGGCATGGTATATTTGTTTTATATCCTGCATCAAAATTCATAATTTTTATAATTATTATTATTTTATAATTTTTATTATAAAAGAATTACAAATAAAAACAAATTAATAAATTAAGAATTGAAGAAAAAATCAAATCCAAAAAAATCTTCAAAAAAAATTCAACTTGAACTCCCAAAAAGTACTCCCAAATAGTACTTCTACTCCTAAATTACTCCCAAATAATTCTTTTTGGAGCAACCTTAAAATAGTCGAAACATTTCTGGTCACGTGACAAGCTCTCAACCAATCAAAAACCAATACAATTTTGATGCTGGATATAATATTTTCTAATATCGTGACAAACAGGAACGTTGTCCGTGACTACGTCACAATCCACTGACTAATTGCTCTTTTGATATTTGCACATATGTGGTGATTTCATATTTAAAACATTGATAACTTTTTTATTATGGATCCGATTTTTTTCCAACTTTTGCTATCCTGTTTATCTTATATTTTTGCTTTCATGCAAATGAACCTATTTCAAGAGCTGTTTATGTTGTTTATTTGTTTCTCTTTTTTTCTTTTTTGGGTGTAATTTTCAACAAAGTCTTTGAATTCGTATTCAGTACTGATAGATTATTCTTAGTGTGCCTTAAGTCTTTATTTGGTACATGTATATAGAACTTAGCAATTAATTTGTCCATAATTTTAATATTTAATCATATCAATGTCTAGGCCAACAGGGCCAATGTGGAAAGCTTTTTGTAAATGACAATGCCACTTTGTTAGTATAAAACTACAAATACAAAATGTGAAAATTATTTTAAACTACCAGAAAATATGCATTATTACACCAGCAACTTTAGAGATCGGGTTGGATCATACGATTATAATTACTCATGTATTTTGATATTAATTTATGTTTTCATCTATTCATTCATATATATATATTCATTTTTCATTCATTCATTTATTGATTAATTTATCTATCCATCTATTTATTTACATATTTTTATTTATTTTTGTTTTGCTTCAAAATTAAACCGTCAGATATCGACGATTGTTCTACCGCTCCTTGTATGAATGGAGGAAATTGTACTGATGGGGTTGACTCTTTCACTTGTTCCTGTGTTGATGGCTATAATGGGAGTATGTGTGATACAGGTAAGCTACTAAAATAGCTGTGCGAAGATTTTAAAAACTAAATTTATTTTCATTATTGCAAAGGTGAAACTTTGGTTGAACAATTTGTTCAATATTCAAGGCTTGGAAACATTCGAAGTAATGATTATTATCAATTACAAAACGCTTAAATACAGCCCCGGCAAAGCACCTTAAGAGCTCTTCGAACACTGCTGGGATGTGTTACATCACAGGTTGGGCATGATTTGCACAAGCAGACGATGTCCAATGACATCTCACACATTTTCAGTGCCTGTTTTGTCATCTTCTCTTCAGTCAATTCTCTTACTTCACTACCGTCATGTTTAATCTATTGCCTTACTCTAAATCCCGCGGATGTTATTATTTTTATCCTAATTTACATTTAAAATACGAGTTTTTACTTAATTTTCATGTTATCCGCAAAATAAACATAGAACTGCCAAAATGGAAATTATTTTGCTCATAAATTGTATTCCATTTATTGTCTGTGGAACTCAATTTGCACAGATATCAACGAATGTTCTAACACTCCTTGTATGAATGGGGGAGCTTGTACCGATGGAGTTAACAGCTTTACTTGTGCCTGTGCTGTTGGCTATAATGGGACTTTGTGCGGAACAAGTAAGATATAAAGTTAACTATTTATGCGTTCTTTTTTGACCAGTGCACCGTCGCACAGTGGGCCAGGGAGGAACAAAAGTGCGCCAAAACTCATTTTTGGTGATTTGTTTTTTTACATTTTTTTCTTGCCCAGTTGAAAGATAATACATTGAAGAATACCTCAGTAAAATATTTAATTCCGGTATGCACAATAAGGGTATAAATTTACTCCTTCAAACAGCAAAACCTAACATATTCACAGTTTTAGTGCAAAAGTGACTTATTTTATAAATCTTTCAATTAAACATGAATTTGTTAAGTTATTGATATGAAATTGCTCTCACATATTCCTGATAGTTCATTACACTGCATGAATGGGTTAAAAATGGATAGAAACACAATCTTCATAATATATTATAGAGTAATTCACTGAAAAATAGACTAATTATCCATGTTTTTTAATAAATCCAGAGGAAATGTTTAGATTTCCAGGGATTTCCGCTTTAATCTTATTACCAACATCTTCTCTGACATTGCCCCAAAAAATGTGTTTATTTTGGTCCATGGCTGAATCATGAAGGATTCGCGGTCATAAATTACGGCGCGTGGGGCCGCGTGACACTTGTTCTGATACCGCGGACCAAAATAAACACATTTTTCGGGGCAATATGGCAAGGAAAATCGGCTATAACATAGAAAAAGGCTGAAGAGGGCAGTCAAATCTGGTATCAACTTATAGCTTATAGACAGAGAAAAAGTTGGTAATAAAAATAAAGTGGACATCCCTGGATCCTCTGGATTTATAACCCAATTAATCCCTAAAAAATTCCTATTTTTATTTTTTGACATAATTTTCACAACTTTCATTCACCCAAATCAGACATCGACGATTGTTCTCCTAATCCTTGTATGAATGGTGGAAATTGTACAGATGGAGTTGACACATTTACCTGTGTCTGTGCAGCTGGCTTTAGTGGAGATACGTGCGCAACAAGTAAATTATCTTTAATCTTTATCTGAACAATTGTTTTTTTTCTTTTTAATTAATATTAGAAGAAGGTCATTTTATTTTGTAAACCGAGCCCTGACCATGACAACCGGAGCCAGGATCATTTTCACTATCACTAATTTCTACATTTGGGAAATCAGTTCAGATTTTGTATTGACTTTATCCATACATGGATCTAAAACTTGGCTTGTGAAGATCACAAAGTGGACTATAATTTCACGTTTTACACTAGGTAAAATATCATGCCCTTGTTTATATTTATTTAAAAGATAAAAGTGTTCTCTCATTTAATCCTATAATAGCATGGGGAGGAGGTGGGGGTTAGAAGCCCCCTCTACATTTTCGCGATAATTTTTAACCCCCCAACAAAATGTCGGCTGATATCTTATGAATTTTTTTCTCTCGGGTCTTGGGCATCTTTTGAAACAAATTTTTCGAAAATCGGACCTCCCGTTACAAAGTCACGTGAACTTTTGTCTTTGCATGGCGGCCCGAAAATCGCTAATTTTCGTGATTCGTGTACAAAACATATGGAAATATCATTTTTCAAAAAAAGAGATAAAACATTGGCAATTTGGTCTTGTTTATAGTTAGGTGTTTGTTTCGGCGGTCAAAATAGTTGAATTATTGTTAGAAATGAAATCGAATACATAAGTTTAAAAAAAGAAAGAAATTATCAGAACAATAGATAACATAAGGAAAACCTCGCTCTACAAATTTTGTTGTTGTAATATTATTCCAAATGGATATATGTAGTGATAGCGAATAAAAATGTGAATTTTATGCCCTTAGTTGCATAAATTTACATAAATACGCAAATGAGTGAATTTTTCCAAAAATTGAAATTATCATAGTATTCTATACACTTTACATGCATGCAAATTTTCACGGCGATCCGCCGTTTCACTGCCGAGATCATAGTCTTAAGCATATATAGCCTCGGCTATTTTGAAACTGCACAGCCTGGGGGAGCTTCTAAGCCGAGGCTATATAGGCTTAAGACTATTCATTTATAGTTTTATACACAGGCTCCTGATTTGAAGATTCCAGTTTTTTTTTAAATTAGTAAATTTGTAAGATTTTCTTTTTTCTCAAACATGTGAGGTCCAGTGTGTCGTGTTCGTAATTTTAAGTTACTTCTACTAAGTAGTAAGAGGATTGGTGCCCGGTTTCGTATTTGTTCATCCAGCTCATGTATTTCTGAATGTGGGACCACAGTACAGATTTAGTATTGTCTTTGTACAAGCCTTATGCTAAGCTTGTGCAGATAAAATAATAGTCGGAATATCAAATTTTTATACTATATGAAATGATGTATCATGCCACAGTTCATTTTCCATTAAAAGATATTAGTTTATTTTCATTTGAGACTATATATTTTTGTATGAACTTGTGATTTTAAAACTCTATTTTTCCTTTAAAAATAGTGAATTTCTTTGAGTGTTTGTCTTTCGAAACACGAATGGTCATGTTGTATGTTAAAGCTTTGTTGAAAAAACTTAGCTGTTAGGATTCCTGAAAATATAAGGATACGTTAATCTGTGTTAAGTTCACTTTCTTATTTAAAAAATTGAATGTGAGTTGATATTTGGACAATAGACTACAGATCCTCGCAAAGTTGTATACCTTTGCCATTGAGAGTTGTAGCCAATTGACTACAGATCCTCGCAAAGTTGTATACCTTTACCATTGAGAGTTGTAGCCAACAGAGTCCTCTAATGTACTTTAGGATGGGAATCATTTATCCTTTTCTCTTCTTTTTTCCAGCTGATTGTGGTTCCACTGTTTGTCAGAATGGCGCAGCATGCATAAGCTCTGGACAATGTAATTGTGTTACTGGATTTACCGGTACTATGTGCGAGACGAGTAAGTATCCTTTCAACAAGAATAAACGAAAATAGTGAGAAAAGACTTAAATAAGAAATAAATATATAAATAAAGATTTTTTTTTAATTCTTCAATAATAATAAAATAAAGGATTTATAAGGTGCCAAATCCGCTTTAAAATGTAATGCTCAAGGCGCAATGGTGCAAAACACGAAAGTATATGAACAAACTAGTACAAAAATACTATTTAACACAGAAAGAAGAAAAATCGGATCATGTAAAATCTAACTGGAAAAATAAGTTTCAAGGTTGCTTTTGAAAGATTCTACTGTAGGAATATGTCTGATCCCTCGAGTTAAACAATTTCAAAGTGATGGCCCGGCATGAGCAAAGGCTCGTCTCCCCTACTTTGTATTATGTTTTGGAAGAACAAGCAACTCCAGAGCTTTGAGAACGTAAAGATCTGGCAAGTGTGTTGTGATTAATCAAAGAAATATTGTACTGTGGAGCAGAGCCATGGAGACAATGAAACATAAGCAAAAAAAGTTTGAACACAATACATTCTTTTATGGGTAACCAATAGAGTTCCTTGACAAACTGTGTTTGTTGGAAAGGGTAACGATACGAGCAGCGGCATTTTGTATTTGTTTGTAATTTGGCAAGCTGATTATGAGGCAAGTTGAATAAGAGAGCATTTCCGAAATCAAGGCGAGATTAAATTAATGCATGAGTAACCTTCCCTGTTGAACTGGGAGTGTACCAATGTGTACCAATGACCAATCAGGAATATATTATTACTGCAACAATATTGGAAAGCTTTGAAACAATTCAAACCATACTTTGCTCAGTGGATATGCATATTAGCATGTAAGGATTACTCAAATAGACTTTAGTTGTTAGAGGTCGAAGGTAACTTGTATTCTTTATTTGAATTATTATTGATTAGTTTTGCAAATGAAGTAATTCATTCCTGTACTGTCATTAATTTAAATTTAAAATACCACTTTATACTTCATTTTCCTGTTATCTGCCAGAAAAAGATAAATCTGTCAAAATGGAATTTATTTTCTCGTTACTTTTATCCCATTCTTTGTCGTTGGAACTTCATTGCACAGATACCGACGAATGTGCTAGCAATCCTTGTATGAATGGAGGAAATTGTACTGATGGGGTTGACGCCTTTACATGTACCTGTGTTGCTGGCTATACTGATACTATGTGTGAAACAGGTAAGCTTTACAGTTAATGCAGATTACATACCTACATATATACACTTTCTTTTATGTTGAGCTATTGCTCCAATGAAATAATACTCCTTTTTATGTAGAGCTATTGCTCCAATAAAATAATACTCCTTTTTTATGTAGAGCTATTGCTCCAATGAAATAATACTCCTTTTTATGTAGAGCTATTGCTCCAATGAAATAATACTCCTTTTTATGTAGAGCTATTGCTCCAATGAAATAATGCTCCAATGAAATAATACTCCTTTTTATGTAGAGCTATTGCTCCAATGAAATAATGCTCCAATGAAATAATGCTCCAATGAAATAATGCTCCAATGAAATAATGCTCCAATGAAATAATACTCCAATGAAATAATGCTCCTTGCTCATCAAGAAAACAAAAGATAAACAGACCGACAAGCAAACAAAACGAAAGTAACATTAAGTCATTGGATAGGAATATTTTTCATGTATTTCTTAACTCAGAGTCAACAGAAGTGATACTAGAGACAATAGATGGGAGGGTGTTTCACATTTTGGTGCAATCACGAGAGAACCTACAATCTTTTGATTTGTAGTAGACACATGAGATAATAGAATTGCACAGTTATTTGAAGAGCAAAATCAATATCGTGATTCCCACAACGATCTTTATTAATTTAGAGTTGTTGTAGAGTACGAACAGAGTGACATATTTAATCCTGATCATAGCAATACGAATTTTGGTGCTAAGGTGTCTTAAAACTCAGACCATGTATAAGACATTTCTGCGTCAATTTTTCACATTTATTTCACCCCAAAGGAAATATAATATGCTTTACTCACCTTTTTTTCTGGAAGGGGCACAGCAAGGTTTGTGAGACAATAAGATTGTCCATGAAATATTTTCTTTCTAAGGCCACTTTTTTGGGAATAGATACAAACATTGAAGGATATATTTAGTTCATTTACTTCATTTGAATTACATGAATTTATTTATAGTACATAAATGAAGTAATTCATTCTCAAACTGTCACTAATTTACATTTAAATTTTTTTTTCCTTCTTAATTTTCATGTTTTCTGCCAAATAAACATGAAACTGGAAATTATTTTTCTCGTCATTTTTATTCCATTTATTGTCTGTGGAACTCAATTTGCACAGATATCAACGATTGTTCTAACACTCCTTGTATGAATGGGGGAACTTGTACTGATGAAGTTAACAGCTTTACTTGTGCCTGTGTTGTTGGCTATACTGGGAGTATGTGTGACACAGGTAAGCTATACAGTTATAGCAGATTGCATACTTACGTAATTATATACACTTTTTTTTACGTAAATCAAAATCCAATAAAATTGTTCTCCTTCCTCATCGGAAAACTATAGATGTTTTTTCACATTTTGGTACAGTAATGAGTGAAACTACATTCTTCTTGATTTCGATTAGACACATGGAAAATGGGAGTGCATGGTCATTTAAAAACAGAGTGGATATTGTGATTCCCACAACAAATCTCATTGAGAAAATATTGCTGCTTACATTTTGTGTTACCTTTTTTCTGAGGAAAAGGATTGTACTTTTCAATCCATTACTTTATTTGGCACATTGATATCATGTTCTGTGTTGTTGTTAAGTATTTCTTTCAAGGGAGGGGGAGGGGGATATCAGGGAGATTTCAAGGTAATACAAATGGCTGTACAAGGTTAGAGATTTGATTTTTTATGAAATTCCCTCTGCCAATCAAGATGATTATACTACTGTGTAGATACTCAGCTTGCTAAGACAAAACAAAACAAATTTCGTGCACATTTGTATTTGAAATACATTAATCCTGAAATATTCCTATTCTAATTTTGTTATATTACTTTCACAACTTTTATTCACCCAAATCAGACATCGACGATTGTTCTCCTAATCCTTGTGTGAATAGTGGAAGTTGTACTGATGGACTTAACACATTTACATGTGTCTGTGCTACCGGCTTTAGTGGAGATACTTGCACAACAAGTAAATTATCTTTAATCTTTATCTGAACAATTGTTTTTGTGTTTTTAAAATTGATTTTAGAAGTAGGTCATTTCATTTTGTAAATCGAGCCCTGACCATAGGGTAAGGGCTCGGAGGAAGGATTATTTTCACTATCACCAACTTCTACATGTGGGACATAAGTTCTGATTTTGTATTGACTTTATCGCTACATGGATCTAAAATTTTACTTTTTACACTAGGTGAAATATAATGCCCTCGTCCATATCTAATTAAAAGGTAAAAGTGTTCTCTCATTTAAGACTATTCATTTATTCACGGGCTCCTGATTTGAAGATTCCTTTTTAAAAATTAAAATTAGCAAATTTCTGTCAGATTTTCTTTTTCTCAAACATGTGTGGTCCACTGTGTCGTGTACGTAATTTTGAGTTACTTTTACTAAGCAGTTAGGGTTTCTGAATATATATGGAAATACTTTTCTATGTTACGTTCACTCACAAATTTTAAAAAAGAATGCAGAGTTTATATTTGGACAATAGACTACAGGTCCTCGCAAAGTTTAATGCCGTTGCCCTTGAGTGTTGTAGCCACTTGACTACAACATCCTCTAATGTGCTTTGGGATCTGAATCATTTATCATGTTCTCTTCTTTGTTTCCAGCTGATTGTGGTTCCACTGTTTGCCAGAATGGTGCAGCATGCATAAGCTCTGGACAATGTAATTGTCTTACTGGTTTTACCGGTACTATGTGCGAGACTAGTAAGTACCCCCCCCCCAAAAAAAAAATAATAAATAAAAATAAAAATAAAATAAAATAAAATAATGATAATAATAACAATTTAAACAAATTATAATTTTTTTAAATAAATAAATAAATGAATAAATGAATAGAATATATATGCATATAAATAAATACTGAATAATTCAAATTAATAGCTGATACACATGTATTATTCAACAAAAAAGCGTTGAGCAATCAAATCCTGAAATATGTTGCTACTTTTGTAATCAAATCAGTTTTTCCCTGGAAGGGAAGTCCAACATTGATAGCCAACTACTTTAGAGAAATGCAAGAAAGACAGAGAAGTAGACAGGTTTAAGTTTGAATGAAATCGGATCAAATATGAGAAAGTTATGCATTTTTGAAAGTTGTAATCACTATAAGGAAGGGCTCTTCAAATTGGCTGGATCAATAATGTCTCTGTGATGAAATGGCGAACAACTCTCCCATTTCTTCCATTTGCACACAAAATTACTAAAATGTATATATATTTTAAAGTGCACGATTCAGTGGGGATCTTTTCTCTTTAGAAGACTATGCTGTCTATAGTATTTGTTATGTAGTGGCCCAAGGGAGAAGGCGCTTGGGAGAAAAAGAGAAATTAATCATATTTGTGTACGTGACAAACGGCAGAGTTGTCTGTCATTATGTCATAATCCACTGACTAATTGCTATTTATATTTGCACAGATGTGGGGATTTCATATTTTAAACATTCAGTACTTTCTTATTATGGGTCCGATTTTTCTCAAAATTTTGCCATCCTGTTCATCTTATGTTTCTGCTTTCATGCAAATGAACTTATTACATGGGTTGTTGGTGTTGTTTATTTGTCTGTCTTTTGGTTTTTGTATTTTTGTATTATATTTGTTGCTGTTGTTGTAATTTCAACAAATTCTTTAAATTCGTCTTCATTACTGATAGATTATCTTTAGTTTGCCTTAAATCTTTATTTGGTACATGTAGTAGTAGTGTTAAGAAAGCATAAATGCTAGTTAGTAAGCAACCAGAACCAACATGCATATGGAACTATGAAATTAATTTTTCTATAATTTCAATATTTAATCCTATTATTGTCTACGCACACAGGGCAAATGTGGAAAGCAGTTTTATAACTGACAATGCCACTTTGTTAGAATAAAACTACAACTACAAAATAAAGATTTATACGGTTTCATTTTATAGGTGAAAAGGGAATTCACTAGAATATCAATGGCTTATGGATGATAATTAATTTGTATATTTAAATATTTAAGACATACATACACAATTGATTTTAAGGGTATGCAATGTTTGTTAATTGATTGATTAATTTATCTATTATTTACATGCATTTATTTAATTTTGTTTGCTTTAAAAATTCAACCATCAGATATCAATGATTGTCTTCCCAACCCTTGTATGAATGGAGGAAGTTGTACTGATGGGGTTGACTCTTTCACTTGTTCCTGTGTCGCTGGCTATACTGGGAGTATGTGTCAAACAGGTAAGCTAAATCATACCATTTTCTCGCCGTCATAAAAACAGAAAATGGTTATATTTTGGGGGGTGGGTGGAGGCAAATGACATGGAAACTCTTAAATAGATATTTACTTCATTGTGCTAACCTTGATCTCATATTTTTGCAATGAGTAAAGCAATGTTTAAAAACATTTTGGTTTTAATTTAGGCTAGGGATAGAGTCTGAATTCTAAACGTTCTAATGTTTCAGATGTTTTTTTTCTGTAATTTTCTCATTTAATCTTACACCACGATCGCAAAGACTTCAAACATTTCATCAACATTTTACAAATCACTTGCAGTTTTTTGCATAATGCAATCTCATGTCCAGTACTCAACCATGAAAATAAGCCAATGTCTATCATCATCAATATCGGTATAATTATTATTATTATTTAAAAACAAATTGATATAATTATAATTTTATACTATTATAATCATTATTATTGAAGTAACTCATAAGATTGTTTCACATTTTGATTTTACCACTTTGCCATAGATGTTAGTGAGTGTGCGATTGATACAAGTCTCTGTAATAATGGAAGATGTGTCGACTTGGATGGATCATACACTTGTGTCTGCAATGCTGGATTCACATTAGTGAATGCAACTTCTTGCAATGGTATGTCTAAATACAATTTTTTCTTTTCTCAAAAGGAATAATACAGGTTTCATGACCACCTTTGTTAAATTGGAAAGACAGGAAGATAAAAACAAACAAATCTATACCAAGTTCATTCATACAGAATTGAATGAAGGCATAGTTCATTATCCAAATAGCTTATTTTATTAGTCTTCTTTGCCTGTGACTTAATACTTACATATTTCAAAAGTGTGTACAAATATATATATATATATATGATGAGCATTCAAATTCACATCAGACAGAAGGTGATAGAAATTTGGCCTTTCAATCTGGTGAATAGGCATCCATTTGTGATTTTTTTTTTGAAATATTTTCCTCTAATGTTAATTGGTCAAACGTATATACAGTTAACAACTAAATCATTCACACCCCTTATAAATTAGATTTTTGTTAATGTATTTTTCCTAACTAAAAAATGAAATGTGGCCTAGTTGAATTAGGGTCTGTGTTGAATAAGTCTAGATTATAGCTTTGAAAGGTCACATCCCGAAGAAATGTAAATTGGGACAAGACGATTTTTCATGTACTTAAAAAATTACAAAACTTGGTAAGGGTATGAATAATTTAGTGGTTAACTGTAGTACAGAAAATGACTTGATACAATCCCTTATAAATCATCTGACGAGGCTGGTACTGCATATATTGTACACATTCCATGCGTAGTTTCCTTTGGCAATCTCGTTTGATAAAAAAACGAATGTATTTATGTTTTTTTTTCATGGAGGAAACACATTTAAGTATCCATAACTATCTTAGCTTCATGTCATTGTTTTTGTTTTTCTTTCTCTGTATATCCAGCTCTCCCAAGCAGTCTGTCCACTAGTCGAGTGACTGTGCAGATTACAGGTAAAACTCTGAATGGTCAAACCCTGACGTATACATCAGAATTAACCAATAGGTCATCGGCCATCTTCATGGAATATGAAGTTGCATTCTGTTTCATTGTAAGTATATCTTTAATTTCAGTTAATGCTTGAAAATTGATGACAATTTTGCAGACGTAAATATATACAAGTGGGAGCCAGCTCTTCAGCTTGCGAATCCAACACACTACATATACACCGTATATACCACATTAAGATGTTTGTACGTTTGTCAGGAAGTACAGTAGTCTACTGGAACTTTGTAATAAGGTGTTGGTTCCTCCTGAAAATTGCTACATGTAGATCCATTAAAACAAGATGCAATATACTTGTAGTCCTTTTTTATTGTTTAAAGTTGGTACGGAGGGCATTGTTTTATCGACTTGCCCGTCCATCTTTTGAGTGAAAAAATGACAAATTTGTACACGAAAATAGTGATAAATGACTAGTTACAATTAAATCGCATGTATAAACAATGATTTTATTTCTAATCATATAAATGAATCTAAAACCTGACAGTATGCATCAATTTCTGTGTACTACATAATCAACCTTTCTCTATTAATTAGATTATTTTCAGTGCATGACTGGAACTGCAAGTTATCTATGAAAAAAAAGAATGAAAGGAAATCTATTTGTATGAACTACACTATGTATCTAGGCATACTCTGATTCTTGTTTTCTCTACCCTCTCGTTCATCAGTTCAGCCAATATGTAAGGGGACAGTTAGGTTCTCAACTTGTCAGTGCTAATTGCATAGTTCTGTCATTCAGCCAAGGAAGTGTAGTCGGTGACGTGCAAATAGAACTTGCCGCTTCCAGCCAAAGTATAGCTGATGGGCTTGCTGTGAGTTTATCTGCCTTATCTACCAACATTGATCAAGCTTTATCAGCTAATGGTCAAACTCTGGTAGCGTCTATATCGGCCAAAGGTAAGAGTAAAATACTTTTTTCGCCTGCTATTCTTCTCTTAAGACATTTTACAAGAGGATATTGTATTCCACATACAAAATATTATCTTTTTAGTTGTCAAAACAAATAATTTTGTTGTTTGTTACTGGGTATCTTGAAATGAGTATCTTTCAGTTTTCTCCAATGTATAAAAAGCCACTTTCGCAAATGACAGGCAATGCCAATGGATACAATCGACAAGTCAATCTCAGATACTTTTTGTATTAGAAAATAGTATAGTCTTGCAACTGTGAATAATTTGTGATTTTAATTTGATGTTCTACATTATTTGCAATATCATATCTAAGATTAATTGGTAATCAGATCTCTTTCACTAAGGGCTAGAGTTAGCATTTGATCATCGATTTTGCTTTCAAGACAACCTACCACAAACACAAATAGTGTTTGTCTTTCAAACTTGTTTGTGACAAAGCATTTTAGGCTTCAAATTATTATATCTTGGAGTGACTTGCATTTGAATCGAAAGTTAAGCCATCATACAATATCAAATCAAAGATGGTTACGTATCCATACCAAGGCAAGAAAAGGCATAGAGTTGGTGCACATGGAGTTTGACATTGTCCAATTCATGTGATCCGACCCCTGTGCAGTCAACCGTGAAGGGATGCCACGAAAAATATTACCAAAAGAAGCAGGAGGAAAGACTCTACTTTTATTATATTTCATACTTATAGTTCTATAAATTGGGGAATTTCAAAAAGTGTACACATATAGCTGTCGAAGCACATGTAGTATAAGTAAACTGTATAACTATTATCATTATTATTATTTGTTTATATTAAAGTAGTAACGGAGTTCTTCTCCTTCTACTGTCTATACCTTCTCAATAAAATAACGTTAAAATAAGTTGTTCAGTTATCAGAAGTAATTTGAATCATTCATATATCTTTGAAATGAACAGTTCAGTGCGATCAATCGAATTGCCAGAACGGCGGGACATGTATTTCTTCTGGACAGCCTTGTAATTGCCCAGCTGGTTTTACAGGAGACCTTTGCCAGAATGGTAAGTTGTGTAATGTCTTTATAAAGATGATCCTCGAAGAACGTTGATTAAGACAATGGTTCGATGATTAAATTATAATAACTTACTTTTACTCCAATAGATTTTGTTATTTTGTTGTTTTTAGTGTTTGTATGCTCCCTCTCACTCATTATCCCTAGGATTATACATGTATATATATATGATTATATATACAGTATAACAAGAAAGGATGTGAGGGTACTTTGCACAGTCACAACTGATTTTGCATACATGTACATGTATATTTTTCTGGTCTTTTTTCCATAATCGCATATTTGATACATTTTTTCCAGATCCTCAAGGATTGTCGAATGGAGCAATCATTGGTATTGCTCTCGGAGTTTTGGGTTTTGTTTTCGTCTTCGTAAGCTGTGTCTGCTGTGTTTTCATACAAGGTGTCAGACGAAATCAAGCAACAAAATTTATGCTCGCGTGAGTGTTACAATAATTTTACAAATGAGCAAGCCCAAGCTATTATTTCCCATAAGTTACTGACTACATCTATGATTTCAGTATATCTGACGACTGTAGCAAGATGATAGGTTTACTAGAGCTTGAATCAGACAAAACATAAGATTAAGTTTATGTTGACAATTCCATGGTGACAATGCGATAATATAATTCAATAATACTTAGTAGAGTATGGGACCTATATGTATTTTGGACTTGCCTTACATGTATATGGAGGTGCATTGCCAAGTGGTATAACTCTTATTGACATTTTGTATGCACGATAGTTAGAAATTATCTACCTATCTATCAATCTGTCTATACCTATATGTAGATACCTCTATCTACCTATCTACATTCATCTACCTATCTTTGTACCCTTCTATCTTTCTACCTACCTGTCTATTTATCTATCAAACTGTCTACCTCTATTTAACTACAGATCTCTTTGAGATGCAGTGAATCACTTAATTGGCCCATCAAAGTGAAGGTCTTCTGTCTCAGGACATTTTGTAAATTTGGTGATGCTATTATTCACAATTTTACACTTATAACAAAAATGTATAAAAATGTTTTTTTTTTCTTTAGTGATGAACGGTATGACGATCCTAGTAGACGAAATAGAGGCTTCGACAGAAACGAATCTTTGCATGGTTCTGAGGAATATGATTCCCTTGAAGGACGCCGGTATGCTGTTGGTCAAGCATTGGATCGACTGCGCGGAACTGATGCCCCGGTATAAACAGTTTCCTTGTCTATGTGTTTAACGGTTTAATTCACACTCATTTTTTCCCTGTCTCTGTTCAATATGGTATTTATCATTTAATAGATATATTAAATGCTTTCAATACTTTACGAAAAAGATGAAAGATATGTATTATTCAAACACCTGCACTTCATTTTCCATCGCTTGTAGTACAACATGTTGTGTACAAAATTTATAGGAAATTCATTACCATTCCTTACGACACCACACTTGCCTACTTTAAACGATTTCATGCATGACATATATTGAGAAATGAAAATGTGTTTCATTTAATCTCCTTTATTTATGTTCCTCATTTGTTTACTACTGTTCATATAATAGGGAGAAAAGATCGTATACAAAAAAATGCAATTTTTCCAACAAATTATAGTAATTGTTAAATGTTTAGAATTCATGATTGATGCTCTAGGGTGTGTTGGCTCAGTCAGTAGAGCGTCCGCCTCACAACCGGGAGGTCGTGGGTTCGAACCCCGGCCACGTCATACCAAAAGACGTTAAAAGATGGGAGTCGCTGCTACCTTGTTTGGCGTTCAACAATAAGGGGATAGAGCAATGTTGATCTGGCGCTGCTCAGTGGCTGCCGGGCTCACGATCAATTGGGCACAAAGAATTTCCATTTTCGGTTTAATAAAATTTGGAGTGGACTATAAAAGATTATTATTATTATTATTATTATTAAATTAACCATCGTTTACACTTTTTGTAGGTGGAGCAAAGTTTGCTTGAAACAGATTATTCTTTATGCAACATATACAATAAATTTGACTCCGGCACAGCAAGAGTTATCAACATAACCACAAACATTGAAACCAAACAACCCTGAGCATTTAAAATCCTGAAGGCATGGAGGGGGCATGTTCCCCCTCCCCCATAGCCTCTAGGAGCTATACAACCGATCGAAATAACCAGACAAATGTCCAAATCTGAATATCAGTAAGGAATTATCAATAGCTGTACAATGAATAATTACATTGAATAGGCCAGTTGACTAACTCTTTCAATTTATGCCATTTCTTTCCCCCCATTACCAGCCAATGCATTCACCTGCTAATAATGGCACCTCTATGAATGGAATCCACTTTGCTTACATTATTTCTTGCTTTGTTGGGCAATCCTCTGACAATTTATTGACAAGTCAAGAGAAAAAAATTGTTCAAAAAGTACGCATACAACTAATAAACAGGTCTAGTAAATGTTTTTATTTATTGGGGAGTGATTTATTGTTCATGATGCGTATAGGTTTTTGAGTATCTGTTTTTAAATCAGTATCCTTTTATGTTAATGATTTATAGATTATGTTTGAAAGAATCAAAGAATATCAAGTCATTTTTTATTGTTCGTCTTGCCAACAGCGTCATGGAGACCGCAATTTCAGGACTCCCTATGTGACAGATGGGAGACAAATGGTATGTAGAAGATTACTTGCATTTGACAATTCTCTGCATTCGCAGTGTCATTATTCAGGAAAGTTTAGCCAACCATATTTGAATTCGGCACAATTTGGCGAATACTGCTTTATTGGGCAAACACAAAATAATAATACACCATGTCCTAACCAACCGAAAGCAAGTTGGTCAAACTCTTGTATATAGATGGCTCTGGGTAATTGTAATAAGGTATGTCACCTATCAAATGTTGCAGTTCAATTTCCAACTTCTGGGCTCGACATAAAATCTGAGCTACCTCGGCAGCGTTGTTGCGTGGGCTTTCAATCACTGTATGTGGACATTTGATGCATACCTAGTAATCTAATAGAGAACTTCCAAACATGTCAATTCCTTCTTTTTAAAGCCGTCCTTTCAAAATTTCCTAATATGCATTAATTAATGTTAATAATATTAATGATAATAATCTGGGTTTGTAATAGTGCTTGATACATTGGCAATATCTTTAAGCACTTTATTGTTATATTATTACCCCGGTCATTGGATTCAGGCTTGCCCACACACAATGTATACAAATGTATGCACATTCTCCACACCTGAGATTCTAGCATTCCAGCCAAGTGCCATTTCACAGATACTCACAATGCTAAGCAAACTGCAGTGACTTTGGCATCATGCCTGGTACCCATTTAAAACCTCGGTAGAGATTAGTAAATGAGCATTGATTCCAGCCAAAGGACAGTATTGCTTTGTTTGGATTTAAACCCTCGACCCTTTGATTGACAGTCAAATGAATAAACCCCTATACCACGACACCTACACTCTGACATTACGTCTCGGGAAAATGAGTCATTCCCAGTCTTAATGTACTGAAATTCCTTAGACATACATGTATAAATATCTTATTTTACAATGCTTGTCATGTCACATTTTTGTTATTTATTCTTTCTATTTTAAAGAGTATTAATCACCAAAAAACAATTTGTTTTATTTGTTACTAGTTCCATGTTGTATTACTATATTCAAAATATGAGCTTTAGAGATTTTACTTGAAATATTTTAACTTATATTACTATAACTTAAGATAACTCTCAATAATGCAAAAGCAACTTGTGAGTATACTATGCAGTGCACCAGTCGCGCTCACTTAGAATAGGGCTCACACGTTAAATGCCTGGGTAATTTTTGGAGATTTGTAGCAGTAGATACATTATTTTTATTAAGTGATTGGTACACTTTAATACCATTTGATATGTATTTTCTTGAAAATTTGAATTTTTTTCCTTCAATTTTTTTCTTCTTCATTACAGAACAACGGAGTGGAGCGAAATCCAGTCCATTATTGATCACCATGAAACTCACCTACGGACAAAGAACGAATATGACAACGGAACTATAGTGAATTAGTTATTTATTTCTTATGGATAGATGGGTTTTCTTCTGGATAGGCTAAATATCAAAGTATATACAATCATACTATTAGATTAATTAAGGGCTTGTTTGCATTTGAGTGATTGACTGATTGAATTGATGTAATCATGCTAAACTCACATCAGTCTTAAAAGTCTCTGTTACAAACATAAAACTAATGATATAGAGACCATGAATATAAGTATTTGAATAAATTTAATATAATTTACTGTATAGGTGAGTGTATAAGGGCTGCATTGTTAATCTAGGAAGGGTCTGATTTCATTTCTTTATTGATCAAATAAATTATATTCATCTTCCAAAATATCTTGAATGTAGTAACATATATGCTTTCTCCCTGAACTGTAATCTAAACAGCTGATTCATATCACATGCGTCTAATGTTGACCCATTTTAAGTCTTTCAAATAGTACAAATGTTCTATATTGTGTTCTTCATCAAATGCTTATGTTAGCAGGAAGTATAACACCCCCTCTCTCTCTCTCTCTATATATATATATATAGTAGACAAATACACTTTTTAATTGATCTGATTTTGTATCAATAGATTTAAATGCATATTATGCATATGATGTAGATATGAGCTATCAAGTACACAGAATGCTGTGATCATATGGGGAAATCCAAAGCCCTAAAACAATACACACAGTAACTTTGAATCTTTCCTTTATGAATATAAAACAATCATTTTTACCTCTGGCACTGGCATTTGTGACCTGTTTGCCAGGCACCAGAGTAATCCCCTCTATCCCCACCACCACCAGGAATATTTTTCATTCCACTTGCTTTACTTGCTGTAATGCAATTAAAGGGTTTTGTCACAAGGACTTATTTGTTCTGCTAATTAATCAAAGGATATGCTGATTATATAAAACTTAAGGGGAGGTGTAAACAAAAATTTCACTCAGGTCCAACCTTTTGTTCTGTGACCTCTCGCTACAATAATAATATAGAATAAATTGGTTTGGGAACAAAAGAATGACATTAATGTACGTCTGATGTATTGAAACAATGCAGGCATTCAATGGATGTGTCATGTAGCACAATGACAAGTAGATTTAATAACGCACGCAAACTTTCTCTTGTCTCATTGCCATTTGAAAATATGATTTAATTTTTTCTAAACATGTAATATATCTTTTATTTAATTTCGATATGCATGTTCGTCCAAAGCGACAGTACTAGGGTTACAACTCATACGTCTTTCATGTTTTTAACAAGGCTGTATGTTTTTATATATTTGTATTCATATTATATATTTTGTCTAAATGATATGTATTTTTTCATCATTAGAATACATATATAGATTTTAGATATGATCACGAATAATTGAAATAAAGGTTCCAATAGGGAAGACTGCTGAATACGTATTTGTGTCCATATGTGAGTCATGGCGTCTATGTTTTCGATAAAGACAATTTAAGACATGTATGTATACTATTATTATCATCATCATCATTTTCATTATTATCATCATCATCATTTTCATTTTCATTATTATTTTTATCATCATTTATATATTATCATTATTATCAGAACAGTTGTTACCATAATTGTACATTGCGGCATTCTTCCAAAATATGCCGAGCTAGGATTTTTCCATGGATATGAAGTGATTTATTTAACTGATGAATGCAGTTAACACATTCTATGGATAATATAACTATATAAAATAAGTTTAAGTACAAGGCATTTTATGGTTGACCTCTTCCCCCAAAAGAATTGATTTGATTGCGTTTTGTGCTTGACTTTAGCTACTTGTATTGTACAATAGACTAAAATGAAGGGGGGAATCAAATAACAAACAGGGAGAACAGGCCCCCGCACCAAGAGTAATTATTGTGTGTCTGGCAAAAATTTGGAGCAAACAGTATTGCGGTAGAGCAGTTTTTGAAACCTAATAAAATAGCATCTGGTTTTGAAGTATGATTACCAGCTCTTGGATTAGTTTAGTACATTTTTATCGAATTCAGTGTATGGTCATATCCCTTTTACATTCTATTCGTTGGAGCCGACAAATAAATAATTGTATTTGATAAATTTTAGAGAATATGTCTGAAATGCAAATACACTCAGCATAAAAAGTGGACACTATTAACAGTTAAGAACTTAAAATAAATATTTGATATCAACTTCTTTTCATATATACAAAAAACATGAATTAATCCTCTTTAAGATGATATGCAATTGTAATCATACCATTCATGCAGGAATGAGCTTTAATATTTAATAATAAATGAATCTCTGAAAGAAAATTGCAAAAATGGGGCATATGGCCATTCGAATATTGATGAGCATTGGAGGTATCCCAGGGCCCCGTCTTACAAAGAGTTACGATTGATCCAAATCAATCGCAAGTCCGCCAATCAATCGCAAGTTTGATTGATTTGATTTGATTTGATTTTCTTCTGCATGCATGTAAGTACACAGTTTTTCGATAACAATAATAATATGAAGTACAATAAGTATTTTTCTGACAATGAATCATAAATAAGCAAATATATGTATATACAAAATTGTTATTTTCAAAAACGAAATGATAAACTGTCATAGATACTAAATTTCCTCAAACATAAAATATTAAAAAATTTGCGGGAGAACGACTGTCATTGTAAGCAGTTTGCTTGATAATATGACAGCCCCAGAAAAAAACTCATGAAATAGATTAACACATTTATTAAGCAGAACGGATAGGTAATTTAAAATACAAACTTTGTTGATGGTGATATTAACAATGCAGATGAGGATGATGATGAGGGTGATGATGAGGATGATGATGAATATGATGATGATGACGATGATGATAATGATGATGATGAAAGAAGAGATGACATTATGATAAAGACTTAAGAGTACACAGAAATTTTATCTTAAATATTTTGATAACATCTTTTTAACATTGGCTTTAAATGAGTAGAGGGAGCAACATGATTTAATAGGTTCTGGGAGAGAGTTCCACAGGTCAGGACCATGGTGTCTTATGGATCTATGGGCAATAGAAAGTTCTAAATTGGTATTGTCTTTCAGATGCCGTTGGAATTTAACCTTCTTATTTTGGGGGC
The DNA here is from genome assembly GCA_037976565.1 of Mesocentrotus franciscanus. NCBI lineage: Eukaryota > Metazoa > Echinodermata > Echinoidea > Camarodonta > Strongylocentrotidae > Mesocentrotus > Mesocentrotus franciscanus. Next base: position 24,838,202 of record CP137684.1, on the reverse strand, counting down.
CTGCAAGTGGGACAAAGTATCTTTAAAGGTGTTTGAAATATGTTGTTTATATTGCTCATCAGATACGGAATTGTTACCGTGTGCGTTGTGTGTGTGCGTGTGCGTCTGTGTGTGTGCGTGTGTGTGTGCGTGCGTGTGTGTGTTTGTGTGCGTGTCTGTGTGTGTGTCTGTCTGACTGTCTTTGTTCAATGGACTGTTTTATTCCTCACCCAGTAATTTGGCGCAAGTGAGATCTGGCAGTCTTGTAAAGATTGTCTGATGTTCAGTCATACATGCATAGATTCAAATGAAAAAGCAACCTAAATGAACTGGGAGGATAACTCTATCAAGACATATCATGAAACCCATGATTAAATATTCATACTTCAAACAATACAACTTTTAAAAAGTGGGACATTTTTTCTGACTCACTCTGTTTATATACTCGAACTGCACATGGATGCAAGCTTATAAATATTAAATCTTGGCATTCATAAAGCTTCCCTTATAAAAATGTACCATGTAATTACCATGGTTTTCAGTACCATGGTTACCATGGTTCTCATGGTTCTTTGTCCAAATTACCACCCACCATAAGAACAATGGTTACCGTGGTTCTCGGTACCATGGTTACCATAGTTCTCCCATACCTTTCGTTACCATGGTTCTCCAATACCTTTCGTTACCATGGTTCTCTCATAACTTTTGTTACCATGGTTCTCCCATACCTTTCGTTACCATGGTTCTCCCATAACTTTCATTACATGGTTCTTCCGTACCATGGTACTTGTAATACAATGTTACTGCACGTACACAATCGCCTTTCAAATCTGCATGTAGCTAAATAAAAAGAGAGCATTGGTTACATTGCGTGATTGATTTTGTTTTGTTATCATTTGTAAATCTATCAACACAGGATTCCTCACAAAATCTGCCAGCCCTTGTTTATTTAACTTTGAAAGAGCATGCTGGTCTGCAAAGTAGACACAAACATGACAGGAGCTGGCATGAGGTTTACTTCCAACACAACTATCCATTTTCTCGAGGTTCAGCCACTTCTCTCGCAAACATCTGTTAATTAACAAAAGACATCACAATCATGTTGATTCATCTGTATCATATTTATCACATCAATATTTGTTTCCTCATGATGGATATGTGAATTAGGAGAAAAATGGAGAAAAATACATGAACCATGCTAATACCATACAGCCATGGTACTGAACCATTGGTAGAACCATACAAACATGTATTGAACCATACAACTGCCAAGTACCACAAGGTATAATTTAAAATTTGGAACCCTGATAGCAGAGCGACGTCTTAAAGACGTCATATTTACGTCTTGTACTACGTCTTTAAGACATCATAACATGACGTAAAAAAGACGTAAACTTGCACCCGCATACGTCGTCTTCAGGACGACATATTTTGACGTGATTTTTACGTCTTATTCGTCAAAGAAAGACGTCTTTAAGACGTCAACTTGTACCATAGGAAGACGTCATATGGACGTCATATTTACGTCTTTTAGTTAAAGAAAGACGTCTTTAAGACGACATAACTTTACGTCAAAAGACGTAAACTTGCACCCGCGTGCGTCGTCGTGAGGACGTCATATTTTGACGTGATTTTTACGTCTTATTAGTTAAAGATAGACGTCTTTAAGACGTCAACTTGTACCATAGGAAGACGTCATATGGACGTCATATTTACGTCTTTTAGTTAACGAAAGACGTCTTTAAGACGACATAACTTTACGTCAAAAAGACGTAAACTTGCACCCGCATACGTCGTGTGAGGACGTCATATTTTGACGTGATTTTTACGTCTTATTAGTTAAAGAAAGACGTCTTCAAGACGTCAATTTTACCCAAGAAAGACGTCTTACAGACTTCGTGTATACATTGTATGGACATCAAATTTTGACGTGATATTTACATCTTATTGATAAAGAATAGACGCCTTCAAGACGTTAACTTGTATCAAAGGTAGACGTCGTACTGACGTCATATATTAATGTGATTTTTACGTCTTACTGGTAAAAAAGACGTCTTTAAGGCGTTAAATTGTAAAAAAGGAAGTCGTCATACAGATGTCATATATTTATGTAGTTTTTACATCTTTTAAGTAAAAATTACGTCTTAAAAGCATAAACTTGTATCAATAGTTTACATTGTACGGACTTGAATCTTTACACAATTTGTCCATCCTATTGGTTAAAAAGGACATATTCAAGACGTAAATTTGTAGCAACGGAAGACATAAGGACACCAATTCGATGTACTTTTTTCCTTACATGAGCTTTACGTCTTTTGTCCTCTAAATGACATCTATATGACCACCTGATCAAGGAAGAAAGTGTACAAATCACTCATTCTGAGCAATCACACGGTACAATCAAAGCAACAAATATTGCATCACATACGGTAATATATACATGCCAGACAGAAAGTAATTTTCATATTTTTAATGTACATGTAAATGGTGTGAAGAAGGATAACACAAAACTATAAAATACTTATTTCTATACCTTCTTTTTCTAACTTGCCTTCTATACGTACAGTGACTTTCCATCCCCATCCTAATCTCATAATTTATTTTAATAAAGTTAACAGGCCATCACAAAGATATCTGTTTTGTCATAAAATGTGCTACTTTTTAAAGATAAACATTACAATTAAAGAACGGTTTTCATTTGCTTTCAAATTAAATTCACTTATCAGTACAAGAAACCATGACATATTATATAGCATAATTGGTTAAACTTATAAGTCTTGCGGTTGTGAGAAGCAGGTTAGCAGCATAGAGACTAGGTAAAGCTATACTGATACCCGCAGTTTTTAGTAGATAAGCAAACATCACACTGGGGAAGCTCCTCACATTCAGCAAAACAGAATAGTGGAAAGCAGGGCATTCATCAGCATAGCTCTACCTCGTCTCCATGCTGCAAACCCGCTCCTCACAACCACAAGACTGTAATGCAGATAAAGAGTATCAGATAAAACAAAAGGTTGTTGGAAACAAGTCTTACCAGAGAGTCAAGACAAATGGCTATATGTCAACAGAAGTAATTGCATTATTAGCAGCACATAATACATCAAGTAAACACAGATGCTCATTCAATATAGAATTTCTGAGCGTGAAAGATAAATTCTTGTTACATACAAGGGGAATCTCTAAGTTTATGGCAATAATTCATATTCACAGTTTTAAAAGGCACATGCAAATGAAGTATAAAACTATACAATCTATATCACACATAAGAGGAAAATGGCACAAATGATAAACACATGGCTTAGCTTAGTTATCTCTTACACTCAAAAGAAACAAGTTGGCAGCAAGGAAAACAGGGAGAGCTATGCTGATACCTGCAGAGTTTTCTGATGATGGTTGCTTGCCCGTTGAAACCACGATGTTCGCATTTGGCGATACAGCATATTGGAAAACTGTGCAGAAATTAGCTCAACTGTACCTATTCTCTGTGCTAGAAACCTGCTTCTTACGGGCACATGACTTAAATATAAGAAAAGGCATTACTGGCAGTGGCAACTTTCATTCTTATAAATATCATCAAAGATTTTGTTTGCGAATACAGAAGCTGAAGTATAAAAACACAATTTTGATCAGATTAAACATTCCTGCCAGTACGACTGGCTCAATTGGGCAATTCCAAGGTGACTGTGCAATAATGATGCAGAAGATATTTCCAACTTTAAGATAAAATAGCAAGCATGATGAAACAGTTTAGCACAAACAGATATATTCCATTGCTTATGTCACAACATTCATTTGGCAAGTTTGAAACTCCTGGGGTATTTTCACAAAGAATTAAAATTTAACTTAGATTCAATATAGGTAAGCCGTATTGTGCTTTCAAAATCACAGGTACAATCCAACAATTTTATACTTTTAACTACCAAAAATTCTCAAACCACAAAGATATTTATGGTTTTCTTAGAAGGCGCCACAGTGTGACACCCTTTAAAGACACATAGAAGTCAGCTCTCATGGGGAATTCGACACCGTTCGGGTGTTTACCCAATAACAGGTGTTGTCAATCACCAGGGTTAGCCTTCAGTTTTATGACCATTCGACCTTATGTAATGCTTTGCTTTTCCTCACCCGATCCGAAGCGGGATCCGAAGCTAGACTCTCCGAGAGATTAGGAGGTAATTCTTGACTGGCCTACGGGTTTGCTGTGTGCAGATTTGTACTCCCATTAATGTTATTTCCACCAAGTCTGGTGTCAGCGAATTATGGCCTTCTGCACATGGAAACTGACGATCCACTCACTTTAACAGTTGATTCTCCCAATAAATTTTTGAATTTTCCCCAACCGTTTTCCATCGTTCGTTCGTACGAAGAATATCAAGGAGTACATCATGATAGGAAGATCCTTATTTATCCAACTGATTGTCTCATCATCGAGCTCCCGAAGTCCAGAAGCACCGTGAGGGGATTTGTAGATAGGACAAGCATCGATGACATGATCCATAGTTTGGATCTCTCCACAGGCACAGTTTGGCGATGGATCAGCTCCAATTTTATGCAGGAAGTATTGTGTACGGCCAACTCCAATTCTGATACGGTTGAGGTTGACCCAGCTTTTCTTGAGAGGTCGCTGCCACTTGGTTTTGCACAGGGCTCTGGGATGAACTCCTTCAAGTTGGTAGTAGACGAATTCCACTGGTCTGACCAGCGTTTTGCTTTCCAGGTGGGTAAGGTGGAGGGGGGCTTCTCAAACGGCAGCTCAGCAGCCTGTGTTGCAAAGTGTCTTCTAGGAGACGCTGTCCTTCAAAGGCAGAGGGGGCAGGAACAAGGCATTTATCTCTGTCATGCTTTTGGGCAAGCTTAGTGTACTGCGCATCTCGTCTGAGCTGAAAATAAGATATAAAACAGGCCTTTAAAAAACTTTCAACACTTAAATGTTTGGAAAAGGTATATAGAGCCAATTCTTTGCTTTGTGATGATTTACATTCACCTAAAATTAAATTAAATTATAATAATATAATTGGGAGAATTAAGGAATTGACCACATCAGTTTTCCCAATTGTTATCATTAATAATGGTCTTTTCACTCGAACTTTCATATTATCTTTAATTGTACATCTAACATTGAAGTCAATACCTTAGCACCATTATCTCTCATCTGAACAATGTAACTAAGTCCCTTTATGGCTCGTTCAGATATGATGCTGCAAAACATTCAAAACCGCAGAGTATTTTTAATGTTGACATAAAGTTCAATATGCTTTACATTTCTGTATATTATAAAACAAAGCTCACTGAATACGCGCAGTCCAAAACATACTTCACTTTACACATAAACCAAATCTGCATCATTTTTTAAAATTTGTTGGCGGTTCACGTGCCGTACCTGAGCAAGTCTTAATTGCTTAAGAATGGAATCGATTTGTATTGCATTTACCTCACTCAATTTTTCTCTATTACCAACTTATATCATACACAGGTTTTAGGAACCGATACAAAGGGGTGGGGGGTGAGCATGAGACAGAGCATATCAAGTGTACGACATAAGTATATGAAACAGGTCAACTTCATAAATAGTAATTACAAATATACGCAAAATACTGATTTTTTTACCCAAATCATTATGTCAGTTTGTAAACCCTGTAATTCGTTAAAATTGCAAGTGACATGATTCAGTTCTACAGCTTTGCCATTCAGGTTTGTGGCTACACCTCACCCTCCCCATCCCCTCCCCCAATCTCTCTCTATAATCAATGGAGGAAAAAATAACCTGAAATATTTCTTGCAGTTATGCTATCGGGTGAGTGTAGACATCATTTTGGAAATATTCCTCTTCAGCTTGGACTCACGGTTTAGCTTTTGGGTGGAATCTCCTGTATTATGCACTGCTTTCAGATCCCGGGTACATAGGCGCAAAGAATTCTAATGGATGAAGAAAGCAAAAGAAAGGAATACAATTAAGAAAAAACTGTTATATATTTTAAAACTGAAATGTAAACAATTAATTAAATAATGAATTCTGCCAGAAAATTACTGCTTGGTAAGATTTATCAGAAATAATTTCTCATTGCTCACAAACATAATGTAAACACACCTTTGGATTTTAAACTTTTGTTGGCAATGCAAAACGTGATTCAGGATTGTTTTTGTAAATTATCAATACAATTCTAGTTTGCTGATGAGGGTAGAATAAAAGCTCCTTGACCTATGCTGAAGGGGAAATAAAAATGTTTGAAACTCGCAAAATATGGTCGGTTATTGCAACATACCTGCAGGTTTTAGTGATCTGAAATTAATTGAATTATATATACCGGTATATATAGTCAAACCTGCTTTAGTGACCACCTGTCTACAAGGACCACATTTTTTGTTTCCCTTGAAAATGGTTTCTCATTGAAAAATGTACTAAAGGAACCTGTCTACAAAGACCACTTTTTGTGTTTCCCTTGGGCGGTCGCTATAGACAGGTTTGACTGTATATTTGAAACTACCGGTAAGGAAAAATACGCCTTTCGAGTGAAATGATCAATTCTGTAGTGTCTAATTAGTCGGTGATCATGCACAATATGACAAAAATGTACAAAAATAATACAAGTACATGTACACATTTACCGATAATGGCTTCGACTTTTTTGAGGCTGCTGATCCTTAAGGAACATCCAGAAGGCTGAGAGAAAGTAGCATTTTCTGCATGGTACGTCTCACGTCAATCCAATCTATTGTGGCCACAATGTGCTTTGAATCCACTGCTTTGACGAAAGATGTTAAAAAGATGCCTACAATTAATGAGAAAATAAATAACGTTAAAACAAAATGAATGGTTGATAATGTATGCATGTGCAACACATGTATAGGCCTACTACAAACTTCTTTGTACAGCCTGTGGGGAAAGAATTTTGTTTACCATTTACGGGTGTAACCGATTATTTCCAGATAAAGGCTTGTGTTTACGGTAGCCTATAGGAACACACCATGAATTGATTAGAATTTATACCATTAAAACAATTTATGGTAACACAAATTTGTGCACGTCTTCAAAGGTGAAGTTTTTTCTGATACATTTGCTGTCTAAAGACTAAACTCTGTAGAAACGACTTGTTTAAGGTTATATGTATGTGACACAAGTCACAATGCTTTATTCCTCTGCGCATCGCACTCACAAAGCTCAATTTCCAGACATCTGGGCCCAGTCTTATAAAAATTGCAATTAATTCAAATCATTTAGCTGCGCAAATAACCAATTCTTTTTATTTTTAAAATAATAAAGCACTAAATTCTCAAAACTGACATTACTCACAGCAGATGTGAGGCAGGCGTACGGTAGGCGTACGGTATGCCATTGTATTGTGCAGCAGTTTGCCGTGAATCACGTGAGAAAGTGTATATTTTAAGCCTTCATTTTTAGGAAAAATCCAAAAAAAGATAAGAAAATTGACACGAAAGGGGTAAGAAACATAACTACTTTTAAATCATGACCATTATTTGAACAATTGATGAAGATTTAGTTGATTTTGGGTTATGTTTT
>CP137684.1:24804341-24830204 GCA_037976565.1 Mesocentrotus franciscanus | reverse complement strand
TTAGGTGGTCTGTCGTAATCGACAGATCACCTATTAATTTCGTCAGAATTTTCTTTTTTCTTTTTTATTTATTTATTAGGTGGTCTGTCGGTATCGACAGATCACCTATTGTTTTCGTCAGAATTTTCTTTTTTATTATTTATTTTTATTTATTTCCGCCACTTTTTTGTTCCGTTGATAACTCAAGATCAGTTTTGTCAATTTCTTTCAATTTTGACACAGTCATAGGTCATAGTCATGAGACGTGACAGGAACATTTTCAAGGTCATCAAGTCTTCATGACGTCATCCAGGCGCCATTTTGTGTTTTTTTTGGTACTTTCAACTCATGATCATATCTTCATAACGGAAAGTCATTTCTCATTCATATTTATCATGATCAAGGTCAATATCCGTCCGGTCAATTTCAGGTCAAAAAACGCGCGCGCATGCGTACGTCCGCGCGTCAGCGCGCGCAAAATTTCAAAATGCTCAAAATCGTCTCAAATTCATTTTGCATACGTTTCAGGCCATTTTAAGCATTTCGCAAAAACGCGCAAACGCGAATTTTCGCGCGTTTTCGTTCGTGACGGCCGAACGAAAAATAATTCCTCCTAGTGCATTTTTGACAGGATATTCCTCATTTTTTTCCGAACATTTTGATACCATGTTTATCTTTTTATGACCATTAATAACGGAATGAGCGTCCGTTCAAGATACATGTCCGTGCGCGCGATCTCTTGTAATACATAGCATATATGGGCAAAAACATGCCTATACAAAATTCATTGTAACTCTTCAGAATGGATGGAACTCCCAATTTTTTTCATATTTGGATAGATTATGAGTCGGAGATATGATTTCATGTCTCATTTGACCCTCAATTAACTCATGACGTCATCATAATGGCCTCCGAACTCAAAATTTCAATTTGCATATTATGACGTCAGCATATTTTTGGAAAATTGATTGTATCTCTGTAAATATTGATCGATTTTCTTCCAAATTTTGATATGTTCTAGCTGAGACAATTCTCTACAAATGCAGTCACCACGAATTTTCATTTTGACAAAGGCATCATGGCGTATTTTTGCGATTAAAGGAGGCATGTCAATTTTTCACATTTTACGTGTATTCTCTACGGGACATGACTTTTTCTCAAAACTGGATTCTACATTCCGTCTTTCGCGAGCAATATCTCCGTCGTTTTAGTTTTGTTTTTGCTGAGCTTTGAGTATGTTGTAGCTGAGACAATAAGCTATCACAAGTGTGCCCTTTATTTTTCGATCAGATGCCGGGATCATGCTCATATTTCACTTGCAAAGTGAGATTTGAGAATTCCATTTTCCGTTCACGTGTAATGTCTATGTGGATTATTTTGGTATAGTGGTCATAGCACTTGCCTCCCATTCCGGCGACCCAAGTTCGATTCCTGGTGGGTCATTTTTTTTTTTTTTTTTGCCGTCGTTTAAATTTGATTTTATGATCTTCTTCGACTATTATAACATATTATCATATACAATCACAAACAATGTAATAAAATGCCTAATTTTGCGTGTTATATCTATGGGAGAAGAATGTCAATCGTTTGAGTACAACCCTATGGGAAATCTGGTATTAAACCTAATATAGGGTTTATCTCCCAACTCTGCTACAATATCAAATCACCTTGCTAGTCTCCTTCCCAGACGTTTTTACTTTTTCCAGTTATTCAGCCCAAGGTATATGCATGTTTACGTCTCTCCCGTGGACATAGAATTGTTTACTTGTCTATACTTCTCTCTTTCTCTATATTAAATTCTATTTATGCTGGATATATTGAATGCATCGTTCTCCATTGCATCTCTCTCTTTCTCTCTCTCTTGCTCTGTTTCCCTTCTCCTCTCTTATTTTGCCCCTCTCCTTCTCTTGCTCTGTCTCTGCATATATATCTCTCTCTACTCTTTTACCCTCTCCCTCTCTCTCTGCCTCCCTCTACCTCGACCTCTTGCCTTGCCTCCCTCTTATTCTCTTGCTCTGTCTCCCTCTGCCTCTGCCCTTCTCTTTTTCTCTCTCTCTCACCCTCTACCTCTCCCGCCTCTGGTTCTCGTTCTCCTTCTATTATGTCTTGTAATGTTCCTTAATTTTCTATAGCTCTGCCCTTTGCCCTTTGGCCTTGGAACTCAAAATACGAATTTGCATATTATGACGTCAGCATATTTATGGAAAATTGATTGTATCTCTGTAAATATGGATCGATTTTCTTCCAAATTTTGATATGTTGTAGCTAAGACAATTTTCTACAAGATCAGTTATTCAGATTACATAACAGACCACCTAATTCGTCCTCATGACGAATTACATTTCTAGTTTATTCTTTATTAGGTGGTCTGTCGTAATCGACAGATCACCTATTAATTTCGTCAGAATTTTCTTTTTTATTTATTTATTTATTTATTATTCTTTATTTTTATTTATTTCCTCCACTTTTTTGTTCCGACGATAACTCAAGATCGGTACAGTCAATTTCTTTCAATTTTGGCACAGTCATAGGTCATTGTCATAAAACGTGACAGGAACATTTTCAAGGTCATCAGGTCATCGTGACGTCATCCAGGCGCCATTTTGTGAAATCACATGATCAATCATATCTTCATGATGCGTCATCAAAGGTCATTCATATTCATATCACATATACTTAAGGTCAAGGGTCAACAGGTCATGTCGTCAAAGGTCACATAAGGGTCATGACGCGCGTACGCGCGTCAAAATTTTAATATGCTCAAAATCACTTAACTATTAAACTAGAGTACGAATCAGGTCATTTTAAGCATTTCAAAATTTCCGTCCGCGTCCGCGCGCGCGTTATGCGCGCGCGCAGCACGTACACATCGTAAAAACGCCTTTTTCGCATGGTTTGTATTTCTGACACTATTTTTGCAATTTCCAAATGATTCCAGTCATTCTCGACCTTCCATAATGCCACACGCGTGCGTCAAATTTTAAAATTCGTGCGCGCGTCAATGGGCAATATAATGTAAAAAGTGGTAAAAACATGTCTATATAAAATCCGCCATAGCTCGTCAGAATGCCTAAATACCCCCAAATTTTTAACATTTTCTGGAAGCCCATGAAATGTTTATGTGATTTCATGTATAATTTTGTCCAATCGTATGTTCTGACGTCGTCATATTTGCATATGAACTCGAAAATTTGATTTTGAAAATATGACATCATTTTTTGCATTCATTTGACAATATTGCAGTAATAAGTTGTCGATTTTCTTCCAAATTTTGATATGTTGTAGCTGAGACAATTCTCTACCAATGCAGTCTCCACGATTTTCATTTTGACAAAGGCATCATGGCGTATTTTTGCGATTAAAGGAGGCATGTCAATTTTTCACATTTTGCGTGTATTCTCTATGGGACATGACTTTTCTCAAAACTGGATTCTACATTCCCGTCTTTCGCGAGCAATATCTCCGTCGTTTTAGCTCTGTTTTCGATGAGCTTCGAGTATGTTGTAGCTGAGACAATAAGCTATCACCAGTGTCCCTTTTTTTCGATCAGATGCCGAGATCATGCTCATATTTCACTTGCAAAGTGGGATTTGAGAATTCCATTTTCCGTTCACGTGTAATCGCTATGGGAAATGTTTTGGTATATCGGTAACGCACTTGATTATTTTTATTTTTCCACCACTTTCTTGTGAGCGTGATTGCTCAAATTCGGCTCCATCAATTTTCATCAAATTTTGTTAGTCATCAGGTTTATCAAGGTCAAGTGCCAGCATTTGTTTTGAGGTCATCAGGCCATCGTGACGTCATTCAGGCGCCATTTTGTGATATTTTGATGACATTTAACTCATGATCATATCTTCATAACGGAAAGTCATTTATCATTCATATTTATCATGATCAAGGTCAATATCTGTCCAGTCAATTTCAGGTCAAAAACGCGCGCATGCGTACGTCCGCGCAAAATTTCAAAATGCTCCAAATCGTCTCAAATTCATTTTGCATACGTTTCAGGTCATTTTAAGCATTTCGCAAAAAAAACGCGAAAACACGAATTTTCGCGCGTTTTCGTTCGTGACGGCCGAACGAAAAATAATTCCTCCTAGTGTATTTTTGACAGGATATTCCTCATTTTTTTGAACAATTTGATACCATGTTTATCTTTTATGACCATTAATAACGGAATGAGCGTCCGTTCAAGATACATGTCCGTGCGCGCGAGTTCTTGTAATACATAGCATATGTGGGCAAAAACATGCCTATACACAATCCTTTATAGCTCTTTGGGAAGTCTACAGACCCCCAATTTTTTCATATTTGGATAGATATGAGTTGGAGATATGATTTCATGTCTCATTTGGCCATTATATATATCGTAACATCATCATAATGGCCTTGGAACTCAAAATACGAAATTGCATATGACGTACGTCAGCATATTTATGGACAATTGATTCTATCTCTGTGAATATTGATCGATTTTCTTCCAAATTTTGATATGTTGTAGCTAAGATGATTGTCTACAAGATCAGTTATCACCAATTTTCATTTTGATGAAGTCATCATAGTGAAAATTTCGATTAAATGCGACATGTCAGAATTTTCTTAATTTGCGTGTCATGCCTATGGGAGGTGACTTTTTCTGAAATCTGCATTCTACATTCCAGTCTTGTTTGAGCAATATCTCGATTATTTTTTCTCGATTTTCTGCCAGCTTCGAATATGTTGTAGCTGAGAAAATTCTCTACACTTAAGGTCACATTTTAAAAAAAATCAGATGTTGGGATCATGGCGATATTCTAACAAGATGTGATTTGAGAATCCTATTTTTCGTTTACCTGTAATATATGTGGAGTATTTTGGAATCCTAGACAACCCGACCCAAAACCCTGGACAACTCGACCAGGTCGAGTTGTCCAGGGTGGGGTGCTTCGGCGGACAGCTCGACCCACTTTTTTTTCTCCTCATGATTCATGATCTAAAATCCCTCATATCTCATATAAAATTGTCATTTTATGTACCGGTATTAATAATGCTTTTATAAACACCTAACCCTAACTATACCATAAACTAACCCGGCGATCGTACGCCTATACGGCTCGTAAAAAATATATTCTCGTTATTCTTTAGAACAGCCGCTCTCAAAATACTCACAATTTCCATGTTCCCTGTCATGACTGTGTTAATTATAAAAGCATAATCCATAAAATGACAATTTTTATCTAAGATGAGTTATTTCCAGTTATTCAGCCCATGTATACGAAACGTTTACGTCTTTCTCACGGACAAAGAATTGTTTACATGTCTATAAATTTCTCTTCTATATATATATCTATCTACTCACATCTCGCTCTCTTTCTCCTCTCTCTTGCTTCGTTTCCTTTCCCCTCGCTTGTGCTGCCCTTTCTCCTTCTCTCGCTCTGTCTCTGTATCTCTCTCTCTACTCTTTCACCCTCTCCCTCTCTTGCTCTGCCTCCCTCTTCTTCTCTTGCTCTGTCTCCCTCTGTCTCTCATTTTCTCTACTCTTTCACCCTTTCCCTTTCCAGCCTCTGGCTCTCGTTCTCCCTCCTTTATGTCTTTAGATGTTCCTTAATTTTTGTCGATAAAATCTATTCTTCTTATTTAAAGTCATCAAGACAACTTTTACCATAAACATAAATGTTCTTCTCCAAAATAATTCCTAGGTACTGAACTTCCTTCTCATATTCCTAGATACAGTGTACATACTTTTAAAACAGTACAACATACACAAATCACTGGTTATTACATATCTCATGAAAATGTTCAGAACAAAGTGTTTCAATTTTTACTGCACATAAATTATCATTTAAGCTTTCTCAAGGCAAAACTTCAAACATAACATTCTTCATCTTACCAACCATTACATGATATCAGAAGATCATGACACAGCATAGCTCATATCAATAAATCCAATCCTAGTCAATGTACATGTAGTTGTATATCCAGGAATCTCAGTTCTCAACCTATGGTTTAATCAACCAAATTTGTAATGTACAATAAATAATATGACATTCTTACTTTTATCAAGTCATGAGGCTTAGATGCATTAAATTTCCCTTGTATAGGAGTTGAAATCTGCACATGCAATTAGTATTACTAAAACATGTGTCCAATAATCTGATTTTTCTTTTTTAAATGATATTATATAGCACCTGTACCTCAGAACGTTAATATCATGGAAAAGCTTGAGCATGGTTATATTAAGTCTATAAACACCTTTGAATAAAACCTTTGATAAAAACAATGCCAACATAGCACAACAATAGCATGCTGTGGGATAATTAGCATCGAAAACAATCCATGTATAAATATGTATGACATATTCTGCACAAAGTTGAAAACCTATAACATGGCTATACGTTAATGTCCATGTTACAGTTCATATTAGAGTTTGTGTATAACCTGTTAATATAAAGTAGAGATTATCAAATGTTCACATCATCACCTGAAGACAATGTCTTTGACTCAAAATTAAACAATTATTGGGTATTAAAGAGCACAACCCATTGTGTTCAGCATCATTAAGCCCTCTCTGATATATTTAGATACATAAGGTGGCTGTGTAATTATCATCTCTTTCTGTTCATTCTGTTCAAAATGTAGTGAGTAATATTCCTGCATTTGCATAAACTACAATGCATATATACTACTGTAATATTTTCTTCTTCATATCAAACTTCAGTAGTGCATTTTATGCATTTCTACACAACATATGCTCAGGATAATAATTGTGTATGTGCTATCATAGAAAGTTTGATGGGTATAAATTGGTGGCTGGCAAGATCAATATAAAATAAATCTCAACATTACATAATCCTGGTAAATGCACTATGTATTCAACAAATGCCATTAACAAAATATGTTAAACCATGATACATATACAATAATTTACAATGGTAGACAGACAAAAGAAATCCATGTGTGGTGTATTTTACATTCTGCTCATATAATCAGCTGTAACATTATACATCTCTTTCTGTTCAAAATGTAGTGAGTAATATTCCTGCATTTGCGTAAACTACAATGCATAAATACTGCTGTAATATTTTCTTCTTCATATCAAACTTCAGTAGTGCGTTTTATGCATTTCTACAAAACATATGCTCAGGATAATAATTTTGTATGTGCTATCATAGAAAGTTTGATGTGTATACATTTGTGGCTGGCAAGATCAATACAAAATAAATCTCAACATTACATAATTCTGTTAAATGCAACATGTATTCAACAAATGACATTAACAAAATATGTTAAACTGTGATACATATCCAATAATTTACAATGGTAGACAGACAAAAGAAATCCATGTGTAGTGCATTTTACATTCTGCTCATATAATCTGCTGTAACATACTGAACCTTTACCGATACAAGCCTAAACCTGTAATCTTGGAGCATCATGCTCCATCTCATGATTCTCTTGTCAAACTTCTTCGCTTGAATATAGACCTAAGGTTTGTGGTCTGTGTGTACTTCAATACAAATAATATTTGAACATTTTGATTGCTCATACTATTGCTTAGCACCTTTTCTCTATTGTTGTGTAATTTTTTCCTGTGGTAATAACTTCTTACTCGCATAAGCAATCAGGAATTCTTCTGAATGCCACTGCATAAGCCCAGCACTCACACCCCTGTCAGATGCATCTACCTTCAATACAAACAACTGATCCTCGACATCTTCCGCACAATCATGACACACTTTCCTACTCTCTGTACACAAATCAAAGCAGCCAGCCACTGACATGTTAACTTCCTCCCTGGGAAATTATTTGTTAAAAAGATTAATGTGATATGTCTTACGAACACAATTAACATGTACAATATAGTCATAGTCATACTTCATACCAACCACAGGGAATGGACCCATCCATTTTAGCAATAACTTGTTCTGATCAGCGGGAAGCAAGATCAACACCTGATCTCCGATATTCAATTTCCTATTTCTAGCATTCCTATCCTAATACTTCTTGTATTTTCCCGCAGCACCTTTCAAGGCTTCCTGGGCCGACTCCCATGACTTCACCAACTTTTCACGGAGCTCTATGACATATTCATACTCATCTTTCAACTCTGGCATTACATCATTTGTCCACAATTCCCTTAACATATCAAAGACACTCGCCAAGACCCAGTCTTCACTAAACAAAGTTTTTTGAATTGGTAGAAATATTGAAGATATTCAATACCTACACATAGTCCATGGTGATAAAAAATGTCATATAAATCAAACATTTCCATTTTCACTGCTAATATCAAATATAATCAGTGTCTCCGTTACCTTTACTACTGCTATCACCTTCACTAATATTACTGTTAGTAGGTGAGAAGCATTACCCTTGTTCATCTCTCAGATAGATGTTATTACTGAGCACTGGGTTAACGCTAATGTAATCGTATTCAATTAATCAACGACTGAGGAAATTGAACTTTTTTTACATTTTTTGTACAAAACAAATGAGATATGAGCTCGCATTTGATGTAACACAGTTTCCAATTTGTGCTTGATTGATTACAACTCCAAAAATTCATAACTTTCTCATTTCTTATTGAATTTTCCTCAAAATTTCATTGATTTGTTTCTCTCATTTATCTGCTTTTATGAAGACCAACCTATTTTTGGGGTGGACTTCCCCTTTAAAGAGAAGGTTGAGTTCTTGGAAGAGGTGAAAAATAATTTGAGAGCGTGATCATTATTATTATGCAAGTGTGGAAGAACATTAGATAACAAAATGTTCCCTGAAAAGCATGGCTCATCAAATGCCTTAATATTTTAAATATGGCATGAAACAGCATAAAAATTGGGACGGATTTTTATGCCACATGTTCGTGTAGTCCCATATACATCTTTCTGTGTACAGTGCTTGTAACTTTACAAAGACTGGGCCAAATTTCTTATCATTTTGATGATTCCAGAACCTTGCAGTACACACTAATGCTTATATGCTAGATGATCAACCTTTTCTGATCGATTCCACACTGTTTCTTTTACAATGCAATCGCACGACCAGAACTCAACTTTATCTTTAACACTTTACATGTATATGTAAGCATCTTTAAAAATGCATATTTATAATGATATGGCTAACGTCATTTAACCCTTATTGTCCTGGGGGTAGGAGCCCCTCCACATTTTTGGAGATAGCGCCGCAACTGCTTGGAATTTTAATTTGTTTTTTTTCCTCAAGTCTTATGCACATTTCCAAATTGGATATACCTGTCAGGTGTTACATAGCAATTAGTATGCGCATATCATCAAAAAGTGCTATAATTGCATATATTCATGTACAAGCAAAAATGTGAATACAGGTAAATAGATGTATAAGTGGGAGATATGAATTGATATCAAATTGCTTTGATACGTTTCACGAAGTAACTTGATGTATTCCATAACAAAAGAATACATTAGAAATAAAACAATAGATCGAGGGCTTAAAACCACAACTGTCTATGTCCAAATATGCCATTGTGAGTAAAATGAATTTGAAAGTTTGATTGCAAGCATAAAATCTGAAAAAGTGAAGTAGTTATGTTCATTGCCATTAACTTATAAATAATACTTGGTCAAACTTACAATGTAGTCACATGCCTTGGTGTAATATGAACGCACTGCTGCATAGAACTTATGGCAATCAGACTCATCCAAAGTGTTCACAATTTCTCTTGTTGCGCTTCCTATGACCATTTCAGATTCTTCACGAAGATCCTCCTTGTTCTTGTAGTCCAGAAGGGTCAAGTCTGTGGCTGCAATGATTGCTTGTGGAGTTACAAATTTGCTGTACAAGTCACGCAGTAGACTTTCTAGTATTCCTTTCAGCTTGTGTATCAGAGGACTTCTTGTCTGGAGGGTGACACTTTTCTTGTCAAACGCAATGATGCTGTGGCTGAGCAAATGTGCAATGGCTAATATTGATTTTCCCAGTCTTCTGCTTCTTGCTAGGTGTATCCGAAGTGTCCCTTACTTGTTGTTTTTCCCCAGTAGTACAGCTTGAAGATGGGCTACTGTGTTGCGGCTGTGGTGCTTGAAGTTGAACCTGGGAGGAAGAGAAATTATTGATCACCATATGAGAAAGAAACAAGACTACTGACACTGTTTACAATTAAAAAAAACACTACATTTGAAATCTTGGCGGATGACTAGCATTATTGAATAAATGTTTATATCTGTAAACTGAACAGCGGAGTGAAGATGATTGGAAGAGAAAGAGCTAATAAGTAAATGAACTAAGAATAAGAAGAAAGAATAAATGATGAAAAGGTACATATTTAACTGTCACCCTGTATATATGATCAACTTTTGTACTCACTTGGGTCTGAGACTGGGCAGGTTTGCTCACATGTGGTGGATCTGCAGACACCTTCTTGGGAATGCGGAATGCTTGGAGTTGTGCAGTCATCTTGGTTTGGTGAGCAGGCTTTTCCTGCAGGACAAGACAAGTTTAAAAACTTCATGCGATGTCTGCAACACTATTGATAATGACTTATTTATAACCAAGAAATTTAATTACACATTAAATTAAATTTTGCAATTACCATTCTGGTTCATGTAATATCCATTTTTATTTTTTTCAAACTATTTTAGAGTGTAAAATGATAACTGTTGCCAATTTGAAGAGTAAAAGCTGATTAATTCAAACATTAAGAAAGCTCTCTACTGCGATGGGTTAATCTATTCACATCTGGTAATTGTAATGATGGCCATATTTAAATGGAATGAAAAGGAGTGGATGCCTTGTAGTAATACATTTTCTAGCCTTACCTTCAGTTAAGATCCCTGAGCAGGTGCATTTTTCACAGCTGGATTCGGCTTCTTTGGAACAAGTGAGGTCTGGACACTATTCTTGGTAGCCTTGGTCTGTTGAGTAGGCTTCTTTTGCTGGGCCGACACTTCTCCTTCAAAAAAGAGGACTAGAGCTTGCCATTGCTGGATAAATCTTGGCAAGCATTGGCCCAAGCTCAGCCATCTCGTACAAGCACGTTTCAGAATTGCCTGCACTTTGTTCCCAATGAGCATCTGGAACTTCTTGAGATTCAATTTCCTGTTCACGCTGGCTTCCAGATAGTAGAACACATCGATAAGGAGCGAGTCAAGTGAATGCAGATGACGCAGCTTTGGCAGCAAGATCAATTAGATGATTGGGGCAACCAAGCACAATGAGGTTTGGCTGACACTTTCTGAGGCATGCCCCAACTCCCTTGTGTACACCAGTCATGACTGATGCATTGTCTGATCCCAATGATGTGCAATTGTCCCATGGGATATCATGTTTCTGCAGCTCTGGTATGAGCAATTGTGCAATATTTTCACCAGTTCCTGCCATTTCTAAGGTTGGGAGGGAAAGCAGAGTGCAAGAAATTTGCTTACCATCATGGTAGTTGATGACAATTGGGTATAGTTTACTGTCGCTGACATTACTCCCATCAGTTGATATTGCAAATGGCCGTGCTTTCATGGCTGAAACAATTTGTCCTTGTTCATCTTTGGCCATTTCAAGCACAAGACAAAATGTTTTGGTCCTCACTCTGGAGAACTTCTTAACTTCCTCAGAATTAGGAAAGGCTTTCCTCAACAATGGTCCCATGTGACTTGCAGCTGATAGAGGAATATTGTGCTCCACATAAAATGATCCAAATAAGCACTCAGCTCTAGTTATATTAAAATCTTTGGAGGTTGACATCCATGATGTTATATTTTGTGCTGACGATTCAGACTGGAAAGCAGTGATGTGTTGCTTTGATTTGCAATGAACAACAATGTCATTACGACCGCCATGCAAAATTGACAAATCTCGGCGACATACCTTGCAAGTTGCATGATGTTTGCTCTTTCCTGATGATGCAATGAAGTCAAATTCATCAGCATATTTCTTGTTGTAAGCTTGTCCTCTTTTGCGCTCCATCTTATTCACAATGATTTCCTGTCTTACACGATGCAAGGGACAACTGAGTTGTCCCTTGCTTTGGCATCTTGAGCCTCTGTTTTTCGCACGAGATGGCCGGGCTTCCTTGAAATTCTCCTTCTGTTCTCCGACAACTGGTCATACTTCGTACATGTTGCACATTAGTCTTTTTATTTATCATAACGGCTTTTACAGGCAATGATATGATGTTGCTTGGTCACAATCAGTGAAAGCTGCATAGGGAATTTTATCTGCTTAATTAGTAGAAAACTGCAAGTATTGTGCAATTCTTAATACTCTAATGAATGCGTGAAAGTACTTGAAACAGTCTGAACATGAAAAGTAAAATGGCTAATGGACATACATGGGAATAGACAGTTTTGGCATACAAATGAAAAGGTGCTATGGACATAAACAGTTCTGGCACACAAACTGAAATGAATATACAATACTTTTATGGACTTCACTCAATTTCACCAAAAATGGACATAGACAGTTCTGGCTTTAAGCCCTCGAGATATAATAAGAAATAAAAACAATATAATACATATTAATGAAAATAAAATGATGAAATTTGCATATTCATAATTTATGCACATTAACCTTTGCATTTTCAAATATCGACAGCCCCCCCCCCCCTGCAGTCAGGAGTTGCTCAAAATAGCCCAGTACAGTAAGGGTTAAGTATCATGTGAACATTGAACATCATTGACAGTATAACATTCATATAATCCTATAATCATCACTGTCCTACTCATTGTTGTTTCCTATCTTTTCTTCCTTATCAATTTTTTTTGTTTTTTTGTTTTTAATTCTGATGTTTTTGATGTTTTTGTTATGTTTTTCTCCTGTTATAATTTTTTATGTTCTTACAATGTATAATCTATTATGTGTATACTTGTTAAGGGGTCATTTTTAATAAGCCAGTTAGTCATAGTGTTTTTATGATCCCGCCACTATTATTCATATGTATATGTTATTGATTTGTAAATTGTTTTTAAAGTGGAAATAAATTGAATTGAATTGAATTGTCATCATATTTACCACCATGATCATTGAGACAATATAACCCTCCAATTTTCATTAACTCAGAACAACTTACATCATGGTGAATAACCTACTACTAAAACTCATTATCACTACCAAACAAGTCATCTTTCAGAGAATAATATTCCAGCATTGCGTCCCGATATAAGTATTCATTCATTATCATTAACCTTCCCATTTTGATATTCCATAACCATGATAACAACCTCTTCTTTACTTAAATACTTGCATGTCTCATTGTCACGTTCAAGCTTGATCTCTGATTTGAGTGTCTTCTTCAGAGTGATGGTTTCCACGTACCCTGTCTCCTACTCCAACCCATTCAAAAAATGAGCACTTTGCAAGGTTCATGGAATGTTCCAACTTCAATATACGGATCAGGTCGACAATCCTTAACCTGGGAAGAAAAAGCATGGATGTATGATCTTGTTATCCATCCACCTATCAATCCAGTATTCTAATGTGTACCATTGTTTTAGATTTCTAAAATGTTATCTATAAGTTCAAAATACATGTACATGTCATGATGTGAGCAGGGACATCATGTCCCTGATGTGAGTGATGTTTAAAGATACTAAGGTTTGAAAGGCAAGGAGTGACAACACATAAATCTTTCAACTCATCACTTTAAGAAAAGGGTTTTACCAACTTTACAACCTGCTTTCAATGTGATGCCCATGGCAGATGATATCATTGATAAGTGTAAGGTAAGCCAACAAAATATTGACAACCCTTTTAAGAAGGAATAATATTCATATTCATTTTTGCAAGAATGAAGACATGATAAATGAAAATGTTTATTTATCAACAAAATTAAGAAATTTACTCGTTACTTTATTCTTTTCATTTTACTACTAATATTAAAAAGCAATCTTAACAGCTTCATGGTAACTATAATATGTAGGGATGACCTCTGTTTCCAATAAATCTAGTCCCTTGCTGTACACATGATCTATCAATGTTCCTTCTCAGTAGTAGCATTAACAACATGCTGTTTGTAACCTTTATTACACATTAGCTTGTTTACCTGTGAAGAACCTTTAAACAAATCCTCATTAAAATCTCCCATCACAATACACCTAATGCTTCTTCTGTGTAATGCATCTAGCAAATTGTCTAATGATTCACAGAATGATTTGATACTATATGATGGAGGTCGATAAACAACTGAAATCACAACAGAAACTGGTTTGGTGACAAGAATTGCGATAAACTCTAAGTTGTCGACAGATATGTCTAATCTACTTGAATATGTATTCTTGATATACATTGCAACACCTCCGTGCGATTGTTCTTTGAGTACATTTCCAACTCCAGAATTACAGTATGAAAGATGTCGTGGTTGATGATAAAATCGAAAGTTATCTAAAACAACATCACAGAGATCATCATCAATAATCCATGTTTCGGTCAAGCAAATAAAATCTACATTCACAAATTGGCACTGGGATTTGAAATCGATAAAATGCTGTTTTAATCCTTGTACATTTTGCATTACCAAAGAAAAGTTATAATCGTGAATATCTTCAAAAGTCTTATTCTCGATAAATGGCTTCATAATCTCAATGCGTTCTTTAATTTCTGGATTACAATATATATGCTTAGGATCGAAATTTTCTATCACAAGTCCAGATAACGAAGTAACGCGACTAAGCCCAACATATGCCTGTCCAGATTGAAATACACTTTCTAATGATACAACAGCTTTGTCTAATGTCGAACCTTGTACTTTATGAATTGTGCAAGCATAAGCAAGCTTAAGTGGAAATTGTTTTCTCACATATTTCTTACCAATGGATTCTTGAGACATTTCGATTGAATGAATACCAACATCGGCCTTCTCAAAATTAACTTTGATGCAAACTGGATTTGAATTTGTATGATCGGTTATTATTTCTGTTACATTTCCGAAACATCCATTTGTCAGGCCTTTACCAACATCAATGTTCTTGAGCAACATCACTCTAGCATTAACTGCAATCCACAGATAAGGAGGCAACTGGGTTTTCATCCTTGTATAAGGTTTTTCCAGTATTTGATTTCCTTTTGTACCATCTTTGTCCATGTCTTGTGCTTTTACGCATATCACATCTCCACATTTTTATGCAATAATTTCTTGTTCCAAGCATCTACTTTATTGTTACATGCATAGATATGCAGAGCATTTTCACATTCTTCACCAGTTTCACAGGACTTGAGCATTGCTAGGTCTTCATCACAGAGAATCTCATCCCCTTCTTTTACACGTAATCTATTTAAGAGAAAAGCGAATTGGGTATCGTCTTTTTGTCTCATAATGTCTTCAAGTTCTACTTTCTTGAAATTAGCATTCCACAATGCACCATTGAGTGTGTCTTTATATAAAGGAGTTCCAAAGACTGGAGGTAACTGATACATGTCTCCCACAGCAATAACTGAAACACCAGCAAAAGCAGTTTGATCGCGTGATTGTTTTATTTGTCGTAGGCGGCCGTGAATGTAAGACATCAACTTTTGATCTACCATTGATACTTCATCTATGATTAAAATTTGCAATTCAGCCAGCTTATTTCGAAGGACACTTATTTTTCATCACTCAGCGGTTGATACAGTATTTGTGCTTTGATTGGAATAGAAAGAATACTATGTATAGTATGGCCATTGATATTGTATGCAGCTACTCCGGTTGGAGCCATTTTCAATACTGAGACATCATCAGGATGTGGCAACATTCTGGCTAGTATACGTGTTGCTTCATAGTAAAGACATTTGATCAAATGACTCTTTCCGGTGCCAGCACCTCCAGTTAGAAAAATATGAAACGGTTCGACCGATTTTCCATTTACTCTATCTAAACACCACTGTCGTATTTTGTAAAAAACACTCTGTTGCTTCTCATTCAAAGACCTCATCAAAGAATGTCCGTCTTGTTTAGAAATTTTTACAGAACGTAGTTCGATGCTATAGTCATCTTTTTTCGGTTCATTCTTTAAATCAGGGATATCAAGATCTCCATCACAATCTTCGACATCTACATTTTCTTTGGGATGTTCAAGTCGCTCTACTTCCTTTTCCGGACATAAAAGACCCCATGCATCTTCGTGTGGACCAAATTTGTCAAGATGCTCCTGTGCATGATCAATTGCATCGGCATTCATTTCAAACTTCTTTCGGTTAGTACAGACAATTGACCAGACTTTCTCCAATTGACGTCCACATATTTTCACAGAACCTGTCTCGTAGAACTCTTCATGTGTTTCAAATGTTGGGGCTTTAATTGTCCATCTTCAAAATATGGCAGAAAGAGTTGCAAAATGCTCAAATAATATTTTTCGGGTGAGATGATGGGTGAGAATCGGGGATATCTTACAACTGCATCTCCAGTACGAGTACGCTTCTGAATATATCCCAGATCGTTATCTAATTTAAAAACATTTTTACTTCTTGTACTTGGCGTTTGGGATGCAGTTAAGATTCTATACTGAGAACAAAACGTTGCAAGACACATATCACTGAATTCTGTGTTTCTAGGTCGAGCTTTGTATCTGTCGAGCTTGCTAGGCATCCAAACATTCTCATCATCATCATTATTTATCTGGTCTGCTTTTTATAACGCTCAATGGTAAACTCATTCTGACAGGGTCGGGTCCAACAGGAATGAATTCCACTTTCCTAGAACATTCTTTCAATCTGAGACTGCAAACACGATAGACGCTTTCTTGAGCAGACACTTCACGATTTTGCATGTACACCTGGCCAAGTTTTTTCATGCTTTGCTTTGCGTTCTCATTTCCCTCTTTCATTTCTGATAGTGTATGACTCAATAGCATTCCGATTTCTCGTTCAGCTTTTGACATGTAGGATACAATATAAGCCACGCATGCAAATACATTTGATACGAACTGCAAATCCATGTTGGCATTCCAGCTTCTTAGTAGACTTGGATTAAACTGATTTACCCATACATCTTGTATTTGTCTTTTGATGATTATACTTTGTTGTGATGCTAATTCATTATGTGCATTTTCAAATTGATTTTGTGTAATGTCAAGCTCTTCAAAGAGATGGTTTACACTGTTGTACTCGATTCCATTGGATAATGCATCTTTAACTGAATTCAACAATTTCTCTGCATCATCTTTAGTCTTTTCAGAAGCTTTAACTTGATCATTGTCCTTTCCCTTATTTTGCACTTTCCCACAATCTTTAGCTGGAATCTCTTCAACAGGTGTTACAATGAATGTTTTTCCAGATGGTGGTCTCGGAAATTAAATCTACATGCCTTCCCTGTTTTTGTGCAAGATTTAGAATGTTTCTTACTGTGTTGTTGGACCTTGCTTATTATTTCATGTAGTTCTCGATCTTCCTTTTCATCCGGTTTCTGGCAAGAAATGTATTTATCTACAATTGTATGACATCATCATCTTTATCGATACCCAACTGTGGAGCATTTTGAACCCAGAACAAGGCATGAATGTGAGGGAACCACGAGCTTGATACTCTACTCTCCAAAATGAATCAACTATTTTACCAATCGGTGCAGCGGGAGATAAAATAACTCTCTTCATAAACGTGTGAAATCTTTTATCAAACATTCTGGCAACTGTTACTGGATTTGATCTTAAAGATTACATTTTTCTGTATAGTCTAATTCACTCGATTCCCTGGTGTCTCCTTTTGTCTGAGCAATGTATTCATTAATTCTGGCCATCTCATATCGGCAGATGAGAAAGAAGCAAACCATGTCGGCTTTCCAAGCTGTCGTACCATTGCCAGTACATCTTTTGTGTCTTTTGCCAATATGGAGGTGTTCCACGAATTTGCTTTAAAATTTATAGCCCTTGTCTGATTTTAGTATTTTTTGAACTTTCTCTGCATCTTTCAAATCTGAGGCAGTTATTGAAGATGAACCATCTTTTTTGTTTGGACTTTGCCTTAATGCGATAGAAACTTGTGATATAACCTGTTGAATTTCATAAATATATTGTGCATAAAAGATGTAATCTGTATTCTGAGCAAATCTGTTGTCCACGTGCATCAGTCGGTTGTGCAGATAACGTCCTAATGTTATTTTTCATCTCTTCTATCATGGAATGTTGGTTGACCTTTAGGAAATAATGGGAAACATTTGGCCTCATTGCTTTCATCTTGTAGAATTGATACAGGGCTTCTTCCTTCACAAGGAGCACAACATATTATGTCTTCAAAATACTGATCTAATATTTCCTGTCCAATATCTACTGGCTGGAGACGAGTCTAACTGAATACCGTAATCGTTCTTCCATATCGTCTTCAGTGTCATTGTCATCTATTTTTTTGTGTAGTTTACTGTTGTCTTGCATGTTTTCATTAGCATTTTTGTCTTTGGACAAAATGTAATCATTTTTCTTCCATTTCCTTCCAATGTTTTGCTAAACGAGCTTTACCACCGATTTCTACTGCTTCTTCCTTTTCATTATCTTTTTCATTTCGTTCAAGTGAGTTTTCCCATTTATCATTTACTGTAACATCAAAATACCACTTATTATTTGCTTTTAAATACTGCAGAGCATTAAGCAAGTTAGATTTATCTACAAATTTGTACTCATAATAGCTTTTGTACGACAATTTTCGTTTGAGTTTAACACGGATCAATTGGTCTTCAGTCTGTGGTCTTGGCAACATATCTACTGTTTCATAAGTGTTTGAAGGCACGCACACGACTGGGCCATGGACTCCATTTTGACCACCTTTAGGCAAGGCCATTAACTTCATGAAAGGGATATTCAGTGCAATCAAATGCTGTTCTAAATTGTTCAGATTGGCAAGTTCTTCTGGAACTTCATGTAGTTGTAAATTGTTCATATTTGCTTCTGCAGGTACTTTTCCAGCTTGCAATTTTCTATGACAGGTGAAGCATATCCATAGTGACGATCTGGCTGACTGGCCTATTAAACATTTTGACCGGCATTCTGAATTGCAAGCATGCAAATATTCTTCACTTATGCATGTCTGAATTTTATAATTACTCTTTTTACATTTCAATACTTGGTTCTCAAAGAGAAGTTTTAAGCATACACAGCACACATATTCTGGGCCATGAGAAATTATCTTTCTAAATTCTTCAAGAACAATATCAAACTCGGACAATTTTACTGTTCGAAGTAAAGACCTTTTTGATTTCGTTTTATTACATTTTGCCTATATTTTCAATTCTTTTATATTTCATTTTAAGCTCATCAATTTCTTTTCCTTAAATTCTTTGCCTTTATATCTAATTTTGGACAATATTTTCATATTTGCCTTATTTATATGTTTAAATCTTCATCGTTCTGATATTTGCTTCTCATTCTGCTTTTGTGCTTTTGTTTATCTTCAATGTTCTGATATTTGCTTCTCATTCTGCTTCTCATTATGCTCTTGTGCTTTTGTTTGAAATCTTCAATGTTCTGATATTTGCTTCTCATTCTGCTTCTCATTCTGCTCTTGTGCTTTTGTTTGAAATCTTCAATGTTCTGATATTTGTTTCTCATTCTGCCTCTCATTCTGCTCTTGTGCTTTTGTTTGAAATCTTCAATGTTCTGATATTTGTTTCTCATTCTGCTTTTTGCTTTGTGCTTTTCTTTGAAATCTTCAATGTTCTGATATTTAGTTCTATTTTGCTTTTGTTGCATCTTTGTTCAATATTTCATTGGTTTCATATTTTCATTTTTCATTTTATTTTATTATCATTACTGTTTTAACATTTTTTTGAATCCCTCATTTCTCAAATATTTTTGTTTATTTCTATACAAAATTTTCTTTTATATAATGTAAATCACAATGATATTTGGTTTTCATAATATTTAGCTGTATGTTCCTAAATTGGAATCCTCTTTATACATTTCTTTTTGCCTTTGTTTCACATAAGTTCCTTGCTTTATTTTGTGTGATAAATCATTTTTGTAATTCTCTTTTTGTCTTTGTTTTACTTCATTTATTTTTTCCATTTTGTAGGTTAAATCATTTTATATTTATTCTTCGCTTTAATTTTCTTCATTTGCGCATTGTGAAGACACTTTTCCTTTTTCTTAATGATTTCATCTTTGGTCAAGGCTCGTTTTTCTCTCATTTGCTGTCTCCTGCGCTTCCTAATTTGATTAGAACTTTGTCTGTTTTACGTTTTTTCTTTCCATGGTCTACATTTCTAACATGAACTTCTCCAATTATTATTAATTCATCATGACTATCAGCACATTCGCTTGCATCAATTCTTAAGCTGTCGTTCTCATTCATTTTCACCAATTTGGTTTTTCGAATTTCCTTGCCAAGGTCAACATCAACTTTCGCATCACTTTCGAGGTTACTCCATTTTCGTTTCTGCTTAAGATAGAGTTGGAATTCTGAACTTTGTTCACTAAATTCAATCTATCAGAGTCTTTTCCACATTTAGTACAATTTTTGAAATCTCCTTTATGTTCATTTTCATATTCTGTTTTTATAGAGTCATTTCTTTTCAGAAGACAACTATTATTTAGCTGTGATTCTTTTAATTTGGTTAAGCCAATTGTGACACTCTTCAGTTTTAATTGCTGACCGTTATAATGTACATCATGAATGGTTGTTTCATTTGCTTTTCAGGGAAGAGAAATACATTTGGGTTAACAATCATCTTTGTGGGGAAACACTCTCATTCAATCTTTGAACTTCATCAAAGCTTTCACAATGTATGGAACATCCAGAGCTTCCAGACTGACTTTCACTGTGCCTATTTGACGAAGAATTTGACTACAAACAAAATCCTGTAACTGTGGATAGCCTTTCAAGGTTTCATTCTTACCGGAAGTTGCTTTTGCACATACACTAGTTACTTCAAATTCAGTGTGCATGGGGCATCCCCTTGTTTTGCTAACCTCATGCAATGCTTGTACACACCTTGCCAACTTGGTACTAAGTACGACACTGTGTCCGTTATCAATCAGGAAACCTCGACTGCTTCTGGAATGTGAATCAAATATAAAGAAACCATCTTGACCAGATAATACAATCAAAGTACTTCCAGCAAATGTCACAAAACATGCATCAGAATCAGTACAGAGTTCTTTTCGACGCTTGCTTCAATGTCATCGAAAGAGACTGGGCCAATATCAATTCATCTCCATCTAACAATCCAGTGACTGGTTCACGACATACTATGTTAAACAATTCATCGTACGCATCCAAATATTCAAATAGATCAGATATCAATAAGTATTCGTGGTCGAGTGAAGTGGATCGTCGTATGTAACGATATAATTCATCACCGTTGTTCAAAATCCTGTCTAGATCTGTACTTTTCCAATCATTGGCATTTTTACCTTGCTATACAACAGTGCAGATAGTGAATTGGCAACACACTGCTTTCCACTTGAGTAACCAAATCTTGTATCACCTTGATTGAATGTCCCTTGGGCAACAAGCGTTATTTGTGTATTGACACTCGTGCATTTGTCTTTGTGATCACTTTCAAGGGTTTCATCCTTGGTGTTACGTTCGTTGTGAACAACTGATTCAGACTGATGTTCATTCCTAAATTTACTTGCACACTGTTCATATGTCATGTCAAAAGATTTGCAGTACTTTTCTTCTTATCATGATTTATCGTACCAGTCTCCAGCGTAAGCCTACGTTTTCCTTTGGGTCAACATGGTTTTGAAATGTTTCAGGAGACTTATCCACTACTTCATCAATTTCTTCTTCTAACTGCCATTTGGATCTACACTTCTTGAACACATGCTTCATTTTAACATCAGCCTGATTTGATGGACATGGCAAGGTTCTCTTTGACGTTTTATCTTCTTTAGTTGTTCTTGTCTGTTCCAATGAATTGAAATTGACAAAATCTACAGATTCAACAACATTAAAGTGAACATTTCCTGTGTATAGTATATAAATTCCCTTATCAGATGTTACAATATTTATTCTTCCAGGTTTCTTTGCAGAGTACAATTGCCAACATGGTACTTGGTCATTGTATGAATAAATATCAGTATCGATTAAATTTGCTAAAGCACTAATTTCAGTATCTGTAGCCCATGTTCCGTC
The DNA here is from genome assembly GCA_037976565.1 of Mesocentrotus franciscanus. NCBI lineage: Eukaryota > Metazoa > Echinodermata > Echinoidea > Camarodonta > Strongylocentrotidae > Mesocentrotus > Mesocentrotus franciscanus. Next base: position 24,808,241 of record CP137684.1, on the reverse strand, counting down.
TTCCATTATTCCACGTTTCAGAACATATTCTCTGACTGTTCTATACTCTTGCCTCAATGTATTACTAAACATGTCCTTGGTTTGCAATAAATGTTTCACAGTGGCATTTCTTAGAATTGCATAATTACGCTCAGTTCCAGAAATTACATAGGAATGAAAGAAACAATTGCCATCACCAGTAATTTGTTTACTCTGTAAAGGAACTCCAATAAAGCTATTTTTATCTAACCTTGAATCACAGCTTTTGCCTATATATCTGATATTCAGTTTTGAACAAATGTTCTGTTTGTCATTATTCTGGAGGGTACAAATTTGAAATCTTTATCCGGTCTATCACGTAATCCAAGATCTGCTACAAATTCAACTTCTGTTTCTGTTTCATCAGTACATGTGTACATATTAGCATCTATTGCCTTTTCAATGTCTTCATCTTTGATATATGAATCTGAAGAAGATTCTAAAGGATTTATTGAATGAGCATCATCAATAAATGACATATCAGTATCATTGTCTGTACCATGTTTTAGTGTATCAAAGCTTCTATTCTTTAAGTCATTATCAAACACTGCATCTTCTTCTACACCATCTGAAACATATGAAAAATCATTTTTCATCATATCATCATTTTCCAATACTGATTCACAGACATTGTCTACTGGTTCATTTCTGGGCATATCTTTTGGTCTATCACAAACATTCAAAGGCATATTGCGTTCTGGTGAAACACTTCTATCGCATAAATCATATCCAGGACTTGCGTCTGTATCACTATCAGATTCTATACAATTTCTTGCACGAACGTTTCACTGGTATGTGAACATCACTGCCACTATCATCGTCTGTTTCAATTTCCCTATTTTCATCAAAATTTGATTTCAACAGATTATTCTTTGAATCGTCCTGCACAACTCCATCTGAACCTTTGTTGTCTTTCATATTGCAAATATGCTGGTCTGAGTGTTCATCATTTTTACATGTATTTGGATCAAGTCCTTGGTCACTTGCATTCATAGATTTCTTTGTATCCAGCTTCTCATTCTTTACTGCTAATTCTATTCCTTCATCTTTGTCAAATCTAATCTCTGATTTATCAGAAGAGTGATTTCCATCAGTGCCTTTTTCCCGGCTTTGGAAGACTGACCTTTCTTGTTCCTTGCTCGACCTTTCTTGTTCTTTGCTTCTTTTCTCTTGCCACCAGCATGAACTCTGTACATTCGGAAATCCTTGATCTGTTCAAAAAGATTACGAGTGCAGGCATGAATATCAACACATGAATCTGTTCTTGATCGAGATGGCAAATAACCTGCTACGTCAGCCCAAGATCGTGTCTGCATCGTTTCAATTTGCACACAGGTCTCACTGTACAATTTCATTGAATGTGGGGATTGCACACTGTATGCATATATAGCCAAAAGAGTTTCTGTATAAGACTGCAAACTGACATCTTCTCTTTTCACATTCTTGTTTTCCTTACATACATTTTTCTTTCGGTTTCCATTTTTTTTCTCATGACTTTCATAGAATGTCTTCATTGCTTTGCCAATGTAAGTCACACCTGGTTCCAAGACTACACCATTCACTGATCTTCTCTTGATTTTCCGGTCTGTTCGATGATCAACTGTTGATTTGGAATACAATTTTCTGTCTTTTATTTTCTCCATCCATTTTGTCTTTCTTGATTTTACAGTAACCCAGTCATCAGCATCATCTTCAAATTCTTCATTTCTCAATTGTTCATAATCTGATTGAGATGGATTTTCTCTGTCTACAGGATCAGGTTTACATCTGTCACAGTCACTCATTTTCATGTCATCAATACATCGTTTTTCAGGCAACATACTGGGTTTCTTCCCCTTCTTTGCATACCTCTTCTTTGATCTGGTATATTTCCTTCTGTCGTTCTTAGATGATTGGGGCAAGTCAGTACTGCAACAGTATTCATCACGTTCTTCATCAAGGACTTTGTATCTATTGAAATGAGAAGGGATGCATACTTTATCAAACATGCGATGAGCAATGTTGTTATTGCCACAAAATGAACAAATCCAGATCAATGTCAGGTCACTCAGTCTGTCTTCACAAGGGAATCCCATACATGTCACATGAAAATGCTTACTACAACAGTCACATCTTGCATCACTTTCATTTTCTTTGATTTCATTGTTACAGATACAGCATTCATTAAGCTCTGGGTTGGTCACCAATGCACAACTAGTCAGTATATTCATGATTTCATCAAGTGTTTTCTTAAATTCAATTGTATCCATCATGGTAAATTTTGCTTATATACTTGCAACAGTTCTGGTTAATAATTACAAGTCTACAATTAACGGTTCTGTAACTTTGATATATAATGTTCTGTATATATTCCTTACTCCAATAGTCTTTTATTTAAATATTCCTATTGTGAATTATGAAAAACTAATCCTTACTGATATTAAACTCTATGGTATTTCAATAGCCTAGCTTTATATACACTAGCTTGTACTGTGTTAAGGAGCTATAATGTTTTTGTCTCAAGATGGCGTTTTTTATTAAAATTATGAGGTCATTAATAGCCTAAATGTATTGTAGGCCTATATAAGTTCCCAAATTGCTAATTTCTTTGTTACTCTCTCTCTGCAAACAGGTTCACTTTATATCCTGACCAAAATATCTTTCTTATTCTCTCTCAAATCAATCAACCTCACTTATATTTCTAAAACTATATATATATCCTGACCCAATCTTCTTTCTTACTCTCTCTGCAATCAAGCTTACTTTTATTTTTAAAATTCTGAACACTATATATCGAAGGATTTCTTTCCTTTTCTCTTTACAATCAACCGCTCACTTTTCTAGGACTCTATATATTGACACAAATTTTTTGTGATTATGGTCTTATCAAGTTCTAGGAATTAGAATTAAATTGCTTTCTCGCTATTGTTCTTCTTTTTATTTCAGTTTGCTTTTAATTCCTTTTAGAAACTGCCAATAATTTCTTTCTAATTTACAGTAATTATGTCTTCTAAAATGGCAATACAGTCTTTCAAACTTGCAATATTGCCTTCTTCACACTATTTTGTTCAATCTTCTTTATTCTTTGCTGTGTATACGCTCTTTTACTTTCCCAAGATTACTAATACTACTGTTTTGAATTCTAATAGAGGTCTTATCAAGTTCTAGGAATTAGAATTAGATTGCTTTTCTCTATTGTTCTTCTTTTTATTTCACTTTGCTTTTAATTCCTTCTAGAAACTGCCAAAATTTTTTCTAATTGACAGCAATTTTGTCTTCTAAAATCGTAATACAGTCCTTAAAACTTCCAATATTATCTTCAACGACTACTTTCCAATCTACTTTACTCTTTAAAATGTATACCTCTTTTTCTTTTCCCAAGATTTACAATATTACTGCTTTCAACTGTAATTATGGTCTTATCAAGTTCCAGGAATTAGAATTAGATTCCTGTTCCTCTATTATTCTTCTTTTATTATTTCAGTTTACTTTTAATTCCTTCTAGAAACTGCTAATAATTTCTTTGTAATTGACAATAATTATGTCTTCTAAAATGGCAATACAGTCCTTCAAACTTCCAATATTTATCTTGAACGACTACTTTTCCAATCTACTTTACTCTTTAAATGTATACCTCTTTTTCTTTCCCAAGATTTACAATATTACTGCTTTCAACTGTAAGTATGGTCTTATCAAGTTCCAGGAATTAGAGTTAGATTCCTTTCCCTCTATTGTTCTTCTTTTTATTTCAGTTTACTTTTAATTCCTTCTAGAAACTGCCAATAATTTCTTTATAATTGACAATAATTATGTCTTCTAAAAATGGCAATACAATCTTTAGAAATATTCTGTTCCAGTTTTGATTCGATTCAAGATTTCCAGATTCAAGTTTCATTCAGTATT
>CP137684.1:24785637-24803841 GCA_037976565.1 Mesocentrotus franciscanus | reverse complement strand
AAAATAAATAAACTAGAAATGTAATTCGTCATGAGGACGAATTAGGTGGTCTGTTATGTAATCTGAATAACTGATCTTGTAGAAAATTGTCTTAGCTACAACATATCAAAATTTGGAAGAAAATCGATCCATATTTAGAGATACAATCAATTTTCCATAAATATGCTGACGTCATAATATGCAAATTCGTATTTTGAGTTCCAAGGCCAAAGGGCAAAGGGCAGAGCTGTAGAAAATTAAGGAACATTACAAGACATAATAGAAGGAGAACGAGAACCAGAGGCGGGAGAGGTAGAGGTGAGAGAGAGAAGAAAAGAGAAGGGCAGAGGCAGAGGGAGACAGAGCAAGAGAATAAGAGGGAGGCAAGGCAAGAGGGTAGAGGGAGGCAGAGAGAGAGGGAGAGGGTAAAAGAGTAGAGAGAGATATATATGCAGAGACAGAGCAAGAGAAGGAGAGGGGCAAAATAAGAGAGGAGAAGGGAAACAGAGCAAGAGAGAGGAGAAAGAGAGAGATGCAATGGAGAACGATGCATTCAATATATCCAGCATAAATAGAATTTAATATAGAGAAAGAGAGAAGTATAGACAAGTAAACAATTCTATGTCCACGGGAGAGACGTAAACATGCATATACCTTGGGCTGAATAACTGGAAAAAGTAAAAACGTCTGGGAAGGAGACTAGCAAGGTGATTTGATATTGTAGCAGAGTTGGGAGATACACCCTATATTAGGTTTAATACCAGATTTCCCATAGGGTTGTACTCAAACGATTGACATTCTTCTCCCATAGATATAACACGCAAAATTAGGCATTTTATTACATTGTTTGTGATTGTATATGATAATATGTTATAATAGTCGAAGAAGATCATAAAATCAAATTTAAAACGACGGCAAAAAAAAAAAAATGACCCACCAGGAATCGAACTTGGGTCGCCGGAATGGGAGGCAAGTGCTATGACCACTATACCAAAATAATCCACATAGACATTACACGTGAACGGAAAATGGAATTCTCAAATCCCACTTTGCAAGTGAAATATGAGCATGATCCCGGCATCTGATCGAAAAATAAAGGGCACACTTGTGATAGCTTATTGTCTCAGCTACAACATACTCAAAGCTCAGCAAAAACAAAACTAAAACGACGGAGATATTGCTCGCGAAAGACGGAATGTAGAATCCAGTTTTGAGAAAAAGTCATGTCCCATAGAGAATACACGCAAAATGTGAAAAATTGACATGCCTCCTTTAATCGCAAAAATACGCCATGATGCCTTTGTCAAAATGAAAATCGTGGTGACTGCATTTGTAGAGAATTGTCTCAGCTAGAACATATCAAAATTTGGAAGAAAATCGATCAATATTTACAGAGATACAATCAATTTTCCAAAAATATGCTGACGTCATAATATGCAAATTGAAATTTTGAGTTCGGAGGCCATTATGATGACGTCATGAGTTAATTGAGGGTCAAATGAGACATGAAATCATATCTCCGACTCATAATCTATCCAAATATGAAAAAAATTGGGAGTTCCCATCCATTCTGAAGAGTTACAATGAATTTTGTATAGGCATGTTTTTGCCCATATATGCTATGTATTACAAGAGCTCGCGCGCACGGACATTTATATTGAACGGACGCTCATCTTGTTATTAATGGTCAATAAGAGATAAACATGGTATCAAATTGTTTGAAAAATATGGGAAATATCATGAAAGAAAAAAATGGCGATTTTATGTTGTGTAATGGTGTTACGCGCGAAAACGCGCGCGCATGTGCGTGTGCGCGTTTTTTTGCGAAATGCTTAAAATGGCCTGAAACGTATCCAAAATGAATTTGAGACGATTTGGAGCATTTTTTAATTTTGCGCGCGCGCTTACACGCGGACGTACGCATGCGCGCGCGTTTTTTGACCTGAAATCGACCGGACGGATATTGACCTTGATCATGATAAATATGAATGAGAAATGACTTTCCGTTATGAAGATATGATCATGAGTTGAAAGTACAAAAAAACACAAAATGGCGCCTGGATGACGTCATGAAGACTTGATGACCTTGAAAATGTTCCTGTCATGTCTCATGACAATGACCCATGACTGTGCCAAAATTGAAAGAAATTGACAAAACCGATCTTGAGTTATCGTAGGAACAAAAAAGGGGGGAGAAATAAATAAAAATAAATAAATAAATAAATAAATAAAGAAGAAAGAAAATTCTGACGAAATTAATAGGTGATCTGTCGATACCGACAGACCACCTAATAAATAAAGAAAGAAAATTCTGACGAAATTAATAGGTGATCTGTCGATGCCGACAGACCACCTAATAAAGAATAAATAAATAAATAAATAAAAAAGAAAATTCTGACGAAATTAATAGGTGATCTGTCGATTACGACAGACCAACTAACTAGACATTTAATTCGTCATGGAGACGAATTAGGTGGTCTGTCTTCAATTTTTATGATCAGTGAAAGGTCATAAAGAAAAAAAGTGAAGAAATTTTTTTGAGACGCCCGGACTCGAACCAGGATCTCGAGGTCGGAAATCAAGTGTGTTACCGATATATCAAAACATTTCCCATAGCGTTTACATGTGAACGGGAAATGGAATTCTCAAATCCCACTTTGCAAGTGAAATATGAGCATGATCCCGGCGTCTAATCGAAAAAAAAGGACACATTTGTGATAGCTTATTGTCTCAGCTACAACATACTCAAAGCTCAGCGAAAACAAAGCTAAAACGACGGAGATATTGCTCGCGAAAGACGGAATGTAGAATCCAGTTTTGACAAAAAGTCATGTCCCATAGAGAATACACGCAAAATGTGAAAATTGACATGCCTCCTTTAATCGCAAAAATACGCCATGATGCTTTGTCAAAATGAAAAATCGTGGTGACTGCATTGGTAGAAAATTGTCTCAGCTACAACATATCAAAATTTGGAAGAAAATCGACAACCTATTACAGCAATATTGTCAAATGAATACAAAAATTATGATGTCATATTTTCAAAATCAAATTTTCGAGTTCATATGCAAATATGACGACGTCAGAACATACGATTGGACAAAATTTTACATGAAATCACATAAACATTTCATGGGCTTCCAGAAAATGTTAAAAATTTGGGGTTTTAGGCATTCTGACGAGCTATGGCGGATTTTATATAGACATGTTTTTACCACTTTTTACATTATATTGCCCATTGACGCGCGCACGAATTTTAAAGTTTGACGCACGCGTGTGGCATTATGGAAGGTCAGAATGACTGGAAATAGTTGGAAATTGTCAAAAATAGTGTCAGGAATAAAACCATGCGAAAAAACGGCGTTTTTACGATGTGTACGCTGCGCGCATAACGCGCGCGCGGACGCGCACGGACGGAAATTTTGAAATGCTTAAAATGACCTGATTCGTACTCTCGTTTAATAGTTAAGTGATTTTGAGCTTTTTAAATTTTGACGCGCGCGTACGCGCGTCATGACCTTTATGTGATTTTGACGACATGACCTGTTGACCCTTGACCTGAATTATATGTGATATGAATATGAATGACCTTTGATGACGCATCATGAAGATATGATTGATCATGTGATTTCACAAAATGGCGCCTGGATGACGTCACGATGACCTGATGACCTTGAAAATGTTCCTGTCACGTTTTATGACAATGACCCATGACTGTGCCAAAATTGAAAGAAATTGACTGTACCGATCTTGAGTTATCGTCGGAACAAAAAAGTGGAGGAAATAAAAATAAATAATAATAATAAAAAAGAAAATTCTGACGAAATTAATAGGTGATCTGTCGATTACGACAGACCACCTAATAAAGAAAGAAAATTCTGACAAAAACAATAGCTGATCTGTCGATATCGACAGACCACCTAACTAGACATTTAATTCGTCATGGAGACGATTTAGGTGGTCTGTCTTCAATTTTTATGATCAGTGAAAGGTCATAAAGAAAAAAAGTGAAGAAATTTTTTTGAGACGCCCGGACTCGAACCAGGGATCTCGAGGTCGGAAATCAAGTGTGTTACCGATATATCAAAACATTTCCCATACCGTTTACATGTGAACGGAAAATGGAATTCTCAAATCCCACTTTGCAAGTGAAATATGAGCATGATCCCGGCATCTGATCGAAAAATAAAGGGCACACTTGTGATAGCTTATTGTCTCACCTACAACATACTCAAAGCTCAGCGAAAACAAAGCTAAAACGACGGAGATATTGCTCGCGAAAGACAGGAATGTAGAATCCAGTTTTGAGAAAAGTCATGTCCCGTAGAGAATACACGCAAAATGTAAAAAACTGACATGCCTCCTTTAATCGCAAAAATACGCCATGATGCTTTTGTCAAAATAAAAAATCTGGGTTACAACATTTATAGAAAATTGTCTCAGCTAAAACATATCGAAATTTGGAAGAAAATCGACAACCTATTACAGCAATATTGTCAAATGAATACAAAAATTATGATGTCATATTTTCAAAATCAAATTTTCGAGTTCATATGCAAATATGACGACGTCAGAACATACGATTGGACAAAATTATACATGAAATCACATAAACATTTCATGGGCTTCAGAAAATGTTAAAAATTTGGGGTTTTAGGCATTCTGACGAGCTATGGCGGATTTTATATAGACATGTTTTTACCACTTTTTACATTATATTGCCCATTGACGCGCGCACGAATTTTAAAGTTTGACGCACGCGTGTGGCATTATGGAAGGTCAGAATGACTGGAAATAGTTGGAAATTGTCAAAAATAGTGTCAGGAATAAAAACCATGCGAAAAAACGGCGTTTTTACGATGTGTACGCGCTGCGCGCGCGCATAACGCGCGCACGGACGCGCACGGACGGAAATTTTTGAAATGCTTAAAATGATCTGATTCGTACTCTCGTTTAATAGTTAAGTGTTTTTGAGCATTTTAAAATTTTGACGCGCGCGTACGCGCGCGTCATGACCTTTATGTGACCTTTGACGACATGACCTGTTGACCCTTGACCTGAAGTATATGTGATATGAATATGAATGACCTTTGATGACGCATCATGAAGATATGATTGATCATGTGATTTCACAAAATGGCGCCTGGATGACGTCACGATGACCTGATGACCTTGAAAATGTTATTGTCACGTCTTATGACAATGACCCATGACTGTGCCAAAATTGAAAGAAATTGACTGTCCCGATCTCGTGTTATCGTCGGAACAAAAAATTGGAGGAAATAAATAAAAACTAGAAAAGTAATTCGTCATGAGGACGAATTAGGTGGTCTGTTATTAAGTAATCTTAGTAATCTGAATAACTGAATTTGTAGAAAATTGTCTTAGCTACAACATATCAAAATTTGGAAGAAAATCGATCCATATTTACAGAGATACAATCAATTTTCCATAAATATGCTGACGTCATAATATGCAAATTCGTATTTTGAGTTCCAAGGCCTTTATGATGATGTCACGATATTTGTAATGGCAAAATGAGACATGAAATCATATCTCCAACTCATACTCTATCTAAATATGAAAAAATTGAGGGTATTCAGGCATTCTGACGAGCTATGGCGGATTTGATATAGACATGTTTTTACCACTTTTTACATTATATTGCCCATTGACGCGCGCACGAATTTTAAAGTTTGACGCACGCGTGTGGCATTATAGAAGGTTGAGAATGACTGGAAATAGTTGGAAATTGTCAAAAATAGTGTCAGGAATACAAACCATGCAAAAAACGGCGTTTTACGTTTGTACGCGTTGCGCGCGCATAACGCGCGCGGACGGGCACGGACGGAAATTTTTGAAATGCTTAAAATGACCTGATTCGCACTCTCGTTTAATAGTTAAGTGATTTTGAGCAATTTAAAATTTCATGACGTTTATGTGACCTTTGATGACATGACCTGTTGACCCTTGACCTGAAGTATATGTGATATGAATATGAATGACCTTTGATAACGCATCATGAAGATTTGTTAGATAATGTGATTTCATAAAATGGCGCCTAGATGACGTCACGATGACCTGATGACCTTGATAATAATGCTGGCACTTGACCTTGATAGCCTGATGACTGACAAAAATTTGATGAAAATTGATGGAGCCGAATTTGAGCAATCACGCTCACAAGAAAGTGGTGGAAAAATAAAAATAAACAATTGCGTTACCGATATACCAAAAATTTTCCCATAGCTTTACACGTGAACGGAAAATGGAAAATGGAATTCTCAAATCCCACTTTGCAAGTGAAATATGAGCATGATCCCGGCATCTGATCGAAAAATAAAGGGCACACTTGTGATAGCTTATTGTCTCAGCTACAACATACTCGAAGCTCAGCGAAAACAAAACTAAAACGACGGAGATATTGCTCGCGAAAGACGGGAATGTAGAATCCAGTTTTGAAAAAAGTCATGTCCCATAGAGAATACACGCAAAATGTGAAAAATTGACATGCCTCCTTTAATCGCAAAAATACGCCATGATGCCTTTGTCAAAATGAAAAATCGTGATGACTGCATTTGTAGAGAATTGTCTCAGCTAGAACATATCAAAATTTGGAAGAAAATCGATCAATATTTACAGAGATACAATCAATTTTCCAAAAATATGCTGACGTCATAATATGCAAATTGAAATTTTGAGTTCGGAGGCCATTATGATGACGTCATGAGTTAATTGAGGGTCAAATGAGACATGAAATCATATCTCCGACTCATAATCTATCCAAATATGAAAAAAATTGGGGTATCCATCCATTCTGAAGAGTTACAATGAGTTTTGTATAGGCATGTTTTTGCCCATGTATTGTGGATAGAGATAGCGCGGTCGCGGGTGCTGTTAACTTTGACGGACGCTCATTGCGTTATTACTGGTCAGAAAAAGATGAACAAGGTATCAAAATGCTTGGAAAAATATGCCAAATATGATGCAGAAAAATTTGGCGATTCTATGTTGCAAAATGCCAAAACGCGCGAAAACGCGCGCATGCGCGTGCGCGTTTTTTTGAAAATGCTTAAAATGGCCTGAAACGTACTCTCATTTGAATAAAAGTGATTTTGAGCATTTTAAAATTTTGACGCGCGTATGTGACCTTTGATGACATGACCTGTTGACCTTTGATTTGAAGTATATGTGATATGAATATGAATGACCTTTGATGACGCATCATGAAGATATGATTGATCATGTGATTTCACAAAATGGCGCCTGGATGACGTCACGATGACCTGATGACCTTGAAAATGTTCCTGTCACGTCTTATGACAATGACCTATGACTGTGCCAAAATTGAAAGAAATTGACTGTACCGATCTTGAGTTATCGTCGGAACAAAAAAGTGGAGGAAATAAATAAAAACTAGAAATGTAATTCGTCATGAGGACGAATTAGGTGGTCTGTTATGTAATCTGAATAACTGATCTTGTAGAAAATTGTCTTAGCTACAACATATCAAAATTTGGAAGAAAATCGATCCATATTTACAGAGATACAATCAATTTTCCATAAATATGCTGACGTCATAATATGCAAATTCGTATTTTGAGTTCCAAGGCCAAAGGGCAAAGGGCAGAGCTATAGAAAATTAAGGAACATTACAAGACATAATAGAAGGAGAACGAGAACCAGAGGCGGGAGAGGTAGAGGGTGAGAGAGAAGAAAAAGAGAAGGGCAGAGGCAGAGGGAGACAGAGCAAGAGAATAAGAGGGAGGCAAGGCAAGAGGTCGAGGTAGAGGGAGGCAGAGAGAGAGAGAGAGAGGTAAAAGAGTAGAGAGAGATATATATGCAGAGACAGAGCAAGAGAAGGAGAGGGGCAAAATAAGAGAGGAGAAGGAAACAGAGCAAGAGAGAGGAGAAAGAGAGAGATGCAATGGAGAACGATGCATTCAATATATCCAGCATAAATAGAATTTAATATAGAGAAAGAGAGAAGTATAGACAAGTAAACAATTCTATGTCCACGGGAGAGACGTAAACATGCATATACCTTGGGCTGAATAACTGGAAAAGTAAAACGTCTGGGAAGGAGACTAGCAAGGTGATTTGATATTGTAGCAGAGTTGGGAGATAACCCTATATTAGGTTTAATACCAGATTTCCCATAGGGTTGTACTCAAACGATTGACATTCTTCTCCCATAGATATAACACGCAAAATTAGGCATTTTATTACATTGTTTGTGATTGTATATGATAATATGTTATAATAGTCGAAGAAGATCATAAAATCAAATTTAAAACGACGGCAAAAAAAAAAAAATGACCCACCAGGAATCGAACTTGGGTCGCCGGAATGGGAGGCAAGTGCTATGACCACTATACCAAAATAATCCACATAGACATTACACGTGAACGGAAAATGGAATTCTCAAATCCCACTTTGCAAGTGAAATATGAGCATGATCCCGGCATCTGATCGAAAAATAAAGGGCACACTTGTGATAGCTTATTGTCTCAGCTACAACATACTCAAAGCTCAGCAAAAACAAAACTAAAACGACGGAGATATTGCTCGCGAAAGACGGAATGTAGAATCCAGTTTTGAGAAAAAGTCATGTCCCATAGAGAATACACGCAAAATGTGAAAAATTGACATGCCTCCTTTAATCGCAAAAATACGCCATGATGCCTTTGTCAAAATGAAAAATCGTGGTGACTGCATTTGTAGAGAATTGTCTCAGCTAGAACATATCAAAATTTGGAAGAAAATCGATCAATATTTACAGAGATACAATCAATTTTCCAAAAATATGCTGACGTCATAATATGCAAATTGAAATTTTGAGTTCGGAGGCCATTATGATGACGTCATGAGTTAATTGAGGGTCAAATGAGACATGAAATCATATCTCCGACTCATAATCTATCCAAATATGAAAAAAAATTGGGAGTTCCCATCCATTCTGAAGAGTTACAATGAATTTTGTATAGGCATGTTTTTGCCCATATATGCTATGTATTACAAGAGATCGCGCGCACGGACATGTTTCTTGAACGGACGCTCATTCCGTTATTAATGGTCATAAAAGGATAAACATGGTATCAAATTGTTCAAAAAAATGAGGAATATCATGCCAAAAAAAGGCGATTTATGTTGCGTTCGGCCGTCACGAACGAAAACGCGCGCAAATTCGCGTGTGCGTTTTTTTGCGAAATGCTTAAAATGGCCTGAAACGTATCCAAAATGAATTTGAGACGATTTGGAGCATTTTGAAATTTTGCGCGCGCGCTAACGCGCGGACGTACGCATGCGCGCGCGTTTTTGACCTGAAATTGACCGGACGGATATTGACCTTGATCATGATAAATATGAATGAGAAATGACTTTCCGTTATGAAGATATGATCATGAGTTGAAAGTACCAAAAAAACACAAAATGGCGCCTGGATGACGTCATGAAGACTTGATGACCTTGAAAATGTTCCTGTCATGTCTCATGACTATGACCTATGACTGTGCCAAAATTGAAAGAAATTGACAAAACCGATCTTGAGTTATCCTCTACACAAAAAAGGGGGGAGAAATAAATAAAAATAAATAAATAAATAAATAAAGAAAGAAAATTCTGACAAAACAATAGGTGATCTGTCGATACCGACAGACCACCTAATAATAATAATAATAATAAATAAAGAAAGAAAATTCTGACAAAACAATAGGTGATCTGTCGATTCCGACAGACCACCTAATTAATAAAGAAAGAAAATTCTGACAAAAACAATAGGTGATCTGTCGATTCCGACAGACCACCTAATAAATAAAGAAAGAAAATTCTGACAAAACAATAGGTGATCTGTCGATTCCGACAGACCACCTAATAAAGAAAGAAAATTCTGACGAAAACAATAGGTGATCTGTCGTTGACAGACCACCTAATAATAACTAGACTTGAATTCGTCACTTAGACGAATTAGGTGATACGTATGCTCATGTGTTACATAATGAATAAACGCATTTTCACGATTTCATCTTCCGTTATGAAATACTCCTCCCATTATGGTCTATCCATCAGTCAGGTTTCAACTGTGTATCATTAATCCTAATGGATCTATAGAAGTTGATCGCCGGAATGGGAGGCAAGTGCTTTGACCAATATACAATATACTTCACATAGACATTACACGTAAACGGAAAATTGGATTCTCAAATCAAACCTTTTAATTTAAAATATCGCCATAATCTCAAATCTGATCAAAAACTAAAAGCACAGTTTCTATAGCCCATAGTCTCAGCTATAACATTCCAAAATTTGGGAGAAAATAGAGCACAAATAAGCTAGATAGTGCTCAAAAGTGAATGTCATGTAGATTCATGATGTGAACGAAATTCACCTTCCATAGGCATAACACGCAAATAACGAAAATTCTTACATGTGGCCTTTAATTGAATTTTTTTCTATGATAACGTCATCAAAATGAAAAATAATTCTCTTGGCTACAACATATCAAAATTTAGAAGAAAATCGATCAATATTTACAGAGATACAATCATTTTCCATAAATATGCTGACGTCATAATATGCAAATTCGTATTTTGAGTTCGGAGGCCATTATGATGACGTCATGAGTTAATTGAGGGTCAAATGAGACATGAAATCATATCTCCGACTCATATTCTATCCAAATATGAAAAAAATTGGGAGTTCCAATCCATTCTGAAGAGTTACAATGAATTTTGTATAGGCATGTTTTTGCCCATATATGCTATGTATTACAAGAGATCGCGCGCACGGACATGTTTCTTGAACGGACGCTCATTCCGTTATTAATGGTCATAAAAGGATAAACATGGTATCAAATTGTTCAGAAAAAATGAGGAATATCATGCCAAAAAAAAATAGGAGAATTATGTTGCGTTCGGCCGTCACGAACGAAAACGCGCGAAAATTCGCGTTTTGCGTTTTTGCGAAATGCTTAAAATGGCCTGAAACGTATCCAAAATGAATTTGAGACGATTTGGAGCATTTTGAAATTTTGCGCGCGCTAACGCGCGGACGTACGCATGCGCGCGCGTTTTTGACCTGAAATTGACCGGACGGATATTGACCTTGATCATGATAAATATGAATGAGAAATGACTTTCCGTTATGAAGATATGATCATGAGTTGAAAGTACCAAAAAACACAAAATGGCGCCTGGATGACGTTATGAAGGCTTGATGACCTTGAAAATGTTCCTGTCACGTCTCATGACTATGACCTATGACTGTGTCAACATTGAAAGAAATTGACAAAACCGATCTTGAGTTATCCTCTACACAAAAAGGGAAATAAATAAAAAATAAATAAATAAATAAATAAAGAAAGAAAATTCTGACAAAAACAATAGGTGATCTGTCGATACCGACAGACCACCTAATAATAATAATAATAATAAATAAAGAAAGAAAATTCTGACAAAAACAATAGGTGATCTGTCGATTCCGACAGACCACCTAATAAATAAAGAAAGAAAATTCTGACAAAAACAATAGGTGATCTGTCGATTCCGACAGACCACCTAATAAATAAAGAAAGAAAATTCTGACAAAAACAATAGGTGATCTGTCGATTCCGACAGACCACCTAATAAAGAAAGAAAATTCTGACGAAAACAATAGGTGATCTGTCGTTGACAGACCACCTAATAATAACTAGACTTGAATTCGTCACTTAGACGAATTAGGTGATACGTATGCTCATGTGTTACATAATGAATAAACGCATTTTCACGATTTCATCTTCCGTTATGAAATACTCCTCCCATTATGGTCTATCCATCAGTCAGGTTTCAACTGTGTATCATTAATCCTAATGGATCTATAGAAGTTGATCGCCGGAATGGGAGGCAAGTGCTTTGACCAATATACAATATACTTCACATAGACATTACACGTAAACGGAAAATTGGATTCTCAAATCAAACCTTTTAATTTAAAATATCGCCATAATCTCAAATCTGATCAAAAACTAAAGCACAGTTTCTATAGCCCATAGTCTCAGCTATAACATTCCAAAATTTGGGAGAAAATAGAGCACAAATAAGCTAGATAGTGCTCAAAAGTGAATGTCATGTAGATTCATGATGTGAACGAAATTCACCTTCCATAGGCATAACACGCAAATAACGAACATTCTTACATGTGGCCTTTAATTGAATTTTTTTCTATGATAACGTCATCAAAATGAAAAATAATTCTCTTGGCTACAACATATCAAAATTTAGAAGAAAATCGATCAATATTTACAGAGATACAATCATTTTCCATAAATATGCTGACGTCATAATATGCAAAATTCGTATTTTGAGTTTGGAGGCCATTATGATGACGTCATGAGTTAATTGAGGGTCAAATGAGACATGAAATCATATCTCCGACTCATATTCTATCCAAATATGAAAAAAAAATTGGGAGTTCCAATCCATTCTGAAGAGTTGCAATGAATTTTGTATAGGCATGTTTTTGCCCATATATGCTATGTATTACAAGAGATCGCGCGCACGGACATGTTTCTTGAACGGACGCTCATTCCGTTATTACTGGTCATAAAAGGATAAACATGGTATCAAATTGTTCAGAAAAAAATGAGGAATATCATGCCAAAAAAAGATAGGAGGAATTATGTTGCGTTCGGCCGTCACGAACGAAAACGCGCGAAAATTCGCGTTTTGCGTTTTTTTGCGAAATGCTTAAAATGACCTGAAACGTATCCAAAATGAATTTGAGACGATTTGGAGCATTTTGAAATTTTGCGCACGCGCTAACGCGCGGACGTACGCATGCGCGCGTTTTTTGACCTGAAATTGACCGGACGGATATTGACCTTGATCATGATAAATATGAATGAGAAATGACTTTCCGTTATGAAGATATGATCATGAGTTGAAAGTACCAAAAAAAACACAAAATGGCGCCTGGATGACGTTATGAAGGCTTGATGACCTTGAAAATGTTCCTGTCACGTCTCATGACTATGACCTATGACTGTGTCAACATTGAAAGAAATTGACAAAACCGATCTTGAGTTATCCTCTACACAAAAAAGGGGGGAGAAATAAATAAAAATAAATAAATAAATAAATAAAGAAAGAAAATTCTGACAAAAACAATAGGTGATCTGTCGATACCGACAGACCACCTAATAATAATAATAATAATAAATAAAGAAAGAAAATTCTGACAAAAACAATAGGTGATCTGTCGATTCCGACAGACCACCTAATAAATAAAGAAAGAAAATTCTGACAAAAACAATAGGTGATCTGTCGATTCCGACAGACCACCTAATAAATAAAGAAAGAAAATTCTGACAAAAACAATAGGTGATCTGTCGATTCCGACAGACCACCTAATAAAGAAAATTCTGACGAAAACAATAGGTGATCTGTCGTTGACAGACCACCTAATAATAACTAGACTTGAATTCGTCACTTAGACGAATTAGGTGATACGTATGCTCATGTGTTACATAATGAATAAACGCATTTTCACGATTTCATCTTCCGTTATGAAATACTCCTCCCATTATGGTCTATCCATCAGTCAGGTTTCAACTGTGTATCATTAATCCTAATGGATCTATAGAAGTTGATCGCCGGAATGGGAGGCAAGTGCTTTGACCAATATACAATATACTTCACATAGACATTACACGTAAACGGAAAATTGGATTCTCAAATCAAACCTTTTAATTTAAAATATCGCCATAATCTCAAATCTGATCAAAAACTAAAAGCACAGTTTCTATAGCCCATAGTCTCAGCTATAACATTCCAAAATTTGGGAGAAAATAGAGCACAAATAAGCTAGATAGTGCTCAAAAGTGAATGTCATGTAGATTCATGATGTGAACGAAATTCACCTTCCATAGGCATAACACGCAAATAACGAAAATTCTTACATGTGGCCTTTAATTGAATTTTTTTCTATGATAACGTCATCAAAATGAAAAATAATTCTCTTGGCTACAACATATCAAAATTTAGAAGAAAATCGATCAATATTTACAGAGATACAATCATTTTCCATAAATATGCTGACGTCATAATATGCAAAATTCGTATTTTGAGTTCAAAGGCCATTATGATGACGTCATGAGTTAATTGAGGGTCAAATGAGACATGAAATCATATCTCCGACTCATATTCTATCCAAATATGACCAAAAAATGAGGGTTCAGGTGCATCCAAAAGAGCTATAAGGGATTTTGTACAGGCATGTTTTTGCCCATATATGCTATGTATTACAAGAGTTCGCGCGCACGGACATAAATCTCGAGATTAAAATTTTCTGAATTCTCATTTAAAGTATTGGCAAAAAATTCCTCAAAGTCATTGTTTTGTGGATTGTCAGAAGTTTGACAATGTGTTTGAAAAACTGAGTATAAATCTTCATTACTGACTGAGGAAAAAGGAAAAATGTCTCTTAAATTATACATGTATAATAGTTACTAATTTGGCCAAGGTGCTGCACAGAAAAAACAGCATGACGTAACATATGACACTGCTTGCACAAGTGTATAGGAACTGGCAACGTACAACAAGTATAACATAGAGCAAGGTTGGTAACACGAGATATGTATATTCGAGTAAACAAAAACAAAAAGTGAACACAGCTGCAGATAGACATGAAGAACATGAAGACATGAAGACATGAAGACATGAAGACATGAAGACATGAAGAAAGAAGTAGGCGAGGGGAAAAATAAGGCAATGACAAAAGAGAGATGGAGAAAATGGCCTGGGTTCAAATTCAGTTACTCAGGGTATTGGCAAAAAATTCCTCAAAGTCATTGTTTTGTGGATTGTCAGACGTTTGACAATGTGTTTGAAAAACTGAGTATAAATCTTCATTACTGACTGAGGAAAAAGGAAAAAATGTCTCTTAAATTATACATGTATAATAGTTACTAATTTGGCCAAGGTGCTGCACAGAAAAACAGCATGACGTAATATATGACACTGCTTGCACAAGTGTATAGGAACTGGCAACGTACAACAAGTATAACGTAGAGCAAGGTTGGTAACACGAGATATGTATATTCGAGTAAACAAAAACAAAAAGTGAACACAGCTGCAGATAGACATGAAGAACATGAAGACATGAAGAAAGAAGTAGGCGAGGGGAAAAATAAGGCAATGACAAAAGAGAGATAGAGAAAATGGCCCGGATTCAAATTCTGTTACTCAGGGTATTGGCAAAAAATTCCTCAAAGTCATTGTTTTGTGGATTGTCAGAAGTTTGACAATGTGTTTGAAAAACTGAGTATAAATCTTCATTACTGACTGAGGAAAAAGGAAAAATGTCTCTTAAATTATACATGTATAATAGTTACTAATTTGGCCAAGGTGCTGCACAGAAAATACAGCATGACGTAATATATGACACTGCTTGCACAAGTGTATAGGAACTGGCAATGTACAACAAGTATAACGTAGAGCAAGGTTGGTAACACGAGATATGTATATACGAGTAAACAAAAACAAAAAGTGAACACAGCTGCAGATAGACATGAAGAACATGAAGACATGAAGACATGAAGAAAGAAGTAGGCGAGGGGAAAAATAAGGCAATGACAAAGAGAGATAATGAATAAGAGATAATGCGATCACGTAAACAAAAGCAATTTGTCCATGTTAATCCTCCAATATCAAATAACCAAGTAAAACTCGAACCAAATGCAAATAAAGGTAAAGATAAAGACATACATTTATGACATATTGTCAATTGTCATGATTGTATTCTCTAATTATTCCTTCTTTATATTTTATTTTAATTTAAATTATGTTTTATTATTGAGGAATACACTTGCACATTACGTACTCCGTGGTAAGAAAGAAGTAAGCGAGGGAAAAGTAAGGCAATGACAAAAGAGATAGAGAAAATGGCACGGGTTCAAATTCAGTTTTCTAAAAATTATTAGACCCGGTGCTGATGATCATTTATCTACCATGTGATTGCCTCATGACGCTAAATAAAAAAATAGTACCACGAGGTCGTTTATTGTCAACAAACAGTTCAAATAGAATTGTATAGACGATGAAAAATAATAATAATAATACAACGTCGTTACGCTGAAAAAAAATTCCTTATATATCTCACCGCCAAATAATCCGAACAATAGTATCAACCGAGAGGAATCAACTGTTAAACGAATTTATCACGAGTCTTGAAATTTCAGTTTGTAATTGCATGTCATAGAAGTATGAAAGAGAAGGTTGAGTTCTGGTGAGAGGTGAACAATAATTTGTGAGGGTTGTAATTATAATTTTGCAAGTGAGGAAGAACATCAGAGAAAAAAAGTTCCCTGAAAGCATGGCTCTTCATATGCCTTCATATTCTAAATATGACACGTAACAGCTTAAAAATAAGGCCCGATTCTTATGCCACATGTTTGTGTAGTTCCATATACATCTTTCTGTGTACAGTGCTTGTTACTTTACAAAGACTAAGCCAAATTTCTTATAATTTTGATGACTCCAGAACCTTGAAGTACACACCAATACTTATATGCTACATGATCCACTTTTTTCTGATCGATTCCACACCGTTTCTTTCACAATGCAATCGCATGACCAGAACTCAACCTTATCTTTAAAGAGCAGCAATGGCGAACGAGTATTACTAAAATTCAACAATCGTTGCTTTAATGGTTTGCTTTTTCATGAGAAATTAACACGAGACGTCAAGCTACATATAAATATGATCAACAAACATGATATTGTCTTAAAAACAGTCAGAAAACATTGGAACTAGAATGAATAAGAGATAATGCGATCACGTAAACAAGAGCAATTTGTCATGTTAATCCTCCAGTATCAAATACCCAAGTAAAACTCGAACCAAATGCAAATAAAGGTAAAGATAAAGACATACATTTATGACATATTGTCAATTGTCACGATTGTATTCTCTTATTATTTCTTCTTTATATTTTATTTTAATTTAAATTATGTTTTATTATTGAGGAATACACTTGCACATTACGTACTCCGTGGTAAGAAAGAAGTAAGCGAGGAAAAAGTAAGGCAATGACAAAAGAGATAGAAAATGGCCCGGGTTCAAATTCAGTTTTCTAAAAATTATTAGACCCGGTGCTGATGATCATTTATCTACCATGTGATTGCCTCATGACGCTAAATAAAAAATAGTACCACGAGGTCGTTTATTGTTAACAAACAGTTCAAATAGAATTGTATAGACGATGAAAAAATAATAATAATAATACAACGTCGTTACGCTGAAAAAAAAAATGGCCCGGGTTCATATTCAGTTTTCTAAAAATTATTAGACCGGTGCTGATGATCATTTATCTACCATGTGATTGCCTCATGACGCTAAATAAAAAATAGTACCACGAGGTCGTTTATTGTCAACAAACAGTTCAAATAGAATTGTATAGACGATGAAAAAATAATAATAATAATACAACGTCGTTACGCTGAAAAAAAAAAATTTCCCTTATATATCTCACCGCCAAATAATCCGAACAATTGTATTATCCGAGAGGAATCAACTGTTAAACGAATTTATCACGAGTCTTGAAATTTCAGTTTGTAATTGCATGTCATAGAAGTATGAAAGAAAAGGTTGAGTTCTGGTGAGAGGTGAACAATAATTTGTGAGGGTTGTAATTATAATTTTGCAAGTGAGGAAGAACATCAGAGAAAAAAAGTTCCCTGAAAAGCATGGCTCTTCATATGCCTTCATATTCTAAATATGACACGTAACAGCTTAAAAATAAGGCCCGATTCTTATGCCACATGTTTGTGTAGTTCCATATACATCTTTCTGTGTACAGTGCTTGTTACTTTACAAAGACTAAGCCAAATTTCTTATAATTTTGATGACTCCAGAACCTTGAAGTACACACCAATACTTATATGCTACATGATCCACTTTTTTCTGATCGATTCCACACCGTTTCTTTCACAATGCAATCGCATGACCAGAACTCAACCTTATCTTTAAAGAGCAGCAATGGCGAACGAGTATTACTAAAATTCAACAATCGTTGCTTTAATGGTTTGCTTTTTCATGAGAAATTAACACGAGACGTCAAGCTACATATAAATATGATCAACAAACATGATATTGTCTTAAAAACAGTCAAACATTGGAACTAGAATGAATAAGAGATAATGCGATCACGTAAACAAGAGCAATTTGTCCATGTTAATCCTCCAGTAT